>SADC01001330.1:773080-912848 GCA_004194705.1 Ditylenchus dipsaci
TTAAACTGCGCACCCTGTAAGGACAAAAAACATTCCGTGCTTTGAAAAAATGGTTTTAAAAATATTTCCTGTCCTATTTGTGCGAAAAAATGCAAAAGGCGCGCATTTTGAATTTTTGGTCAAAAAAACTTCAGTAATGTTTCATGCTTTTGTTCATATCTTTAAGCTGGTCCATGACAAGCTCATGATCTATGGCTCATTTGTAGCTAAGTGAACAAGCTTTCTTATGCATACCGTAAATGTTCTAATAGATCCCCTTCTCGACTTTGAGGGTCTGGTATGTCAAAGAAGAGACAATATATGCAAAGCCGTTTTTTGGCATTTTCTTAACTCCCACGAGCTCTACTGAATCTGCTTTTCAGATTTTTGATTTTCACCCAAAAATATCGAGATCCACCCAAATTTTTTCCGATTTTTAGGAGATTGAAAAATAGAGCCCCGGGGGGCTCTATTAGAACATTACGGTATTTATTTATTAGAATACATCACGAATTTTAAGACAAAAAGAGCATTTCAAAACTATTTCAAATTTTTTGAAATTTATTTTTTATGATAACTTCTATAATAATCTGTTTTTCTGTGATTTTTTTTTAAAGATCTGATTATGAATTCAGATTCTAAATGTGAAACTGCTTCTTGAGATGCTTTCTTATGTATAATTTTCAATTGAGTATAACGATGTGAGTGAATTTCTAAACACCACCCCAATCAGTTCACTTAACATTATCTGGAGTCTAGTGCATCGAAAGTACCGTAAATCTTCTAATTAAAGCCCATGGGCTTTAATTAGAAGATTTACGGTATATCAAACTTATATTAGAAGATTTCCGGAAATTTTTCATTTGTGGCATTGTGTTTTTAGCCATGAAAACCCCAACATTCTCGGGCTTACGACCACTCAAAATATAGCCCTGTTCCTTAGCTACATTTTGAGTGCTGTATGCCTGAAAATGATTGATTTTCATAGCTTAAAACACAATGCCACAAGTGACTTCGGGGGTCACGTCTTCTAATATAAGCCCATGGCTTTAATTAGAAGATTTACGGTATATCAAACTAGAAGAAAAACAATGTCTTATTCGACGCGCCACATTGCGAAGATTTTTCGTTGTATGATAAGTATTTTGCAGGCGGAACCACTAAGAATGAGATTCAGAATGTTTTGTGTTAGCGATTGTCAATCGGCAGTAAGTGCGATGCAGCTGGCTTGACCTAAATTCTTACCAAATAACGAAAAAAAAAATCATTTTCTAACCATTTTAAAAAAGGTTATTCAGACCATGGAATCTTTATTTAAGAATAATTTTTGATTCTAAGAATAGTTCACCAGCTACATTTGAAAAGAATGGACACAAAACAGTTAAAGTCGAAAAAATATTTCTTCGGCTGTATATATCACTACCAAACCCACTACCAACTTTTAGCGGCTTCCGATGCTCCCGCCAATAGGCTATCTAGAATATTATACTTCATTTTTTAAATTATAACTGGGAGATCACCCAATGCATCTCCTCACAATCGGTCCTTAAAGTAAAGGTCGTCGATTTATTACAGAAAAAATAGTACTTATTTCAAGATATTAAGGTATTGAATAAAATCATCCCTTCAGTAGTTTACAGTTGAAAAAGTGAAACCTCGATATAACGGCCCTCTATGACAATTTTGCAAGAAAAATCGATAAAACGGCCCTCCAATATAACAGCCCTCGATATAACGGCCCCTGCGGCCGGTCCAAGAGGGGGGGGGGGCGTTATATCGAGGGTCGACTGTAGTAACAAATTTAGTTGGCCACCAGTCAGAAACATCTGTAATTAAGCCGGGAAAAATTGTCCTTTTTATACAGGCCGGAACAATCATCCGTGCCGATCACAACAACATCACCAAAGAGTAATATTTATTTGTATAGAAAATAGAGTTCATGTTCACACGAGAAACTTACTTGCTCGATTCTTGAAACTGAAACGACTGAAATATGGTATATTTAAAAGATAGTGTGTGAAGGTTGAGCCTCAGGAAAAATATAACAACAACGGCTTTGATTAACATAATCAGGTGCATATTATCAATTTTGATTGCCTGTGCACACTTTCTGTTACAGTGAACATCCGACCACTTCACATCTCATTAATTTTCAAACAGAGATGGCGATAATTATATCTACTGATATCTGGCTGGAAGTACTGACTTATTTAGGAGTAAAAGATGTTAAAAATTTGATTTTTCTGTCGAATTTGGCCTTTTCTCAGCTTATTGTCTATTATGCCAGCAAAGTGGGATTCATGAAGGTAGGTGCACTTTTTGGAATTTCCGCTGTTATGTGAATTCTAAGTTGCGGCTTTTTTTCAATTACGAAAAAAAAACTCGTAAAATGTTGAGGTCGATTTGTAACGTCATACAACCAAAATCCAAAAGTAGACTCGGTGAAATTGGTTAAAAAGCGCAACAAAGTAATTCGAGCTCACCTGCGTCAGTCATTTTCAACCCCTCATCCGAAATCTAAAAGTATAGTCGGTGCAGCTCATAGGAGTGAAGAAAATGCAATAAACAACAATGTGAAATTTTTGCTATGGGCTAAGGGAGCAATTGAACCTAAGACCCCCCACTCACTTGAACGTACGACCCACCAGTCAAATCAGCTTGGGGGACCAAGGCAATTTTTTTAATTGGTCCAATTTTCACACGTTTTGTGTTAAATCTAATATTAGTGACCCTATACTACTTTTAAAAACTAGGCAAAATACTTAAAATTCTGGATGGGAACGCATGTAAAGTTTGATCGAGTAAGAAAAATGTTCCGGTCCCGCCTTTTCTCCGTGTCGGGCACGGGCATGCCCCTTTAATGATGAAAAATAGTGGTCCCCTTGGTTCCCCAAGCTGTTTTGACTGGGGGGGGGGTGCTCCGATTCAATTTAGCCGGGCTAAGTTGTATGTCTTCTAAGTATGTCTCTGTATGTCTGCTGAGGAGGTGAGTTATTAGAGAGGGGTGAGCTCTTGGAACATTCATGGCACCGAAAAAATCAAGGCTTCTGCTCTTTTGACTGGTTTTGGCATACAGTCAAGTCTCGATTTAACACACGGTCTGGGGACCGTGGTCACCGTATGTTAAATATATATTAAATCGGCGTATGTTTAATCGAGACTCGACTGTACTTTCGGTTTTCGATAAATGCAAGTTAAGAGCTGTGAGCACAGCCTGTGACTTTTTCAATAAAACTTGAAAGCTGATTCCATTTTTAATAAGCTTTAGAATTATTTATTGTCGTAGAAAGAAGTAGAATTCAGAAATATTTTTTGTGTTTCTTCAAAAATCAGTGCGTTGATTGGTGTGACATTAAATTGACTTCAAATGGCGCGCTTCCAACAGAGTCAGGAAGTCGGATCATTTAACTCGGATGTCGTAGTCGGATGTAGAGAGTAGCCAAAAGCAGAAACTAGTGTCAAATTTTAACTTATTTATTTTTCTCGTCTGACTAATCCAAAGTTTTTTTGAGAAAAAAGGGTTTGGTAACAGGTGTAATTGTTTTACAAAATGATCAAATTGGACTCAAAGACTTTGACATCTGACTTGTAAGCATAGTTGGACCGCCGCGGTTTGACCGCCGATCGCCGCCGGTCATTTTCTTCATGATTTTTCAGAAATAATAGGTTGCAAGCGGCACATCATAAAGTCAATTCAGATTGCTTTACAAGATAGGCCAGGACTGCCGGGAGTTTTATTTCATAGTGAGCAGCGAAATTATCCAATTCTCGACCAGTTTTCGCTAAATTTTCGCCGCCGACTCGGTGTTCGAAATTTGTATCAAATGAAGCTCCCGGCAGTCCTGGCCCATCTTGTAAAGCAATCTAAATTGACCTTTATGATGTGCCGCTCGTGACAGATTATTATATAATTCATAGTGAAAATGCTCGGCTGCGACCGAGAACCTACATCTGGGACCAGAGTAATTATTTTGCAAAGCTATTTACAGTCAAAGCTCTCATTAACGTTACTCAAGTGACAGGATACAGAGTTACGTCAATGGGAGTTTCACGTTAATCGAAGTTTAAGTTATCGGACTTTTGACTGTATTGCGTTTTCTTAACTACCACATGCTCTACAGATGCACTTTTTCAATTTTAGCTGAGCACCCAAATTTCGAGATCGACCACAAAATTTCTCAGATTTTTTGGAGTTAAAAAATAAACGGCCGTCTGTTTAATTAGAGGGAATGCGGTGATAAGACAGGCCCCAGGTATTTATACTCCATTTTTTAGAAGATGCTGCACCAAGCTACGTCAAGACTGGAGTTCACGTTGCTAATTTGGAACGTGGTTTCATCGGCTATGAGCTTCGTTCTTCGAAAGAAGTGAAGGAAAGTCCCCGATTTGGTGAAATTTTTGTTGACTTTATCTACGATCTTGAAATGAAAATTTTTTTTGCTTAGCATCTCGAGTAATACAGACAGGCATCCAGTTGACAGTTCCGGTTGGGCTCAAGGCGAAGATATTTAATGCGGCAATCCAGGGGGCTCTAACGACTGAGAAGACTCTTACTGCCGGGAAACACCTAGCTATGAAGATTGAGGTTCAAAGCATCTTTCCGTCTCCTCTTTCGGTAAGCTGTCTTTGATTTCTTATTCTTCAAAATTGAGTTAAATCTTCCTATAAGATTGCTGCCAATGAGACGGTCGCCGTTGTGTTCTTCCAAGACGCAAAGCAGCAGACAACCGATTGTTATCTCACACCATCGGATATGTGAGAGTTCGATCGCAGGGTAAGTAGATTATGCACAACTTTCGGACGAACTAGCACTTTATTTTACAGGAGTCGTCGAAGTACCCGTTCAGGTCTATACTGTGCATCAATGGGGAGAACCGGCAACTCAGCCTTCTCTCAATCAGGAGAACATCGCTATGGTCGTGGGTGAAAGCAAGTTCCGGATGGGCAAGAGCTCTTCGTCGTGCCTCAGCTGCTTACTTATCCGCTTCCAGATCGTTTGAGTGTGAAAGTTGTCAACTGTTCGGACTCTGAAGTAAGATTTTATCCTTATATTTAACCATGTGGCCGATTACTTTTGCAGGTGGTTTCTGCTTGCCGCCAACCGTTGGCTTTGTTCTCAAAATGTCCATACAAGAATACGATCTCGAACTCGTCCAATAGACACGCCGTCAGTATCCGAATGTTTTCTTTCTCTACACACCTATATTTTTGACTGTTGGCCTACGTGCCTTTTTGACTCGTGTTTTTCAATTAGAATAAATCATTGGATTCTAAATGTTTGTTTTCGTTGCGTTAATCCTCTTTAGAAACAGCAGCTTGGCTTTTTGTACGTTGGCGGTGGTTTTAACAGGTTTTTCAACTCTACATGCCTTTTTTTGACGTGAATATAGATATCTCCTCGCACCGCGATTTCTTTCCAGCCACAACTTCATCGTGACATAATCTTGCTACGTTATCATTTCAGCAATATTTTAATCGGCAATAAGTGCCTTGGTATCCTTGTTGTTTTTTTTTTCGCAAAACTAAATTTGTCTTTCCAAAATTTTTTTATGAAGTTATTTATCACGTGTCTCTAACCACCGTATTTCTTCGAACATATCTAGCCTCCCTTATTCTCATCTGCATGGTTGGGATTTATGTCAGTCCTGAATATTACTCTTTGGAAATGTTGTTGTGATCGCATGATCCGACACGGATTATTTTCTCGTTGCCGATTGTTCCTGGCCCGTATAAAAGGGAAAAACTTTTCCGGCTTAATTTCAGATGTTTTTGACTCGGTGGCCGCCTAAATTTTGTGACTACAGTCAACCTTGATTTAACGACACCCAGAGATGGCCCCAGTAATAGAAAATACGCTCGATTTAAAAGCACCCAATAAGGGTGCTTTTCCGAGAGAGTTTTATTACCATCTTGAGCAAAGTCAAGCATTGGATTGCGAGCTTTTCAGGTGTGAGGGTGGCGGTTTCTTAATGGAGAGGTTTGATAGGATTGTGTGGATCCTGTCATTCTTCACCACAGCGACGCAATAGATGACTACCTTTACGAAAAAATGCAGTAATGGACAAATGCACCGGAAATCAATTTTTTCCGTCTGACCGTTAAAATTGTTTGTTATAATCACTTGCTAGTTTTAGCTGTATAAACCGTCGATTATTAATCAAATTGTATAAAAATTGCAATTATATTTTTCGAGCCTTCAATTTAAAGACACTCTACAAAATGTTTTCTTAAGTACCTTCGATTTAACAACACCCCGATTTAACGACACCATAGGTCAGTCTCCAGTGTGTCGTTAAATCGAGGGTTGGCTGTATTGTTGTTTTTTACTTGTGTTCGCTTTTTGCACTTTTTACACACAAATGTCTTACAAGCCCTCGGTTCAGCCCTCCCCTCGGTTTTTGTTACTGATAACGGGATTTCTCTGTGAAGCTCGCTCTGGCCTTAGGTATCTTCTCTCTTTTGTTTCTTTTTTTTCAGCCGTCCTTTTAAAAAATTATGTTTTAAAATTATGGCTCTCTAAAATGTACGTTTTCCCCAAATGTCCTTTTTCAAAAAAAATCCGAGAGCGCCGATTTCGATGTTTTTTATCATAAACATCTCTCGACATCATTTTTTTCAGTGAGGCAAAATTATTTAGAGCTGAAAATTTTAACCCACACGAATCCTTTTTTTGTTGCAGATATAGCGCTGAATTGGAACTGCAGAATAAATTGGAAGTCAACGACATTTTGGCTGAAAATGCTCCTTTATTAGCCAACGGGGATCTGCATCTTCAATTAATTTGAGACCTATTATGTAAATGACAATAATCATGTGCCATATGTCTGTAAAGTTGTATGATAGTTAAAAAGGACCAAGAAATTGGAAGGAAAAAACATCCTATCCATTTGTCTGCCAGGAGTGGTGGTTTCAACCACGTTTTGTCTTTTGTCTTTCCATCAATAATTCTTCTTTATTTTCTTATGATTATCTGGTGTGTTGATTTGCAATAAAGATGATTCTGCGCTTCAATATTTGTTTGCTAAATGGTTTTGATAATACTCGCAGGTTTTTCGGATCTTCGGCAAAGTTATTGACTTCAGCCAGCACTGAATTTGTTAAACAATTGGAAGGCGAGCTGCAGGAAATTAAAGTAATTATTTCCACTTAGAATTTTTCAAAAATATGAAAAATGAAAAATGAATTTTGTAGCTGGTTAAAAAAAAATGGTTAAAAAAAGCTGGTTATTTGTTCACTAAACTAATCGGCCAGAATCTTTTTGAAAAAGAACAGGTAGACCAGGAATACTTTTTTCGAATTTTGTCTAGAGAAAAAACGAGTGTGACTCTTTTTTTTACATCAGGAAAAATATTTGAGCTGTTTTGACGAACTGCTGCGTCTTAGCACAAGCCAAAAACAACAGTACGGGGAAAAGAATAAAGGGAACTATAATGTCGAAAAAAACTCGTTTTTATGGGATTAGTACCGTATAACCTCTATTAAATTAAACGTATTAAACGGGCATGCCCGTTTTAATTTTCAACCCTTAAAAAATCGAAAAAAAAATATTTTGATTTTGAGATTTTTGGGTACTCAAAAAAATCTAAAAAGCGGAATCAACTAAGATCGAGGTGATCAAGAAAACGCGAAAAACAGATTTGCAAAAAAATTTTTTTGCGCTGAGATATAGGTCCTTGAGGGTGCCCGTTTATTAGAGGGTGTCCGTTTATTGGAGAGTGTCCGTTTAATACAGGTTTTACGGTATTACTTAGAAATAGATCTTTTTGACAAAGATTTTAGCAATAAATAAATTCAATTTGATCAACTAGTTGTGTTAAGACGTTTTCCGAAAATACCACAATTAATTAATTTGGAAAACGTCTTATGTGCCGTAAAAACCGTATTTACCCTATTAGAGCCCCCGGCAGCTTCATTTTTTTACTCTTCATAAATCGTCACAAATTTGAGCTTTGAAAGAAAAAACACTTTGTATTTTATATATACCCAGGGTTCTCATTTGTACTTTATTTGAAGGTTTTTGCTTTATTTAGAACCACAAATCTTGAAAATTATGAAATTTCAGGTCAAAATCTTTATATTCGGTAGGGTTGTCGAGCCGAAGGCTCGAAATCGAAACTTTCGAGCTTCGAACTTCGTGCCGAAGGCTCGAAAAAATTTGACGGCTCAGCGACACTTATTTTGGGGCAGCAAAGCTGCCCCAAAAATTTTTTTTCGAGCTTTCGGCTCGAAAGTTTGATTTTTTCGAACTTCGAGCTTCGAGTCGAGCCGAAGGCTTGAAATTTTCGAGCTGCTTCGAGCTTTCGAAGGCTCGACAACCCTAATATTCGGTGCTCAAAATTTAGCAATCACTGGATAAAATAGCACCTTTTGCCGAAAAAAATGACTAAATTCTACTTTATTTGACCACATGTTTTTATTTCGAAATTTCGAGATGAGAACCCTGTATATATCTCAAACTGCAGGGTCAATAAATACGCTAAAACGGGTTTAGGACATTTTTCCATTGGACATTTTTCCGTCGAAATTTTTCCGTGGTCATTTATTGGCTGTAATTTTTTTCGTGATTGAAAAAACGAATTCTGTTAGTACCGTTTTGTAGCTCAGGTCCAGGGCTTCAAAATGAGCTATCAACAATCAACGTTCAATTGCAAATTTTGGATAAAAATGCCCAGTCTGACACTGTGTCTCCAATTTCGACGGAAAAATGTCCAACTCCCTTTTTAGTGTCAGATTGGACATTTTTATCCAAAATTTTGCAATCAGACATTAATTGTTAATACCTCATTTTGAAGCCCTGAATCTTAGCTACAAAACCGTACTAACAGAATCATTTTTCTCAATCAAGAAAAAAAAGTACAACCAAAAAATGACCGCCGAACAATTTTGACGGAAAAATGTCCAACGGAAAAATGTCCGATCCCCCTAAAAACGCTTCAATACGCTAAAATGGCTGTACCGAAAAAGGTAAAGAAATATTTGGTAAAAGGCACATTTGGTAAAAAAAGTTTTTGGTAAAAAAATTTGGTAAAAGCACATTTGGTAACAATTTTTTGGTAAGGCACATTTGGTAAAAAAAATTTTTGGTAAAGGCACATTTGGTAAAAAAAATTTTTGGTAAAGGCATATTTGGTAAATTTTCTTTTAGTAAGGCACTTTGTAGTTGTTTTTGTGTCAAAGACTTTCTTATTCCAACTTTTTCTTCTCTTTCCCTTTCTTTCTCCAGGTTTCTATATCTATATTCTCCCAGTAAAATTCTTCTTAATTATACTCATTTTTTCTAACTTAAAATTATGTGTTAGATTAGGTTTGTTAGGACCAAAATCAATATTTCACCCACGCAAACCCCAAAACGTGCGGTGGTTACCTCCTGGTCAGGTGGATGTCCACCTGGATGGCCTACAAAATTAAAATTTCTTTAGAATAAAAAATGAACCATTTTTTATTACTTAAAATTGTGTGAGGAATTGGCTTGTTAAGACCAAAAGTGCGATTTTACATACTCAACTCCAAACCTGGGGTGGCTACCACCTGGACAGGTTGATATCGAGGTAACTCCAGAGTAGTGGTAAATTCACCCAAACGACCTGAAAAGTCAAACGCCTGCTTTTATATCTTTCATTATGGTAAAAAAAAGGTATGCGCTCAGGTGGATTCGAACCAGCGACCTAAATCAACCCTTAGAATTACTAACAGCCCCATCATGCAGTGTGACCAAACCAAGTGGTCGTCCACTTGGATCAAAAATTCTTTTTTCACGTTTTCGGGTTCCAAAACCACTTTTCTGCACTAATTCGAGCACCCTGAAGATGGTTTGACAGTGGTAAAATCACGTTTTACCGAGAAATTTTTGAGTTATTGCTAACGATTGATTTTGATAAATCAACAATTAGCAATAACTTAAAATTTTCTTGGTAAAACCTGATTTCACCACTGTCAAACCATCTTCAGCATACTCGAATCAGTGCAGAAAAAATGTTTTAGAACCCGGAAACGTGAAAAGCATTTTCGATCCAAGTGGACGACCACTTGGTTTGGTTCGTCCCTCTGGATGGAGTTCTGAGCGATTATAAGTGGTGATGTAGAGCTTGCTGGTTCGAATCCACCTGGACGCATACCTTATTTTTTATCATGATTTTGAGTATTTAAGTGGTGTAGAAGTCCATGCACTCATCACCAAGGTCGCTGGTTCAAACCCCTCTGGGTGCAATTGTCCTGAGTAGAGGACCTCGATTCATGTCCTGGTCACTAGGTGCTTGACGGGGTTCGGAGAGCATAAAGTGCTTTTAGATGATTGGGGAAACGTCTATGCCCTCCGAAAACGGTGTCTCTGTGACCAAAACAGCAATTCCGCGTCGAAATAAGATCTATGGTTAAAAACAAGAACTTTATTACCAAAAAGATATACCACCCGAAAATATCCACGGAAAAGTTTTCTCACCACATGTGCCTTTACCAAAAGAAATTTTACCAAATGTGCCTTTACCAATGTGTCTTTACCAAATTTTTTTTACCAAAAAGTTTTTTTACCAAATGTGCCTTTTACCAAAGGACGGTACTTTTTTCTGCCCGCTAAATCTTTTTTTCTGCCCGCAAATTTGAAATGCCGCTAATTACTCTTTTTTGCCCGCTAAATACTTTTTTTCTGCCCGCAAATTACTTTTTTCTGCCCGCAAATTTGAAATGCCGCTAATTACTCTTTTTTGCCCGCTAAATACTTTTTTTCTGCCCGCAAATTACTTTTTTCTGCCCGCAAATTTTTTTTTAACGGGTATAAGGCTAATTCCCTGTCCCCTACTCAATTTTTCTCATTCTTTTGTGGTTTTCATGTGTTTTGAGCATCTTGTTGTAGGCTAGGCCCAGAAAATTTATCATTGCTTGGATATTTCGGTGAGCCTTCTTTAACTGTTATTAGGCTGAATTTCTTGTTGTTTCTTAGCCGATATTTGACTTCTAGTGATTGAAAATTCAGGTTAATGTCACGTACTTAAAGGGGCATGATCGTGCCCGATGGGGAGAAAAGGCGCGAACCAGCAGTTCTTTTCTTTCTCGATAAATTTTGACATTCGTTCTCATCTAGATTTTTTAAGTTTTCTGTCTAGTTTTTAAAAGCAGTATAAGGTCACCGGCTCTATATGTGTTCGTGGAACTCCCAAAAAATTTTGCCTTGGTCCCCCTGTTGTTTTTTTTTCGTAATTTTTTGAAATTTGTGCCTTGGTCCCCCCTGTTGATTTGTTTTGATATTTTTTTTCAAAAGTCTTAAAAAGTATCAAACAGCCAAAACCTTTTTTAAAGTATGTGAGCCTTGTCCATTTACTACGGTGGACAGAAAGGTGAACTTCCATTGAATTAGGGGTCGGCCGAAGGCCGGCCAGGTAAAAAAATCATTAAAGAGAAAAATTCCTTAAAGGGTTTTTTACCTGGCCGGCCTTCGGCCGACCCTTAATTCAATGGAAGTTCACCTTTCTGTCCACCGTAGTAAATGGACAAGGGCTCACATACTTTAAAAAAAGGTTTTTGGCTGTTTGATACTTTTTAAGACTTTTGAAAAAAAAGGGGCTCACATAAAGGGCTCACATACTTAAGGCTCAGCCAAGAATTTTTAAAGTACGAGTTCTTGCATACAGTGTTCTTTATTTCAAGGCACAAATTTCAAAAAATTACGAAAAAAAACAACAGGGGGACCAAGGCAAAATTTTTTTGGGAGTTCCACGAACACATATAGAGCCAGGTCACCTATATCAGATTTGACGCAGAACGAGTGAAAAATGGGAGGACTCGAAAAAATTCGAAAAAAACTGCTGGTTCGCGCCTTAACGCACGGGCATGCCCTTTAAGTGAGGGAATCTCAGCAGCCTTGTCCAACAGTTGTGGAGTGCCCGTATTGGTCTGCTGAGAATCTGTTTAATGCTTTAGGCGTTATTTCCAGAATATTTAATTCGGGATTTTAGGTTCGCTGATCAGGTAATTTTTTATTTATGGCTGGGCCTGTGTAACATAGTTGTCGGAGCACGCTGACTTTAAGAGGCTGCTTAGTGAGAGTTAGGCTTTTCTGGTATTTTAATTCATTCATTTTCAGGTCTTTTTCGTGGATCAACAACAGTCAAATGTCAACGAAGCCAGATCGATTTACTGACGTCAAATTTTCCTTTTTAAAGCCAACCGTGATGATAAGTAAGTAATTTCCTGAAATTTCTGTGATTTAAGACCTGAAAATGAATGAACTAAAATACCAGAAGAGCCTAACTCTCACTAGGCAGCCTCTTAAAGTCAGCGTGCTCCGACAACTATGTTACACAGGCCCAGCCATAAATAAAAAATTACCTGATCAGCGAACCTAAAATCCCGAATTAAATATTCTGGAAATAACGCCTAAAGCCATTAAACAGATTCTAAGCAGACAATACGGGCACTCCACAACTGTTGGACAAGGCTGCTGAGATTCCCTCACTTAAAGGGGCATGCCCGTGCGTTAAGGCGCGAACCAGCAGTTTTTTTCGAATTTTTTCGAATCCTCCCATTTTTCACTCGTTCTGCGTCAAATCTGATATAGGTGACCTTATCCTGCTTTTAAAAACTAGACAGAAAACTTAAAAATCTAGATGAGAACGAATGTCAAAATTTATCGAGAAAGAAAAGAACTGCTGGTTCGCGCCTTTTCTCCCCATCGGGCACGATCATGCCCCTTTAAGTACGTGACATTAACCTGAATTTTCAATCACTAGAAGTCAAATATCGGCTAAGAAACAACAAGAAATTCAGCCTAATAACAGTTAAAGAAGGCTCACCGAAATATCCAAGCAATGATAAATTTTCTGGGCCTAGCCTACAACAAGATGCTCAAAACACATGAAAACCACAAAAGAATGAGAAAAATTGAGTAGGGGACAGGCAGTGTTTTCGAAACTCACACTCACACTTTTGCCTCACACTAACTTCACATACATTTTTTTCATATTTTTTGTTTTCGTATATCAGAAATTTTTACATCATTTTGTAGCTGAGATATTTCTCTATCGATTGAATGGTCAAACACTTTAATTGAAAATCATTTTCGACAAAATCACACCAAGTGTGAGGTAAAAAACCAAGTGTGAGGCTCACACTTGGTTTTTTACCTCACACTTGGTGTGATTTTTTCAAAAGTTACTTCGAACTGAAGTGTTTGACCATTCAATCGATAGAGAAATATCTCAGCTACAAAATGGTGTAAAAATTTCTGATATACGAAAACAAAAAATATGAAAAAATGTATGTGAAGTTAGTGTGAGGCAAAAGTGTGAGTGTGAGTTTCGAAAACACTGGGACAGGGAATTAGCCTTATACCCGTTAAAAAAAAAATTGCGGGCATTTTTTCGAAAATTTGCGGGCAGAAAAAAGTAATTTGCGGGCAGAAAAAAGTATTTAGCGGGCAAAAAAGAGTAATTAGCGGCATTTCAAATTTGCGGGCAGAAAAAAAGATTTAGCGGGCAGAAAGAAGTAATTAGCGGGCAGAAAAAAGTAACGTCCTTTACCAAATATTCCTTTACCTTTTTCGGTACAGCCCGCTAAAATAGCACCAAAAGTACACTTTGGCTTGTAAGAAGTAAAATACAATTTCAAAAGTTAAAGGTCCTGGAAAGAAAAGGAAATCGCCAAGAGCATTTCTAGTTTTATGCATGTTAACCATTGCTGTTTTCTAAATTACCTCACTCTCCTCCGGCGTAACACAATTTGACTAGTGTTAAGCGTAACACTGTTTTTGAGTCGCGTAACACGAGTGGCGTAACACTAGTCAAGTAACATAATTTGTTACGCGACTCGTGTCAAGCATGTCTGCCACGCTTAACGCTACTTTCGAGTCATGTAACCAAGTCTCGTAACACGCTATTTTGTTACGCGTAACGCGCAAAATGTTACGCGTAACATCGAAAATCGCTGTTACGTGACTTCTATTACGAGGGTCTGTCACGTGACTAAAACAAGGTGTTACGCGTAACAGAGTCGCGCAACACGAGTAGCGTAACAGAATTTGTTACGTGTTACGCCGGAGCTTAACGAACACGCTAGTTACATCACGTAACTAAGGTGGCGTACCGTATTTTATCTATTAAACAGGCCGGCCCGTTTATTTTTCAACCTCTCGAAAATCGGAAAATTTTGAGGTCGAACTCGAGATTTTTGGGTGTTCAACCAAAATCTGAAAAGCAGAATCGGTAGAGCTCGTGGGAGCTAAAAACACAATAAACAGATTTGGAAGATATTCACTCTGGGCTAACATATAAGTCTTCATAGTCGAGGGGCCCGTTTAATAGAGGAAATGCGGTAACTTATCTTCCAAAATGTCCAGTTTTGCTTGGTCGCTCGATTGTTTTTTGCGAGATGATGCTGAGAAAAAAATTTAATGCTCGCAGAAATGATAGCATTACGAGTGAATACAATATTTTTCTAGAACTCTGTGTGTATCTCACGCGATGTGAGCCTCATAATGTGACTCATGTCCACAACCATATAAAATGTTAAAATTAGATTTTTAAATAATGTAACTTTTATGCAAAAAGCTTGACTTTTAAGCGCGTTTCATTATAGCTCTGAAATTTTAATCTCTCAAAAAAAGAAAAATGGCTGTCGCTGTCTCAAAGGAAACATCTGGTTCTCCGGTTAAGCGCAAGGCTCCCACGCACGCTCATCCGAAATACATCGACATGGTGGTTACCGCTATCGAGAGTCTAGAGGGTGGCAAGAAAGGGTCGAGCAATCAGGCGATCACCAAGTATGTCACCGAGAACTTCGATGTCGCTTCAAACGTTCGTTTTCCTTAAATCTGTTTTTCCTGTTCCAAAGTGCATCCTTTTCAGGTCAAGACTCACATCAACAATGCTTTGAAGAAAGGGGTTGAAGACAAGTTGCTCGTGCAGATACATGGCGTTGGTGCTACTGGCTCTTTCCGCCTTGCTACGTCTTCGAAGAAGCGCTCCAAGTCTGTAACTAGTGAGGTGAGTCACTTGACATCAAATCTTATGTGCAGTTAAATGTAATTGCCTGATTGCCCAGGCCTCTGATGACGCTCCGCCGCCAAAGAAAGTTAAGTCGCCCGCTAAGCAAGCTAAGAAACCCAAATCGCCCGCTAAGAAAGACAAATCGCCTGCCAAGTCTACAGCTAAGAAGGCCCGATCTCCAACCTCCAAGGGAAAGAAAGGTGCTGAAGCTGCTGTCAAGAAGGTTGCCAAGAAAACAGGGCCCGCCAAGTCGAAGAGCAAGTCTGCGTCGCCTGCAAAAGTTCCGAAGTCGAAAACTGCTACTGCGAAGCTTGCTAAGTCCAAGGGTCCTGCTCCGAAGAAGGCTTTCGCTAAGAAGGAATAGGCGATTCCAGTACAGCATGCTTCTCGTTAATATTATCAGTTTGTGTCACAGTTCAGTTTACTTTGTTTTGTTAACCCAAAAGCCCGTTCTGGTTGAGTTATTCTCGTCAATAAAAAGTTTGATGTCAGCCTTATTTCTTGCGAATAATAGATCGCGGGACTGCTGGTTTGGTGAGCTTACACCATTTTAGCGTACAGTATAAATTAAATGGGTACGCGACGTTTCCCTGTAAAACCGTTTCCCTGTAAAGCCGTTTCCCTGTAGGCCGTTTCCCTGTAAGGGACGTTTCCCTGTAAAGCCGTTTCCCTGTAAAAACAGTTTCTTGTAAAATAGAACGCGACTTCAATTAATTTAATCCGCGCTTCATTTTTCATGTTTTCATGTAATTTTCAGTGTAACATGCAACGCCTGAAAGGAAAGCGAAGGAAGTGCGCGGAAGTACTGGTTGTGGTGGTACTGAGGTGCTTAGGTATCACCCAAGTAGTGATCCGCCTGCCAATACAGTCTGATACACCTTATCAAATAGTCTTATGCGCATTAAAAAAGGTCTATTATACTAAATCCTCCGTACCACCACCTGGATAACACAATCAACTGGGTATCACCATGCGAATGACTCGAGTACGACAGTATATGAAGTGCATGCCCCTCCAAAGAGTATAAAAATCGAGGGGTGTGAGTTGGGTATGTTGCGCTTATTATTGTAACTTTTTTTGTATAAATGCGGAGCGTATTTCGCAGCTTCGCTTCGAAAGACCAGCACACTCCGCAGTGCAAGGAATTGGGGTTTTCTGAATATGCACCGCACTGTTTTACGGCAAGAGAACTCATACTCTTTGCAGTGGGGGTGCGCTTCAATTTTTACGCTCGAGTACGACCTCAATATATTAATTTTACCCGTCACGGGGGGAGGGGGGTCGGCGGTTGTGGCGAAAGTTGCGGCCGTAAGTATCATTATCTAAGTTCAACTAACTGGGTACCGCCATGTGGGTGCCATCAACTAGTACTACCAACAAGTACTAACAATTAGGCCCCACTACCTGTGTACCTCGACACTGGTACCATCACATAGATACCTCTTGATCTCACCCCACTATGATCTGAGTGCTACTTTCTGCCTAATAATACTTCCCTACTACCATTTGGATACCCAAAGGGGTATTATTTCAGATATAGTTCGATCCCTCATCAAAAGTTGAGTCTAAAAAATTTTCCTACAGTTCCTTGTCATTCCTTACAGGGAAACGGCTTACAGGGAAACGGCCTTACAGGGAAACGTCCGTGTCCCTGTTGTTTGTACAAGAATAAACTTATTTAAAACAGGATACGAAGACTAGAAAAAACAATCAAATTGGGAACAGAAAATTGGAAACAACCGAATAACTAAAATCCGAAAAACGCCAAATACAATGGTGGGGAAAAACAACAGGGGGTACCAAGGCAAAACTGATCAAAATCAACAGGGGGACCAAGGCAAAATGTGGCCCCGTATACTGGGATAGAGCCAAAAATTGACTAAAATTTCATTTTTAGGCCATCCAGCTGGATATCCGCTTGACCCATGGGTACCTATCCTAGGTTTCATAGTTTGTGTCACCAAAATTACAGTTTTGGTATTGTCAAACCATGTTCAGCGTAAAATTTTGGGTGAGAAATCATGGTTTACAATCCCGTGTAAAAAAACTGATATTTTCGGGATTTGGAGGCAGATGCCCCTCGAAATAAGTATCTACCCTATTATAGGTGTTCTGGCTAGTAAAATCACTATTTTGGTATTAACAAACTGTGTTCAGCGCATGATTTTAGGTAAGATAGGATGATTTTCTGTTGTACTTAAAAAAATTCCAATTTTCCAAAAATTCGTAGACCGTAGACCTTAGTCATCAATTTTCCATGGAAAAATTTTCCAATTTTCCACTTTCCATTTTCCCATTTTCAAACAGTGAGACAAAGAGAAAATTTTTCGTGGAAATTTTCCATTTTCCAAAATATTAGTGAGACAGAAAAATACTTTCCATTTTCCACTTTCCAATCTTCAATTAGTGGGATAGGCCCTGGGGTGTCGTTATGTCGAGGTTTAATTGTATTAGATCGAAGACTTCACCCTTTCATTCAAAATCGTATATATTTGAAATTATTTTTTTAACCAATTTGAGCACTTCTCTGAAGCGAATTACCACTTATTTTGTAGCAACAATATCGTCATATAAAAAAATAGAATTCCCATATTGATGATATTAATCCACCTTTTAATTCCGCACAAGTTTTGTTCGTAACGCAACTCGGTGTTGCGTTCAAAATATTGCTCAAAAACGACATTTTATAAGTACAAAATTTTAATTGCGTATTTCATGTCGTAACTTCCTTCTTAAATGTTTTCGAAACCATTTCCTTTTTTCAAGGAAAAAACTGTGAATATCACTTTTTGGAAAGTTTTTTTTATAATTTAATTTTCTAGTAGTTTTTTCATTTAGGACATCAACAAAATGAAAGATCTGGACATTGCCTTGGTGCTAGAGGATATTTATGCTGTGGTCAAAAAGAGAGTATGGGTATGGCTGAGCCAGAGAAAGTTGTCCAACCTGTTTTGTTTGGAGTTGGCTATGCTGGTCTATTGGCTACTCTGTACAATTACAAATAACAAAAAGATATGAACAAAGCTCCCGCAGGGTACACATTTCTTTTTTGTTAATTCAAATTATAGTAGGACGCGGTCGGTTAACCGTCAAATGTTAAGGGACCAACTAACCGGGTTTGAGAAAACCCGATTAACCGATAACCGGGTACGGCCAAATTAAGTGACCGTGTCTAACTCTAGTTCAAATACAAAAATACCAACATTTATTTTCAGCAGTTGGGCATCGTCTTTTTATCTTAATGACTTTTTGGCCATCCACAGCATTACTAATACATATGACGCTGAGTTAATCAATACGTTTACTAAGACATTCGGATGCAAGGAATCAGCTATAATTGATGCTCTTCGAACCTTGCAAAACTAGAATGGTATGCTTACAAATTGCTCAAACTAGCGAATACACCCTGCCCCAAATATGACCCTTACACTGACCCTTTAATCGTTATTTTGCAAAATAAATATATTTCTAAAAATATTTTAACAAAATTGATTTACGTGAGTAAAAACTTTGATTAACCACAAAAGTTAAACAAAATTGCTTTAATTTTAAGAAAAACGGAGATTTATTCCTGAAGACATTCAAAATTACAAAATTTTAATCACCTATAGAACAAAAATCTGACAAAACATAATTTTTTTTCAACATTTGAATCAGATATGTTTTTCCGGCAAAAATGAATCTGAGCCACCGGCACCCAACCCCACCCCCGCCCTCTCCTTAATTCAAATCAGCTTGAAGGACCAAGGCAATTTTTACAAAAATTTTTATACCAGTAGTTTTTTGTCTAAAAATGATTAAAAAATGTTTGTAAGACTTTGAAAAGTTTAAAATTATCAAAGTGTTAAATTTTAGCTGCTAGATACTTCGAGCTTGCAGACATCTTCGGAACTTCAAGAAGAGAACTAGACGCAAGCGCCGAAGTCAAGGAACTAGCAGATTTTTGTGCTCAAACTATTCGTGACATCGCTTCTATCAACTATCCTTTTGTAGTCAACAGGTTTGGCAGAGATGTGCCCCAATATCCAGCTCAGGTAATTAGAAAAAATCCTGGGCCTTTTTTAGAAGCGCAGGAGGCTTCGGGTTGAGATGCGAGACAAAAATCACAAAAGGAAGTGACTCTGTATACATAAAAGATGTTCGCATAAAGTCCACGCTCTGTTTAACATAATTCAGGGGGACGCCGAAAACCTTATTTTAAATAGAGTTTATGTTAAATAGGACTTTTTCTATTAACCACCTCCAACATTATGTTATATAGTCGAGTCTCGATATAGTGGAACCCCTCGGGACTGACCATCAGGTGCCACTGTTGGCGGTGAATCCAGTCGTAATGAATTTACCCTACAAATTTTGAGGTTACAGGTTTGAATCCTGGTAGTAGCATAAATTATATTTTCTTGAAGAACAGTCATAAGTCGACCAGTAAGCCTCAGGGCAGGTAAAAAAACCACCTGGTGCTTTCCGTAAATGGGTATCCATCTCCAGAACACGAAATTTTTGATTTAGCTGTAAGTAATTAAAATTATTGTACCTCATTTAGAACCGTGATCCCAAACACGGGTTTTTAATTTACCCCTCGAGACTGATCATCAGGCGCTAGTGCCACTATATGAAGGGTGATTTACTGAGTCCGGACCGAGTCCGAGGTTCCACCATAGCGGGGGTAAATTTTCTTTATTTTCTTTACCGGCCAGCCAAATGCGGCTTAGGGTGCCACTATATCGGAGTGCCATTATACCTATTGGACTATTGCAGTTTTTCACCAAAAAATATCAAGTTTCTAGGTCTTCTGCAGCAACCTAAGCACAAGTTCGGCACAACCAAAAGACAAAGTACAGGCGTTAAGAAATCATTGGTCAACACCTTTCTTAATCCTGCCAACACATTCACAGGTGCGTTCAGCTTAATCAAAACACTTGAATACAGAGCCTTGTCCATGGACGAAATGAAGGCTAAAACATGGCAACACTGCACCCAACTGGTTTATGGCAAATGCGCTGCCACACAAGCTTTTACTGATAATTTCGGCATTCCATGCACACCCACTGACCTACTAGATTTCACTAAAGACAAATGCAGGACGTTAATGCAAGCCTTTAATGTGCCAGGCTATAATCCAGATTTGCACCACAACCCTGAGTACATCGCCCATCAATTCGGTATTGACTACAAGATGCCAAACAACATCCCTGCTCTTAGAAAAGCTATCATTTCGTACGTGTTGAACAAAATTTTATTTTCACAAAACACAATTCACTAGTTTAGAGGAGGAAATTGGGATCCGAAATTCAGAACTTTCAGGGCTGATTCAGTATCGAAATATAATGATAGCTTCTATGTCTTTAAAATCAGCTCAGCTACCACAGGCCAAGATTTTTTTGGGCCCAACACTTGTGATCCTGACTCTGTTGCTGAGGCGAGAACCCAAGTGAGTCTGTTGCTGAGGCGAGAACCCAGATCCATTTTAAAGATCCATTTTTTTCAAATGAAAGCATTTAAATATAGGTAACTCTGGATGCATGAGAATCTTTATAAGGTATACCGTAGTACTTACAACCATGGTCAACATTCTCGGTTTTTGCCAATGGGCTCTTTAAAGGACCATACTTGTTGAGGCAAATGAAAATTTGGCAAATGCGCGCGGGACACTTCTCTTTCGTCTCGCACTTTACTCTTTGGAGTTATTTTGAGCGACTCAAAAGAGTATAGTGAGAGACAAAAGAGAACTGTCCCGCGCGAATTTGAATTTGACAAATTTTTATTTGCATCAACAAGTATGGTGCTTTAAAAAAAGTGGTGCTTTTTCACCTTCTTTTCCCGATACAGCCATTGCCCCTAAAATACAGGGTTCAGCCAACAACAATTTTCAATGTTTCCATGGTCTAAATAACATTTTTAAATGGAGAGGATCTGATTTTTTTAAGTTATGGTATGATTCCAAACAAATTATTTGAGGGGTGGTGGTTAAGTTGTGCTTCAAATTTTCACAGTAAAATACTCCAAAGCCAGGACCTAGACTTTTTAATGCCCAAAATTGGGGCCGGATAAAACTACAGGATTTGTTCTGTCTAAATAGCACTTTCTAGCACAAATCTAATTTTCAAAACTAGTTTTGAGGATATATTATTATAGATTGTGGACATTCTAGAGTGCTGGGTTAACGAAGCCGATCCTCCAGAAAGATGCACCAAGAAAGAAGATGCTGTAGAGCTGACACAAAGTGGAAAAGTGACCAGACAAGATTGTACGGTATGCAACAAAGGCTGGCCTTGGAAAGCCATCAGTGTTTGGACCTCGTACTCGTACTTCGTACTCGTACTACGAGTACGAGTACGAAGTACGAGAAGAAATTTAAGAGATACGAAGTACGAGTACGATGTACGAGCTTAAAATTTTCGTTGTACGAGGTACGAGTATGAAGTACGACAGTTGAAATTTAGCAGTACGAAGTACGAGTACGAGTACGACTCTTTTCTGAAAGTCCAAACACTGAAAGCCATCATCTACAAGGACAGACCTACTCAAACTGATGACTTAGGCAAAAAAACTGGTGACACAGCTCAGGAACCAGCTACAGAAGCAAAAATTTCAGGTGAAAATGGCCTAGTTGTATTCAACACACTGATTTTGTTTGCTTTTAGTGCCCTTCTTTGCTTTATGTGACACTTGCTCTGTAATTTTTATAATATACCAGTTGTACTCACGAATTCCTCCGAGCAATGGTAGCTGAGCTCAAAAAAATAAAGTATCAAAATAACTTATCTGTAGTCAAACTATAGGTTAAAGGACCATACTGACGCGTTATAAATGGTCCACCCTCCCCCGCCAATTCAAAAACCTTCTTGATCATTAATCTTCTGTACGGATTTTTTTACTTGGTTTCTAACAAAACGTGGCCTAGAATTTAATTCTAGAGATAGTTGTGTTAGAAACACAGTTACAAAATTCGTTAAGAAAAAAATTTAAATTATCGGGGGACCATTTAGAACGCGTGATTATGGTCCTTTAAAAAAAGCTTAATCCGGCGAACATTCTGCACAAATTTTTACATAATGACTGGTTACCATTTTTTATAACGCTTTTTGCTATTTTCATTGCCAATAGAAAAAGTGAATATATGAGGTTGTGTCAAAAAATACCTGCAATACCCGCATTTTTCATTTATTTAAAAATAGTGTTTAAACGTTTCCTAAGTAATTTTTATATGCTTAAAACGATAAAAAAGCTATTTTCTCACATTTTACCACACAAAAAATGGTTTTTTTGAAATTTTTTTTGACCAAAATTCGACTTTTTGCCTTGGGGGAACAAGCTAGACCATCCTAAAGAGGAACCCAGACACCCCAACAAGATGGAATTTGAACATAGTTTTGTTAACTGGGGCCGTATGCATTGGCAGCTAGGATTGAGGATAGGATTAATCCTATCCTCAAGCCTATCCGTATGCATTAGGACGGATTGGATTCTAGATCGGATAATTTCAGTGCATTTTCAGAAACGTGAAATTTTTCCGATCTAGAATCCAAGCCGATCCGTATGCATTGGAACACGGATTGAGGATAGGATTAATCCTATCCTCAATCCTAGCTGCCAATGCATACGGCCCCTGGGGCCTACCGGATAAAAAAACTCTGGTATGCATGCTTTTTATGTGACCAGGGTCGCTTTCGAGTGATTTGTGTCTAAGGTATGTGGGTGTGCGCATCTCAACTCCAAGCCCCCAAGCCCCCTGCTGCCCCCGAAGGGTCGCACGGGGCGAATTAAAATTCGAATTTCTCTATTCAGAAAGTTTTTAGGAATGCTTTTTTCATCGTGTTGAGCAGAAAAAAGTGAATTAGGGAAGTGATTTCGGGTCACTTTTCAAAAAATGGGAGAACTATAATAGTGCCCCATTCTGTTTGAATTTTCGAGATTTTTATTTTCTGCTTTTTTCTTGACTTAAACGATGGACGTCCATTGAAAGACGAACGGCACCGCAAGAATTATCATTGAAAGCTTTCTAAGAAAAGGTAGAAGTTAGGAGTTGGCATTCTAGTATAAAAAAATTATCTGTGTTTAAATTTGCGCTTTTTGAACGAATTCGTTATTTAAAGCACTAAACAAGTTTTTTTTTAATGCTGTGACAAAATTCTTTTACAGGATGTCTTCGTATTTGAACGAAGACACGCTGATATTAGTCTTTTATTTTTTTAAGCGCAGAGAACTCACAGCTGTCCAATTGGTTTGCCGAAGGTTCCACAAAGTGGTGCAAGCCAGTGTCAGTGTAATACATGTAATTAACTATTTGAGCTACTACGACACCGACAACGTTCCAAAATTTGACCCTGGGAGTCTGTGTTGCGGCCCTATTGAAGTCGATACATCAATAGTATGTGTTTAAATATTAACTAGAGAAGGACAAATTTCGTTTTAGCTGCCTAATACCGTATGGACCAAATTTTCGTCACGATTTATTTTGTTCATAAGTTTTTAAATTTGTGGTGTTTTGAAACAACCATTTTTGCATTTTAAAGCTGACATTCTGAGCAATCGAATGACACCTTATTTGTTCCGTTATCGCTGTTGACAGATATAAATTTCTCAAGTTAAAAAATGTCTTTTTCGCCTTAATTTGAGGCGAAATGGGCTACACGATCTAGCAAAACATGACATTCTTCATTCAATTCCTGGCATAACAACGAACGAGAAACATAACAACAACTGATATTCACACATTTCATATGATTGCTCGACACTCCTTCCTTTCACTTCAATGCATTTTTTAAGATAGTCCCCTACACGATCGAGCAGAAGGTTCGGAGTGCCTTACTGTCCATGTTGCAGGGACTCCTATCTTGCCCCGTCGGTGGGACTAGCCAGGTTTCAGCCAACTCGTTTTTGTGCAGGATGGTGCTCCACCGCATTAAGAATTTTCAGTACAGTCGACTCTCGTTAAACTGGCACTCCAATAAACTGGCACCCTCGATAAACTGGCACATTGAAAAAGCCCTATTTGGCTGGCCGACAAAGAAATTAGGCAAAGTAACATCCCAATAAACTGGCACCCCCGATAAACTGGCACCCCAGGCTGGTCCCAGGGGTGCCAGTTTATCGAGAGTAGACTGTACGCAACTAGCTCCATAACAATCTGTCTGATCGTTGGATGGGGAGAGACTCACCGAATTTACCGTGGCCGCCATACTCTCCTGATCTCACATCGTGCGACTTCTTGACGACGTTCGTTGTTATGCTAGGAATTGAATGAAGAATGTCATGTTTTGCTAGATCGTGTAGCCCATTTCGCCTCAAATTAAGGCGAAAAAGACATTTTTTAACTTGAGAAATTTATATCTGTCAACAGCGATAACGAACAAATAAGGTGTCATTCGATTGCTCAGAATGTCAGCTTTAAAATGAAAAAATGGTTGTTTCAAAACACCACAAATTTAAAAACTTATGAACAAAATAAATCGTGGCGAAAATTTGGTCCATACGGTACATACAGAATCGATATAAAACTATTGTTTAAAACGAGAACGGCTCACTGTGATGTTTGTATATACAGTGTTTCCAATAATGACAGTGACAGTGACACTGACATCACTGACATGTCACTGTAAGTGTCACTGTCATTGTGACAATGACAGTGACATTTGTCACAATGACAGTGACAGTGACACTGACATCACTGACATGTCACTGTCACTGTCACTGTCAGTGTCACTGTCATTATTGGAAACACTGTGTATATATCGATGTAACTTTTCATTCTGCGTCGATCCAAGTTTTTTTCTAACCAAAATATGAATAAAACAAGCCATTTGAAAAAAAATTTTAAAATTGAGGCGTGAACACTGTTTCGCGTGGATAAAAGTTTTTATATCCAGCTAATAAAGTTATAACTTATTTACCGTATTTCCTGTAATAAGGCGGCACCCCCAACTTCGAGGGTCTATATCTCGAAGCAGAGTAAATATTTTGGTTATCTGTTTGATGCGTTTTCTTAACCCCACGAGGTCTACCGATTCTAATTTTTAGATTTTGGTTGAGCACCCAAAAATCTCGAGATTGAATTCGAATTTTTTCGGATTTTCAGGGGTTTGAAAAATAAGGCGGCATGCCGATTTATTACAGGAAAATACGGTAAACCTTTATTTTGTGGGATACCGCCGGATCCTGGCTTTCCAATGTCGTATTTTAGAGCTGTTAGCAGCTTAGAATTTTTGTTAGAAGACTAAAAAGTACGAAGGGATCTATTATTTTTAAATCACAATTGTTTTAAAACCCAAAGAAAAACTTTATGCGCAATTTTTAGTTTGCAAAACGAGATACACCATACAAAAGCTCATGGAAATCTCTACCAAATGATATTTCAGATTGTTTTTATTTAGAAAAAGAATCTGAAAAAAAGAATCTGAAATATTATTTTGTAGAGATTTGCATGAGCTTTTGCATGGTGAATCTCGTTATCACCCGGACTTACATTTGCCATGGACATCGCTGATTTGACAGTTCATTAAATACAGCTTTTATTGTCTTAATTCGACGTTTTTAGATTCCATTTTTATTGCATGCTTATACCTATAGCCGAAAACCCCAAAAAGCCATCCAAACTCATTCTTTCGGAACCCCTGACCCGGTAGAAAACTTTGACCGAAACAAGTTGATGTTTTGCCGAAACACCGACCGAAACATTTTTGTTCCGGCAGAACATGAATGTTTCGGTCGGTGTTTCGGCGAAACACGTGTTCTGTTCCGGTGTTTCGGTGAAGTGTGGGGAAGGCAAAACTAAAAATTGCGTATAAAGTTTTTCCTTGGGTTTTAAAAAATTCTGATTTAAAAAAAAATAGATCCCTTCTTACTTTTTAGCTTTATAATAAAAATTCTAAGTAAATTCGGTAGGTATTTTCGGTGGGGTATTCTTGATAAGAAAAATTTCGGTGGGTATTTTGGTACGGTATTGCCAAAAATTTCGGTATACGCGGTTTGCCGAACAAAATTTCGGTATTTTTTTAGAGTAATACGATTCGAAAATTTCCGTAAAAAATTTAATATATATATATACCACATTGGATAGCCAGGATCCGGCGGTATCCCACAAAATAAAGGTTTAAATAAGTTATAACTTTATTAGCTGGATATAAAAACTTTTATCCACGCGAAACAGTGTTTACGCTTCAATTTTAAAATTTTTTTCAAATGGCTTGTTTTATTCATATTTTGGTTAGAAAAAACTTGGATCGACGCAGAATGAAAAGTTACATCGATATATACAAACATCACCGTTCTCGTGTTAATAGTTGTGCTATATATTGGCGATGCTAATGTACTTTAAAGATTTGTCATTCGTGGCAGGGCGCTAAATTTCGGTCGATTTAAGGTGTGGTCTGAAATTTCATACCTTGTTATGAACTTTCTTTGAGTTAAATTATGTTATGACCATTTATTGGTACGACGGCCCCAATCTTTAAGAAGGCGTACCGTCGCAATTTCAGATTGCGCCATTTCGGAGTGCGACACATTCAAGTGGCGCCAATGCAGATTGAGCCACTGCAATTCGCGCCAATACAAATTGCGCAAGTAAAAAATTGCTTATTTTCTGGCCTTTCTTTACTGAAAATATCACTGAAGGGTATGAAACATTTTGAAAGGAAAATGTCGACAAAGAGAGTGCAACATAGTCATTGAATTATGATTTGGAAAATTTCATTTTTCAGTGATTTCGGTGCTTCAGAGTTTTGAGATTGGCAAGCCGCGTCTGATGCATTTGGTTTTTGATCCATTACCATAAAAGAAGCCGCACAAAGTCAAAATCAAATTTTTCAATATTAGAATATTTTGTTCTTGTGCATGTTTGGGGTCACTTTGCTGCCTTTTTTTGGGAGGGGGCCGTTTCGTATTCGCGTTCCTTGTATTTGACAAAACTTGCATTTGACATAACTCGTATTCTACGACCATCGCATTTGACAAAACTCGTATTCGCAAATTTCGCATTTGGCAAAACTCGTATTCTAGTAAAATGTGCTTGTTTGTATGTGTTAAACACGCATTCACAAAGCAACATACCAATACAGTCGAGTCTCGATATAGTGACACCCTCGATATAGTGGCACCTAATGGTCAGTCCCGAGGGGTTCCACTATATCGAGACTCAACTTTATATCCAAGTTTTAAGCCTTATTGTCTTTAAAATCTACTCATCCTAACTGTGGTTTTGCTTTTACTTCATTTCTCTTCAATCAACACAACATGAGCAACTGGCGGTCGAACATAAATTGTTAACAGCATTTCTTTCTTTGGCTAAAATGCGGCAACCATTCCATCAGCCACTCTATTATTGGATTACGAACGGAGAGGACCTGTGTGAATTGTTGCACCTGTTCGAGAATTCTTTTGTCGTTCCTGATGCTCTTTGCCGTCCTTGGCTCTACTTGACCCGCAACGAACTGCTAAAAAAGACATAGAAATTAAACCCAGTATATAATCGACTCAAATCTTACAACATACTGAAGATGGTAATCGCTGTCATAAGCTTCGCGAAGGTGCCTCGCCATCCACCATTCTCCTGGCTTGTTTCCGAGCAATCGCTTGAGCTTCTTGTCGTTTGACTCCATTGTGTTGTTGTCTCCGGCCCGCCTCTCTATAGTCGGCGTGTACATGTCCGCAATAGAGTAGGCAAAGAACGGTCGAGTGAGCAAAGTACCATCTGGCCCAAGGGTTCCTGTACATATTTCAGGATGAACATGGAGGATATCGAACGATAAAAAACACCCACCGATAAAGTTTTTCTCGATATATTCCACGTAGCGAGGGATAGTCGAAAAAGTGGCCACATTGTCAGCTTGAAGGAGCATTGTTTTAATAAAATCGTGAAAGAGTGTGCTTCTGTATTGAAGCGGAGCGTACATCGGTGTTGGAAGGAGGCGCACCTAAATCATGATGAACAATTTTTACAAATAAATCACAAAAATAAAAGGCACCTGGTGATGGAAATAAAAATTTGTCCTGTACATGTCCCTGTCTTTGTTGGCTCCAACTCGCTTGGTGCCTAGTGCTTGGTGTAGATGGAAAGAGTCTCTTTCGGTTTTGATCCCTGGCCAAACCACTTCCGCTGCGTTGATTGGAGCTCTTTCGTAATTTCCCTTGTAATGTGTTGGGCGTAATCCAGGGAAAATCAAAGAGAAATAAAGGCAACACATACACAATTATTTAATACCTCTATAATTTTCTCGAAAAGACTCTTGTAACTTCCTTGTCCTTTGAAGCAAGCTGAGCGTGTATAAACGGAAAACAAACACGATGCACATATTGCTCGCCATTTTCAGGATGCACCAACCTCTCCCGCTCTGCCATTAAAACAAACAACTAGACGCGACGTTTAGACAAGAATGGTGATAGAAAAGATTTTTGTTACCTGCATGAACATATTTTTTTTGTACCCCTTTCGATGTTGAAGTGCGCAAGAACCGAATGTACCGTCTCCAAATACAACTGACACATGCCGAACGTCAAAGCTTCCATCTCCCCAGATAATTATTTGCTAAACAGATTATACGACCATAACTCTCAATTAGTCTCAATCTCATAATAGTACCTTCGAATCCAAATGCCCTGAATTGAAGATGAGGTATTCTAATAATACCTCATTAGAAACTAGAGTCGAAGGTCTACATGATAGTTTTATCATTTTTGAAAAAAAGATAAGAAAATTTAATAAAACCAGGCTAATTGAAAATTAGCCACAAAAAGAGTATATTAGCCACAAAAAAAGTATTTTTGCTACAACAAAAAAATGATCAGCCTTGAAAAAAAATGTCCCCCAGGGGGACCAAGAAATATTTTTTTGGGGCTACCGCCAAAACATATAGAGCAATCCAGTCTTATTAATTTACGTAGTTTAGTATTTCAACCACAAAAAGCGTGAGCATGGGCTCGTGGTCGGCCAGCACAAGATGACATGCGAGGAAACTGCTGAACATTTGGTGGACGGTATTCCTCAGTTTGTCCGCTTTGCTTTCATTTACATCCCTTGCAAGTTTCAACCAGAAGCATTTTTGTACTTCAACAAGATGAAGTCTTCCTTCAAGGGCGCACGTTTGCAGATCGGCAATTTTAAGGACACAGGGAGTGAGAGGCTGTTTCACGAATTCATCAAGGCCATATATCCCTTGTTTTGCCAAGGATTGTCAAGTGAGTTGGTTTTGTCGTTCCTGTTGTTCACGTAGACTCAAAAAATAAAGAGTTCTTGGCGCTACTTGGATATACAAACCAGAGTATATACCCCCTAGGGCATCCACGGAGCACTGAGGTTTGTTTTGGTGTGTCTAGGTAAAAATACTCAAGTGATAGTGCAGAGGCATCGCCTAGGTATCGGTACTTAGATGTTAGTACCCAAGTAGTTTTACCAAGTAGTTACAAATGGTCAGGTGGTTTAGGTATCGAGAGATACCTCGAGATGAATCGATACTTCTGGTGAATAAATACCCAGGCAGATAATTTGAAGGAAAAAGTTAACTGTTTTGATCCATTCAATCCATGTTTAAGTACAAGTGGCAATCTGAATGTCCATTTGAGTGAATTTTTTACTATTACGTTTTTGCCTTTAAAATATTTCACATGCAATAACTTAAATAATCTAAAGATGTTAGTTAAAATACTATCATCCGAGCTGTTTTACCAAAACTCAAAAATACCCTGCTAGACGGAATTTTACTACTATCAAACCTTCTTTAGAATGTTCGAATCAGTGCAAAAAACAGGTTTTGGAACCCCAAAACATAAAAAAAGAGTTCACACCAAATGGACGACCACTTGGTTTGGTTGGTGCATGGACTATCCAGTAGAACTGAGGGTGGATTATAGAAAAAAATTAAATGATAAGAGTTGTTCACAAGACAAAACAGACGGATTTAAAAATTTGTGCGGGTAAATTTACCGCGAGTGAATTTACTGGCGAGTGAAGTTAGCGGAGGATGAATTTATCGCAGGTGAATTTATGGTTCACGGACTGCGACTTATACTGAGACTTAGAGTAAGACTGAGACTTTGACTGAAACTTAAACGGCCTGACCTCTTCCTACTCGGTGGTCCCCGCCAATTCAAAAATTTTCCCTTGATTATTGGACTTCTGTACGGATTTTTCCGCTAGGTTTCTAACAAAACTAAGCCTAGAATTTGATTTCAGGCCTAGTTTTGTTAGAAACGTGGCGGAAAAATCCGTACAGAAGTCCAATGATCAAGGGAAAATTTTTGAATTGGCGGGGGACCACCGAGTAGGAAGAGGTCAGGCCCTTTAAGGGTGTTAATAGAGCTTCATTGAAGTTTAAGAAAGACATACAGAAAACGTTAGATGAACATGCGGGATGGTCGGAGGAGAAATAAAACGTGCGAAGAAACGCTTTTAAAGCTGTTTTTCAACTGCTAGAGGACCCTGTCTCTTCCTGCTCAATGATCCCGCGCCAATTCAAAAAATTTTCACTGATCATTGAACTTCTCTTCGTATTTTTCAACTTGGTTTCTAACAAAACGTGGCCTAGAATTTAATTCTAGGAATAGTAGTGTTAGAAACACAGTTGCAAAATTCGAAGAGAAGTTCAATGATTAGGGAAAAAATTTTGAATTGGCGTGGGACCATTGATTAGGAAGAGACAGGGTCCTTTAAAGACATAAACACATGAAGAAAAATTGTCTAAGTCTCAGTTTAAGTCTCACTCCGTGAACACCTAGGACTAAGACTTAGACTGAGACTAAAAGATGTTCATGTAGTCAAAAAAGGGTTGACGGCGGTCGCGGTGCGGTCTTTTTTTTGGAAGGCTGTGTTAACCAATTTTTTGATTAGTTTTTTAGATTCTGTTTTTACCCTTCGTTTCAGCATGAAAAAAGAGGCGCGGTCTTTAGAAGAATGACGACCACTCCATAAATTGTTTTAGTGATTAAAACGCATTGGCGTAACAAAAAAAAAGATTTTTTTTCGACCACTCCAAAAAAAGTTTTTTTGGTTGCGCCAACGCATTTTAATCACTGAAACAATTTATGGAGTGGTCGTCATTATTCTAAAGACCGCGCCTCTTTTTTCATGCTGAAACGAAGGGTAAAAACAGAATCTAAAAAACTAATCAAAAAATTGGTTAACACAGCCTTCCAAAAAAGGACCGCACGGCGACCGCCGTCAACCCTAGTCAGAATGGTCACACGACATTTGCACAGCCGCAAACCTACATGATAATTAGACAAACAACCACTCCAAAAAAAACTCCTAATCTGCTCTACGAAACGAGGTAAACAGCTGCTAAAAGGTTGATATAATCTAAATTTATAGATCATTTCGTACTCTTGGTCGAGATAAAACTTATTCAACTTTCGACCCTAGTAGCGAATACCCCCCCCAACAAATTTTTTTTCAAAATCAGGTTTTAACCATTTCTAAGTAATTCAAATGCGCTGAAAACGATAAAAAACGTGTTTTCGGGCATTTTCTGGCCTAAAAAGTTGATTTTTGGAAAAAAATTTTTTGACCAAAATTCGACTTTTTGCCTTGGGGGACCAAGGTATTCTACCTCGTTTTGTCACTGGAGCTAGGCAAAAAGAGTCTCTTTATGCATTTTATGATCAAGAGTCTTGCTCGGAATTATTTCTAAGGTAAGTGAGTGCGCGCATCTCTAACTCTCAAGCCCCTGCGCCCCCTTCGGGGGCGCAGGGGCTTGGGGCTTGGAGTTGAGATGCGCACACCCACATACCTTAGACACAAATCACTCGAAAGTGACTCTGGATGCATGAAAAAGCATGCATACCAGAGTTTCTTTATGCGGTAGGCCCCAGCTAACAAAACTATGTTCAAATTCCATCTTTTTAGGACTCTAGGTACCATTTTTTAGGTGGTTAACCTTGGTCCCCCAAGGCAAAAAGTCGAATTTTGGTCAAAATTTTTTTTTTCCAAAAATCAACTTTTTAGGCCAGAAAATGCCCGAAAACACGTTTTTTATCGTTTTCAGCGCATTTGAATTACTTAGAAATGGTTAAAACCTGATTTTGAAAAAAAATTTGTTGGGGGGGGTATTCGCTACTAGCGCCCAACTTTCTAAGTGTCTCTGGTATACCAGAGGGGGTATTTTTGGGTAAATCTTCTACGGGTATAAGATTTACCCCAAAATTTTATGAAAAAAGTAGCATCATCATGTTCAGTGCAAAATTCTGAACCAGGAGCAGCGAAGGTCACGCTTGACCATTGGAGTGTCAAAAGTTGCAAATCGCACCACAACATTTTTTTTCATAATTTCTCATTCCCAACATTTTGCCAGAAATTCTACTGAAAATCATTCGACCCACTCTAGACAATCCACCCGAACAAACTTCTCTGCTTTCATTGCCCTTGTTAAAAGAGTGCACTGAACTCCAGCTGCTCATTTTCAAAAGTGACTGCAGGGATGAGGGTCTTTTATTGCTGCCCAAATTGTCGATTGGCTTCACCAATACAGCTTCCCGCCAATCCACAGGTCAATCAGAATTTTTGCCAGTGGAGAATCTGGCATTGTCCTGAGCAATTACACTGTTGAAGACGTTGTAGAAGAGTTGAAGATGGTATGATTTTTTATATGTAAATCTCTCGCTTTTAACCTAAAATTTAGATTTTCGAGTCAACAACTCAAAGGTGCCACTTCCGAATTTCTTTTGAGATTGAATTAGAGAGACTAGGAAAAAAAATCCATGAGTTTACTCTCAGCAATGCAATCATCCAGGAACAGTTGGCGCTGACCAAAGACTACGAAAAATCGGAGATTGTTTTAACTAGGCAAATTGTTGTCATCTAATGCGTTGTTGCAATATTTTTCTATATCTTCTTAAGTAAAACTCTTTTAAATTGAACAATCTCCATTCGACATACTGAAAATCGTGGACTTGGAATAATAGGATATCTGAATTGAAATAAGAACTTTGATTTATTCATTGACATAGTGATCAGATGGTAACATTTATATTTTAAAGGTGCTCATGCTTAATAATTCCCGACCCATCGGAATTCTTCTAGCTGAGGCTTTCCAACTTCATCCAAAAATGTTACTGTCACTGAAAAATGTTAGAAAGACATGTGTAATGATAGCGAAATGACAAAAGAGACTGACATTGGAAACCTGCCGACACAAGTGGCATCCGGTGCGCATTGAGAGATCCATCCAAGTTGACCCTGTTCTTAGATTGGTGTGAGACGAGACAGCATTGATAAGCAATGAGGAAAGATTTGAGCTGTTCCAACGTTTTCGGCGAAATATCTAAAGACAGAGCTGAAAGACGAAACAGGTTTGGAGAACCTAGTATATTTCTTAACCTCTGCTCTGCTTTTTAATAGCTCAGGAGCCACTCTGGAATGGCCAAAAGGCCAAAATAATTGGTTTTTCGGGGGTTTACTAAAGGGGGCGTAAACTTTTTGAGAAAAATCGATTGAGCGGATCAGATTTCGGGTCCGATCGGCTTAATCGCGAGTGGTTCAGGGTGGAGTTGTGGGCGATTTAGCAGATCGGACCCGAAATCTGATCCGCTCAATCGATTTTTCTCAAAAAGTTTACTTTTTTCTCCGACTAAAACACTTTTTTCTCCGACTAAAATACTTTTTTTTCCGACTAATTTTCTTTTTTCTCCGACTAATTTTATTTGTTTTCCGACTTATTTGCTTATTAATGTATGAACAAGTTTTTCTAGCTATCATCAACTATGTCGGCAAGGCTGCAAGAAAGCGATTTGTTGGTAGAGCGAAACAAGCGTGTTAGCCTATCTCAGTGCAGTGGCTTGACTAGTAGTACCTGGACACCTTAATTTCACCTTATGGATGCCTTGGGCACCATAGTTTCTTAGTGTGGAAGGCTTAGCTATCAAAACTTTCTTCAATCCCTTACAAACATAATTGATAATAGCATGCAAAGTGAAGCGAAATAAATAAGACATAAAAATTTAGAGAAATTTCAATTTAGGATGTAAAAATATTGAATTTTGAATTGGGGCCCAAATGCGGGGGCCCAAATGCGGGATGCCGAAATGCATGTCAACGGATTTTTCAACTTGGTTTCTAACAAAGCTATACCTAAAATTAAATTTTAGTTTAAATTTCATTGTGAACACGAGTGTGGATATGGGTATGGGTGCAGGTGTGGGAGCGGGTGCGGAATTTTTCGGGTCTGTGGTCTCCCAAATTTTGGCGCTTAGAAAAACCAGTACATTTCTCAAAACAGTTCATACCTAATGAAATTTTTTAAAATCATTTTAAAGTCATTTAAATACTTCTTTGACGCAGAATGAGTTCCTCTTTTTAGTTGCTTTTCTTTTAATGAATACAAAAACTTTACAGTATGGTGTAAATTTAGGCGAAAAAATGTGTCTATTCAGAAAAAATCGTTTTTTCAACACCATTTTTCAGCGCAAAAACCGTCGTAAGATCACGAACCCGGTGTCAGAATTTCAGGGTCAACTAGTAAAAACAGGTTTACGTCAAGAACTGAAAACAGTTAGGACGACTAGCAAAGTTCAAAGCCCTTTTTCGTCTTGCCTTTGCCCGTTTTTTGCCAGAAAGGTGCCTCATCAAATTTTCTTTCTGATGAAATAAAAACCCGGAAGAAGCGAGCCGATTTTTTTGAATTGTTGTAGAAAAAACACTATTTTTGAATTATACCGTTTTTGACGTATCACTGGATGGACGAAGTTTTTTTTTTGAAAAATCCTGAAGCCTTGAAGCTTGAATTTTTTAAAAAGCCGTAACATTGTTGGTCCTTGCCTTTTTAGCTCTAGTGCAGTGCTGCCTTCTGTCCTTTTTTTCAGCACCCATAATCTCTGTTATTTTGAACTTTTAGTCAAAAAAATTTCGATGAAAAATTCAAAAAATTCGGCGAATAGGTTCTGAAAAGGTTTTGAAAACCTTCTTTTTATGTCCTTAGCCATTTTAATTTTTGAGATGTCAGCCCCGCTATTTGCATGTTGTTTATCCCCAAATCATAAGCATCTCCAATATGTGGTTTGTTTTAGCAGGAAGCAGGAGAATTTATAGGCTTCTTCGCCCAGCAATAATTCCTGTTTTTGCTGCCGTCTTATATTTCTCTTCTTCATATTTCTTCTCTCCCCCCTGTTTGATAATAGTTGTAGTAGTGACTATTGCATGAACTTTTTGTGTGTTTCCCCCTTTGTTCCTCAACAATTAGTGCGATATTTTCTCGTGCAGCAACAGGAGGAGCAGGTTTATCATCATTCTCTCTCCTTCCTTTTCGTGTTATCTCGGGGTGTTCCCCCTGCTGTTTGAAATTCAAGTTTTGGAAAGAACGGAGAGGTGTTCTTGTTGATAATTCACTGCCACTACTACTAACTGACTGACTGATTATTATTATTGTTGTTGTCTATGTGACGAGTAGTGATAATAGTGAACACCCACCTTGTCTCTGTTCTTTGTTTTTGGAAGACAATAGAAACAGCAGACATCATGTCCATGATTAGTGTTGCTAATCAACCACAACAAACAACTCCTAAAAATTTGGCCTCTACAAGTGTAATTCCTGTGATGCCTCAACAATCCATTGGTACTCAAATATACATTTTTTGACGAAAATTTGTTTTTTATTTAAATTTTTTGTCTTTCTTTGTGCAATTTTGATCCTTTTCGCATTCATGATTTCTTTGTTTGGTCTTTATTTTGATTTAAAAAATTCCGAAAGTCCGGTCAATAATGGTAACAGATCAATATTTACCCGAAAATTCAGTTATATGATATTTACAGTCAGACCCCGATCAGCGTAACTTTTTTCTTCCAATTTGGTTGATCTTATTCATCAATGCCTGTAATCATACGTGCGCAGGATTTTCTGACCGGAGGGGGGCTAAAATGGCGAAAAAAGCTTAATAAGGCTGAAAAAACTAAACAAAAGGCTGAAAAATGTTGACGGGGGGGGGGGGCTACAGCCTGGCTAGCCAACCCCCCCCCCCCCCCTGTGTACGCTTATGCCTGTAATGAACCTTCAGATTAACGTTATCCCGGATTAACGCAACCTTTTTTCGGTCCCCTGAAGTTACATTGATCCGGGGTTTTACTGTATGTCAATACGAAAAAAACAAGAAATGGCATTTGTTGTAGGGATGGACTGTTTCGCAGATGATCGAGATGCCCTCAACGACTTCTCTAAATACTTCAACAATGCCCATTTGAGTGATGTCTCGCTGGTGGTGGGCGATGAAGCGTTAGTAGTTCTGTTTTATCGATTCCATCAATCTTCTGAACCCCGATTTTTCTTTGTAGATTTCCAGCCCACAGAATAGTGTTGTGCAGGAGTAGCGAGGTGTTCGACCGAATATTCAGCCTGAAATGGAATGGCAGGGACAAAAAAGTGTGCAAAAACATTCGCTTCTTTTTATTGCCTAATTATTTAGTTGTGTTAAGGAAATAGAACTGACTGAAGAACCCCAGTGCCAGCCAGTTTTCAGTGCTTTTCTCAGGTTTCTATATTGCAACCATGTAGTGTTGAACTCCAGCAATGCCCTTCCATTACTAATACTCTCCGACAAATACAATGTAAATGGCTTGAAAAAGGTTTGTGCCTTGAAAATACTCGTTTTTTGTGTACTTTTGACTCTCATATCATCTCTGCAGCACATCTTATTTACCATAGATACTAGGAAGTATATTTGGCACCGGGACTGGAATCGTGCGGGAATCCCGGTTTTTTTTCTTCCAGGATTTTTCGAAATCCCGTTCCCGTTTCCCGTCTTTTACATTTCAAGTTCCCGTTCTCGAAATTTTTTAACCCGTTTTGACCCAAAATGCCAAGTATACTAAGAAGCCACTAAAAATTGAGATTCAAACATGGCTCTAAAAATTGAAATCACACCCCAAAGTACTGATGGACCTTGTTCGGTTTGGAGGAACGACCCCAACTGTCGACCAAACTGACTGTCGACCCCCAACTGTCGACCATCCCAACTGTCGACCCCCAACTGTCGACTCTCCATCTGTCGACCCCAACTGTCGACTCTAACTTTCGACTTTAAGTAAAACGATTTGTAAAAGTAATTTAACGCGGTCCCAACCGTCGACTGCTGCCAAATTACACTTTCTCGAAAATTCAAAGACACCATAAAAACAACATGCTATCTTTATTTCAACAACAAACTGAAATGAACTGAAGAACAAAAAATAACAATTTTCACCAAATACTAACATTGACTGGATTATCTAAATTTCTAAGAGCGTTGTTTTCTTCCTCTGAACTTCCTTCGCCACTTTCTCCAAATCCCTCTTCCTCATCTTGAGCTGGTTCCGACCGTTCATTGTATCCCATTAGATAGCCAATCTGAAGAAGGAATTTCGCAAGTTTTTGATCAAAGCCGCTATCATCAGCCTGTCTAGTGAGAAGCATATCGAATTCTTCTTGGGCGAAAAGTATTTTGGCGGATGTTTCTGCAGCATCTTGAGATTGCTGTCGCGGTGGTTGACGTCCGTGACTGACATCACTGGCATTTTCTTCTTCTGCATGCTGCAGCTAAACTAAAACACGTGAAAAAATTTTTGGATTCAAAATTATCACCTCTTTAAAGCGGACGATCCACTCACCTAATGGACTGTTCACTCGAAAATGATGTCGGAGCTTGCCATGATAAGACTCAGCTGTGTTAGTGGTTCTTTGCCCCTGCATGCCATACAGAGAAAAAAAATCACCGAGCGATATCCAAGTCTTTCTAAAAGCACGTCCTCCTTAACGTTCTCCTATTGAAGTTCAAAAATTTTGAGCGCTACTGGCGTCTGGGACATAAATTTTGGTACTTTTTACTTGAGTCAGAGAAGTAAAAATCGTTAGGGGCAGGTTATTCGCTGTTAAGTCAAATTTTGAATCAAAATTATCAACCTGTAATACTCTACCAGCTCATTGAGTTTTGTTGCGGTATTCTCCAACAAATTGAACGTATCTTGTATCAGCGCTCGGATTAAGTTAAGTGAATGGTTCCAGACTTGCGGTGGCACTAGCTGAAGAGCTCCAATCATCCTGACAACATCTTGGACTTCTTTTTGCTCACGGTACTGGATGGAAAGTCCCTTTTCTTGAAGCTAAAATGGCGAAAACAAATCAAAAATAATTAGCTGTGAGGGATACTTGTCGGTGAAGCGCCTGCTTGACATGAAATGAACACATCTTAATTTGCGTATTTGGAAACTGATGTCGGAACGTCCTGTAGGAAGCAGGCTCATTGTCAAAATGTGCAATCTCAAGGCTTATTTGTCCATTCGCATTCAAAACCTTAGCAACTAAAGCAAAAACATGAAAAACTAAAAAAGAGATTCACAAGGCCTACGTTCTCGCCACATCTTTCGGTACGTTTTCTTGTCTTTCTTCTTAAGCAAGACAGTGACCAGAGGAATAGAATGGATTTTTTTGACAAATCCAAAGATTCGATAGACCTGATGCACTTCCTTTGGCCGAAACTTAAAGTTGCCGTCACACACAATCTCAAGCGACTTTTGCAAGTAATAAGTTTGGCGATCGGATGAAAAGATTAGCATGTTATCGTCTAAAACAATGTCTAAGTGCTTCAAACGATATGCGCTGAAAAAAGACTGACCGGCAAACAGCAGAAGTAGTTCTCCATACTTTTCATGTTCTGGAATAGACCCACGCTCTGTGCACCGAAGAACAAATTTTTCGTCCGTCAGCAGGTCGTCAAAGCCGGTGACGAGAGGAACTGTTTTCTGCGGGCACGACCGAAAGCTTTAGATAAGGCGAGCCTGTTAGAAACTCCTGCTGCGCGAGCTTCTTGACGAAACACTAAGAAATGAATGTAGGTTTCAAAATACTCGCAAAATACTCGTACCTTTCGACTTTCCAGCTAATTTGATCAAAACTTTCTTTTCTACGCGAACTATAGCTGAGGCCACCGATTCTTGTGTGCCACTTGCCAATTCAGCTTGCATGCTGCGTCTTGATTCGACTCCTTCCACCTAAGTAGATAAATATTTTACGTGATATATTTATAGTAAGCTCCGAAATATCAACCTCACTTCGCTTCTTTGGTTGGCAAAAGTGGTTATAGTTAGGTTCTTCATCAATCCAAACATTAGTGGCTCCATTCGCTTTTCGTAGAGGCAGCGGATAGTCTTCGCATGATATCTTTTGCTTTTTCCAGCTGACTCGTAAAGCATTACAGCCACTGCAGCAGTAGTAGACGACTTTGACACCATCAGATCTTATTGGCTTGCTCTTATTGATCACCCAAGTATAGCAATGATCTGGATGACCATCACAATTGGTTACAGCCATTTTCTTGCTTCCTATTCGCTGGTTGTAAGTAAAGACTATAGCATTCATCTTAAAACAGGCAAATAAAACAGCTTAACCGCTTCAAGTTATGTTAAATTACTTTTACAAATTGTTTTACTTAAAGTCGAAGGTTAGAGTCGACAGTTGGGGGTCGACAGTTGGGAGGGTCGACAGTTGGGGGTCGACAGTTGGGACGGTCGACAGTTGGGGGTCGACAGTCAGTTTGGTCGACAGTTGGGTTTTTACCGGTTTGGAGGGGCCACCGATTTTCTATTTTTTATGTTGATTACTATAATTGTGGTAATTTCGGTCATTCCTATTAGTAATAATAAAAATCATCCTGATAAAAGTGATTATGGTCAATTTCATCACCATATTCAGCTCGATCATTATATATATCTGGTGGCAAAAATTAGTGGTCTCTCCAAACCGAACAAGGTCCACTGATTTCCCTCAGTAAATACATAGCTCATTAAAAGCTATTGATTCAGGGGTATCTCTTGATTTAAATAATATTACGACTGTAAAAACACCAAGAAATACTATTGTCTATGTATACTGCGAGAAATCAGTATTGTGGTGTGTTTTAAGCTACAGCCTCCCTAAAAGGGAGAGTCGGTTGAAAAAATATAAATTTCAAAAGTCGATGGAAAAAAATTTAAAAATTCAAAGTTTTGGAGTTATAATTGAATTTTGGCTTTTGTTATTTAGACACATAAAATAATTTCAGTAGGCGTTTTTCCATTTCAATAACATTCAATGATCATTCGAGTTATTATTATTATCTAGTTCTCGATCAACCACCAAATTAATATGAGACCACACCATTCACAAGAATTGCTATTCAGATTTGCATAGAATACGCTATCAACTACATTCTCTCCGAGCTTTCACTCAAGGAAATATTTCACATCTGGTTCGGCTATGCAACCAAAGCCTATCATCTGGTCAGCCAAAGAACCTTTTAAATCTCGGTTTCAATCCAACAAATTCCCCAAGTTCAGCCTTTGATCCAATCCTGCATTGAGATCCTCTCCAAGCAATTCCAGGAAATAGTCACCAGTGCAGAGTGGGAAAAAGATTGGCTGGCTGTGGACAGGGACCAGTTGCTAGAATTCCTGAAATGCAACCAGTTGGTCATACCTAGTAAGTTGAAGCTGCTTTTTAGGCGTCATGGTCTTTTAACCAATGCATTCAGATGAATTCGTGGTGTGGGAAGCAGTGCAGAAGTGGTTGAAAGCAACAGCACATCCTGAACGCAGAGGTAACACTTCCCTACCACTACTTGTCCAGATATTGCCCCTTGTCAGGTGCCTTTTTGGGCTTATCTTTTGAGTTTGATCAAGCAGATTAATGTTTAAGGTTTCCATTTATGTCAGCTGATGAATTGTCATTGGTGAGTCTCGATTCTGGATATTATTAGAGGGGCGGGTCATATTTACGTAAGATTTTTGACCACTGATTTTTTTATTTTCTCATCCATATCTTTCAAAAATACCGTATTCTCCTTAATAGACAGGAATGCCCATCTATTTTTCGACCACCAAACATTTGTTTGACTTTTCGTTAAAAATATTATGAAAACATGGCTTACCCCCCTAATTTCGGTCTTGAGAGGTTTTCGTTGATTAGAGAGAATACGGTACTTGTTGTTCACTAAATACATTTCCTAGCCAACATTTTACGCAAAATACGAAAAATTCATCAGAATTCAATTAGAATTTTAGGATTTGACGTATAAAGTATAACCAAAGGATTAATTCACAGATCAGTCATTACCTAAGTAGTCTAGTACCCCTTTTTGTGCGGGTAGCTGGAGTAGGGAGAAGAGAAATCTAGATATTTTACAAGTTTTTGAACGTCTCCATTCATTGACTGCGGTTCTTCGTTCAAACAATTTTCATCATTTTGAAAAATTCAGTAATTGTTTCAAATTTTCATTTATTTTTTCTAAGCTTGAGCCTCGTATATCAATAAGGATTTTTATTGTAATGTAAAGACCTAAGTCTAAACAGTAACTTTTTTTCCCTAAAGAAACGAGACTTTCGGAATACATTTCTTTTTGAAAATCCAAGTTTGATGTAATTTTGAAAGCCTAAGCCTTTCGAAATAGCCAAGCCTAGGTGATTTTTGAAAGCGAAAAAAGAGTCTAAAATAATTTTCAGAATACGCAATCCTAAAAAGATTTCCAGAAAACAGAAGCCTAATATAATTTTGAAAGACAAAAGTCTAAAGTATTTTTTAAAGCCGAAGTCTGGAAAGGTATGTAAAACACAAATTTTTGTCTATTTAAGCAATTATACAAATATATATTTTTAACAATGAAACAAATATTCAGACTAGCTACCCCAGACTTAAGGTCTCTAAGTTCAGAACAGTTATACAAACGATACGGATTAAAAAATAAAGAATGGTCAAAAATTTTACGTGAAATGCTAAAATAATGTTAAAAACATTTATAGGTGGAGAGTTCACCAACAACTATTCAACACTCCAAAGCGTTCATGGCGCATACCCATCTGGCCTACAAGTTCATCTCCATGCCTTTGTCCAGTAGATCTGCCAATTTCAAGTATGGCTTTTGGCTAAATCAAAGGATATGCCTGCCACTTGAGTAAAGCAAATACCTACCAAAAATATTTCTTACCCCGCCGTATTTTTTAGCATGGCAGGCGATTGCCTTGAATGTGTCCGGCTTTTGGATTATAAATTCAATCAATCTTGTTTCAATTTTCAGAGAATTCACAGGCACCCAATTCCTGGCAAGGAACTACACAGATGTGAGATGGGACAAGAGGTTTACGGTCACCAATGAGCAACTGTACGAGCGAAACCAAGACCATATCTTCAATGTAAAGTGGAACTATTGAACGATATTCTGAAAAGATTTGTTTAGTTTACCACCAAATCATCTATAATTTCCCTGCCACATTGGGACTGGTTGCTCAACTTTCATGTGGGACTGACTCCAGCCACAGGGGAAGAGTTGAGAATAGTGTTGACAGGACTGGACATAGACCATAGTGGCAGATCCATAGAATATTTGTTGATGATAACCACTGAAGTGAGAGTACTCAAGATGATCTCGGGCACTAAACTGTTTAGCAAGGCTAGGTAGGTGGTGGATTAGAGACTGAAGTAAAACTTTTATCGAAGCATAAGACTCATAAACAGATATTTCAGAAAAAAAACCTCGTTTTACCGGTTTGAGGTCTTCTAGTCATTAGACAAAGAAACCCGGTTCTCGTTTAACCGACCATATGGCACAGGGCTGTACCGGATATCCGACATCCGATATCCGGCACTTTTTGACATCCGATATCCGGTATCCGATATCCGAAAAAATGGCCAATTTTCGGAAAAAAATTTTTAAAACTTTTTTGAAATTTAGAAAAAATTTTCAATTTTTTTTTCAAAATTTCATCAAAAATATCCGAAATCCGATATCCGATAACCGATATCCGGCACTTTTTCATATCCGGTATCCGATATCCGATCCGATATTTTTTGGTATCCGGTACAGCCCTGATATGGCATATGTTACTTTAGTCAAAAACTCCTAACAACAATCAAATAAATGATGTTTTTGTAGTAAAAAATGTTTTACAAAACATGTTTTCACAGGATCGATCACCAAAATTTCAGTAGAAAAAATGACCCGAAACATTTTCCGTAAGATCGGATGGATTCTTAAAAATTTTTCGGGAAAACATCCACCACCTTCTTGACCGTTTCTTCTTTTTAGCAAAAGGCACTAGCAAATTACAGGTGAAAAAATTTTAAGCAAAAAAGTCTAAAAATATCCGTCTTTTTTGTCTAATCCAGTGCAAAAATGATCATAATTCTGAAAAATTGCATTTTGATCAGGGCTCGCAATAGACCTTCAAAAAAGATTTGTTTTTTTTTTGAGACCCCAACTTATTTGGCTCTCTCCTGGTTCGTCCCAAATTGTTTGCGCCAAAAATCGTTATAGCCAAAAACCGTTACATTTTTATTTAATTAATTTTCTACATATGGTTTTTCTAACTAATTTTGTGGATATTCTGATTCACAAGTTTATACTTAAATTGATGCTAGAGAGCAGGGCTACATTTTGCTTATAAGGTTGTGTTTGTTTGCAATATTTGCTTAAAAAAACTGGCTGTATTGGCTGTAACGATTTTTGACGTACACAATTTGAGACGAAACAGAAGAGAGCCACTTATTTTTGAGTTTTTTAGTCAAAATGGTTATTTTTCGATTCAAAATGTCCTTTTTCTAAAAAAAAATCTGAGAGCTCTGATTTTTGATGTAAAAATTCCATCATTTTTTTAAAGTGACGCAAAGAGCTAAACTTTTTCACCCACACTAATCATATTTTTGTTGCAGATATAGCGCTGAATTGGAACTGCAGAATAAATTGGAAGTCAACGACATTTTGGCCGAAAATGCTCCTTTATTAGCCAACGGAGATCTGCATCTTCAACTAATTTTGAGACCTATTATGTAAATGACAATAATCATGTGCCATATGTCTGTAAAGTTGTATGATAGTTAAAAAGGACCAAGAAATTGGAAGGAAAAAACATCCTATCCATTTGTCTGCCAGGAGTGGTGGTTTCAACCACGTTTTGTCTTTTGTCTTTCCATCAATAATTCCTTCTTTATTTTCTTATGATTATCTGGTGTGTTGATTTGCAATAAAGATGATTCTGCGCTTCAATATTTGTTTGCTAAATGGTTTTGATAATACTCGCAGGTTTTTCAAATCTTCGGCAAAGTTATTGACTTCAGCCAGCACTGAACTTGTTAAACAATTGGAAGGCGAACTGCAGGAAATTAAAGTAATTATTTCCACTTAGAATTTTTCAAAAATATGAAAATTGAAAAATAAATTTTGTAGCTGATTAAAAAAATTGTTCACTACACTAATACAGTTTTTCTAATAAACACAGTCGACCCTAGTTAAAACGCCTAGAAAATGTTCAAAAAAAAGAGGCAGACCAAGGCATGCTTTTTTCGAATTTTGTCTAGAGGAAAACGAGTGGGACACTTTTTCGTACACTAGGAAAAATTATTGAGCTGTTTTGACGAACGGCTGAGTCTTAGCACAAGCCAAAAACAACAATACGGGGCAAAGGAGATAAGGACATATAATGTTGAAAAAGATTTTAGCAATAAATAAATTGGGCGCTACTAGAATATATCCCGCCCAAAAAACGCTACTGGAATATACCCCACCCAGTTATTTAGGCTTAGGCCCGTAGGCTTAGGCTAAGGCCTGGCCATTACTAACAAGGCCTTTCAGACAACTTTTTTTCTTTCAAAAACGGTGGTTTTAGGTACCTTCCGAAAATTATTGGGGAGAGTATATTCCAGTAGCTTTTTTGGGAGGGTTATATTCTAGTAGCGTCACAAATTGAATTTGGTCAACTGTTGATTTTAAGACGTTCTTGAAAAATCGTCTTAAAAAAATCTTTAAAAATCGTCACAAGTTTGAGCATTGATAGAAAAAAATTATTTTGTATTTTATATATACCCAGGGTTCTCATCTGTACTTTATTCAAAGACTTGTATTTTATTTCGAACCACAAATCTTTAGAATTTTTGAAATTTCAGGTCAAAATATTTATTTTCGGTGATCGAAAGTTAACAAGCACTGAACAAAATCGCACCTTTTGCCGAAAATGACCAAATTGTACTTTATTTGATCACATGTACTTCATTTCGAAATTTTGAGATGAGAAACCTGTATATATCTCAAAATGCAAAATCAATAAAGAAATACGCTAAAATTTCACCAAAAAGTACATTTTGGCTTGTAAAAAGTAAAAATATAATTTCAAAAGTTGAAAGTCCTCGAAAAAAAGTAAATCGCTAAAAGCATTTGTAGATAGTTTTATGCGTGTCAATTTTTCTTGTTTTTCTATCAACAGTGATGTTCCGTGTACACGATTCGATCGATTTAATCGATTTTAATTGTTTACAAAAAAGTAATCGGTTGAAAATTATTAATTTTCCGATTACTTTTCTGTAATCGATTGTAAATTATTAATTCTTTCAATTAGTTTTATTTAAGGGGCGTGCGGTCAATTGGTCCACGGTCAATTGATCCACGGTCAATTGGTCCACAAAATTATTTTCAAATTAATCTTTTTCGTCTTGTGAAGAACTTCTGTTATTTTAACAGTTTTTCGATAATTCAGCCTTAACCCTACTGGTTAATCCACGCACCAACCAAACCAAGTGGTCATCCCTTTGTTGTTAAATTATTTTTTATGTTTTTCGGCTTCTAATACCTGTTTCTTACACTAAATCGAGCATTCTAAAGAGGGTTTGATAATAGTTTAAGGAGTAGAAGTGCCTAGGTAGTAGTGCTTGGCTGGTGGTTGTTTCTAGGTGGTACCCAGGTTGTTTATTAGACCATTTTTCATTGGTATCTCGATCTTCTGGATATTCCAAGTACCAACAAAAACCGAGTGGTTGGTCAATTTTTTATGTTTTTTAAGTTCCAAAAACTGTTTTCTGCATTAATTCGAGCATGCTAAAGATGTTTTGACAGTAGTGAATTCACGTCATACAAGATTTACAAAAACTGTAAAAATAGGCGTTAAGCGAATTTATCGACACCGAATTCATCGATACCGAAATCATACACAAAATTTTTTCCTGGCACAAAATATTTTTAAACATTTTTCTGTGCAACGCCGGATCTGTGTCCATGTACCAACAAAACCAAAAATTTTGATCCATGTGGACGACCACTTGGATCAAAAAAAATTTACGTTTCTGGGGTCCAAAACGTGTTTTCTGGAATAACTCAGGCATGCTGAAGATGGTTTGATGGGCAGCCGACGATTGCGCCACATTCAAATTGCGCCAATGCAGATTGCGCCACTGCAAATTGCGCCACTGCAAATTGCGCCATTACAACCCTGCCAATTTCTGGTCATTTAACTGAAATTGATCATTGAAGGACATGAAAACAGTCACCCCTAATACTAGAAGGGAACAAAATCCGTTGAGATCAGATTAAAAAATACATTTGCTTAACTTTAATTAGAGTATATAGTGGCGCAATTTGCAGTGGCGCAATCTGATTTTGGCGCAATTTGCAGTGGCGCAATCTGCATTGGCGCAATTTGAATGTGGCGCAATCTGAATTGGCGCAATTTGAAATGGCGCAATCGTCGGCTGCCCGGTTTGATAGTGGTAAAATGACGTTTTCTCGAGCATTTTTACGTTTTCGTAAAATCGAGTTTTGGTAAAGTGAATTTTATCCAATTCCTCGAAAAATACCATGAAAAACCTTATTTTTCTATTATCAAGCCATCTTCAGCGTGTCCGAATCAGTCCAGAAAACAAGTTTTGGAACCCCAAAAAGTAAAAAAAAATTTGATCCAAGTGGACGACCACTTGTTTTGTTGTGCCCAGGTTAGGGAACTCAGGTAGTGTACTGGTACCCGGGTAGTAATATTGTCGACTGGTAAAGAACTTTCAAAATTTACAATGTTTTTCTATGATCCAACCTCAGTTTTCATGGATAATCTATGCACCGACTAAACCAAGTGGTCGTCCACTTGGATCGATTTTTTCACGTTTTATGTTGCAAAATTGTTTTTTCTGGAATAATACGGGCGAGCTGAAAATGGTTTGATAATAGTGAAATATGGGTTTATGGAATATTTTTGAGTATTGGGGAATAATTGATTTTACCAAAACTCAAAAAATACTCGAGAAAATGGCATTTTACCATTATCAAACCATCTTCAGTATGTCCGAATCAGTCCAGGAAACGGTTTTGGAACATGAAAAACGTGAAAAAAAATTCGCTCCAGGTGGACGACCACCTGGTTTGGTTGGTGCGTGGATTAACCAGTAGGGTTAAGGCTGAATTATCGAAAAACTGTTAAAATAACAGAAGTTCTTCACAAGACGAAAAAGATTAATTTGAAAATAATTTTGTGGAGCAATTGACCTGTGGAGCAATTGACCTGTGGACCAATTGACCGTGGATCAATTGACCGTGGACCAATTGACCGTGGACCAATTGACCTAGAGCCATTTAAGGGATTGCAAACTAATAATTTCTTCAATTTCTTTCATGTAATCGATTGTAAATTATAAATTATTTCGATTAGTTTTATGTAATCGATTGCAAATTTTCGATTCTTTCGATTAATTTCATGTAATTGATTGTGAATTTTTGATTCTTGCGTGTAATCGAAAGAATAAACTAGCAAAAAAGGTCATTTTGTGATACACATGACGTTGAAAGCAGGAGTTCGTCTTTATACATATGTTTTTACTCAATAAAAAACAGTTTATTATCCTTTTTCGCTAGTTTATTCTTTCGATTACACGCAAGAATCAAAAATTTACAATCGATTACCTTAAACTAATCGAAAGAATCGAAAATTTGCAATCGATTACATAATACTAATCGAAAGAGTCAAAAATTTACAATCGATTAAATGAAACTAATCAAATGAATCAAAAATTTACAATCGTTTACATTAAACTAATCGAAAGATTTAATAATTTACAATCGATTACATGAAACTATTCGAAAGAATCGATAATTTACAACCAATTACTCGAAACTAATCGAAAGAATTAATAATTTACAATCGATTACCTTTTGTAAATTTTTGATCTCTGAACTAATCCTAGGGAACATCACTGTCTATCAAGCGGTATAGCAACAACTCGCTACAACAAATGACTCGCTACAACGACTCGCTACACATGCGACTCGCTACAACGACTCGCTACACATTCAACTCGCTACAACGACTCGCTACAGCAATTTTTTTAAATGTCTTATATTTTATCAAAACAATTTATTTTTTTATACTTAGGCGTAACCTTAGGTACAGGGTGAGCCAGCGAATGTTAGGACGGACTTAAATGTGTGGGTTTTGAAACATAAATTCTGTCCCTTTTCGATAAGTAAGTAAGCGGTAGGTAAATTTATTTATGGCGAATTCATCTAGGATAGATTTATAAATTGAAAAGATGCTCCAAATAGATTCTAATAAATCTTTTTTCACCCCAATCCATTGCAATGTGGAGTGTGCTGGTCTTTGGCCGCGAAGCGGCCAAATACCTTGGTATTGTCGTCGCAAAAGGTGTGAAATAGGTGACAAGTGACAAAAGTTAGCTTAAAGAAAAATACTCTTTGAAGGGGGAGGTGGTAGTGCACTTGGGCTGCTGTGCTAACTTACTGGATACCTAGGTACGTCTAACTGAATGCTATCTTTTACTGGGTATCTCAACCTGAGTTTTACAATTCAAGTATATCACTTAGACTCATGTGTACCACCAAATGAATACTGTCACCCGGTAGGTAACTAGCTCACAAAAAATACCGAACAATTTTTGAAATTTGCCAATTTTTTGGAACTTAGGCATATTTTTAGACGCAGGGTAGGCCACCGCCACCGCAGGCCATCATCAGGGCTTAAATGTGTAGTTTGTATAATGAAAACAAGGTAAGAAAAAAACCCAAAAATTTCTGTAGCGAGTCGTTGTAGCGAGTTGAATGTGTAGCGAGTCGTTGTAGCGAGTCGCATGTGTAGCGAGTCGTTGTAGCGAGTCATTTGTTGTAGCGAGTCGTACGTCAGTCCTATCAAGCATGTTAGTTACCGTATTTCCTCTAATGGCTTGTTCACGTTGTTCGAGTTAGAGTTCGGGTAAGAGGTGTTCATGTAACCAAAAACCCGAACTCGAACTCTAACTCGAGGGTGTTCATGTACATCGAGTTAGAGTTCGAGGTCAAGCTTGAAAATTTTCATGTATATAGCTTAGATAGCTCACAATCTCACCCCAAAGCCGTCTAAAGCCACTAAAAGTTAGTTTTTGGGGGTTTACTAAAAGAAAATTCAAGTTATGTGTATGAACACCTTTAAATCCAACCTCGAACTCTAACTCGAGGTACGTGAACACCCTCGAGTTAGAGTTCGGATCAGAGGTGTTCACGTAACCAAAAACCCGAACTCGAACTCTAGCTCTAACTCGAACAACGTGAACAAGCCATAATAGCTCCCCCGGGGAGTTATTTTTTGGATGCCCAAAAATCGGAAAATTTTGAGTTCGATCTCGAGATTTGGGGTGAAAATTTAAAATCGAAAAGCGAAATCGGTAGAGCTCGTAGGAGTTAAGAAAACGCATTAAACAGCTTTGCAAAAATTTTACTCTGGGCTGAGATATAGGTCCTAAAAGTTGAGGGGGGAGTTATTAGAGCAGGGGGAGCTATTAGAGGTAATGCGGTACGTCACGTAACTTACGTGTGTATTTTCAGCGCTAGAATGAAGCGGCAGAATTTGCCGTTTTCACCGCGAATCCGAGTTTTATATAACGATTTTCCTCAAATTTTTGTTATCGTTTTCAAAAAAAATTTATGTTTTCTTGTAGCCCTGATGTATGCCGCATAATATGACTCATATCACATGCTATCCAAATTGTTAAAATTAGATTTTTAAATTACAGTCGAGTCTCGATTTAACGTACCCCCGATTTAACGTACCCTTCGATTTAACGTACCCCTAGGGCCGGTCCCCAGGGACTGCTCATCGATACAAAAAGTGATTGGATACATCGAATACACCGTCGATTGGATACATCGATTGGATACACCATCGATTGGATACATCGATTGGATACGCCATCAATTGGATACATCGATTGGATACACTTTTTTCAAATTCGTGCCATTTTTAACTCAAAACAACCTAACTTGCAACAAATAGTTTTGTCATTTTATATTGTTCATTTTGTGAGCTTTGTTTTCAGCATAACAGTATTATATGGTGCATTTTACAATTCTATTCTCTGCGTTTTAGATAATCTTGGCTAACATGGAACTTGTTCACTCAAAACGCATTGGTCCAAGAACTGCTCCGAAAACATATACTGAGGGGTCCGCGACAATTGACCGCCTGGTCTGTTTGACCCCCCGTGGCTTTTTGACTACTTACACGCTGAATCCGATAAAGACGTTGTTTCCGACCACTTTCCATCGAAAATTTGACTTTTCTAGATTTTCTACCTGCCTGCCTTCGGCAGGCAACCTAATTCAATAGGAAGCCCCTTTGGGGGTACATGGTCCGGGATAAGGGCTGACCCTTTGGGGGTACATGGTACGGGATAATGGCTGACCCTTTTATGACCCACATAGCTTTTTCTTGGTGCAGCACCAGTAAGCTTTCAAACTATCATGGTTATACGTCATTTTCTTCTTCGCTTGAATAGTCGCTGAGTTCGTTAACGATTAGGCGCACGAGTTCTATATTAGCATCTATCAGATTGCTAAATTTTTATATTTACAGTAAATATCGATGTTCAAAGAAAAAAATGTAAAGTGTATCCAATCGATGTATCCAATCGATGTATCCAATCGATGGCGTATCCAATCGATGTATCCAATCGATGGCGTATCCAATCGATGTATCCAATCGATGGTGTATCCAATCGATGTATCCAATCACTTTTTGTATCCAATCGATGGTTTACCGTCCCCAGGGGGTACGTTAAATCGAGACTCGACTGTATGTATTTTTTGTGCTCGAAGTTTGAGCCTCAAATTTGACTTTCAAATGTGTTTCTTTACAGTTCTGAAATTTTCATCTCTCAAAGAAAAAAATGGCTGTCGCTGTCTCGAAGGAAACATCTGGTTCTCCCGTTAAGCGCAAGGCTCCCACGCACTCTCATCCGAAGTACATCGACATGGTGGTTACCGCTATCGAGAGTCTAGAGGGTGGCAAGAAAGGGTCCAGCAATCAAGCGATCGCCAAGTATGTCACCGAGAACTTCGATGTCGCTGCGAACGTTCGTTTTCCTTTGAATCTGTTTTTCCTGTTACAAAGTGCATCCTTTTCAGGTCAAGACTCACATAAACAATGCTCTGAAGAAGGGGTTGAAGACAAGTTGCTCGTGCAGATTCATGGCGTTGGTGCTACTGGCTCTTTCCGCCTTGCTACGTCTTCAAAGAAGCGCTCCAAGTCTGTAACTAGTGAGGTAAGTCACTTGACATCGAATTTCATGTGCAGTTAAATGTAATCGCCTAATTGCCCAGGCCTCTGATGACGCTCCGCCGCCGAAGAAAGTGAAGTCACCGCTAAGCAAGCTAAGAAAGCCAAGTCGCCCGCTAAGAAAGACAAGTCGCCCGCCAAGTCTGCGGCTAAGAAGGCCCGATCTCCAACCTCCAAGGGAAAGAAAGGTGCTGAAGCTGCTGTCAAGAAGGTTGCCAAGAAAACGGGGCCCGCCAATTCGAAGAGCAAGTCGGCGTCGCCTGCCAAAGCTCCAAAGTCGAAGACTGCTACTGCGAAGCCTGCTACTGCGAAGCCTGCTACTGCGAAGCTTGCTAAGTCCAAGGGTCCTGCTCCGAAGAAGGCCTTCGCTAAGAAGGAATAGGCGTTTCCGGTACAGCTGGCTTCCCGTTAATATTATCAATTTGTGTCACAGTTTACTTTGTTTTGTTATCCCAAAAGCCCGTTCGGGGTTGATTTATTCTCGTCAATAAAAAGTTTGTTGTCAGCCTTATTTCTAGGGAATAATTGATCACGGGATTGCTGGTTTGGTGAGCTTGCAATTTTTACACATAGTATTCATTCAAGCTGTTTTAAGGCAAGTATATTGAGCAGTAAACTTTATCTATGGCTGTGTTTATCAGGGTAATTTTTCAGATGACCGCATGAGTTACCTTATGCAGCTAAACGAGCAATCACTCATGTTTTGCTGAAATTTTGTACCACCGCTCAGTAAGTACTAACTAGGTCTAGTTGTTTTAATTATTGCCCATTATTTTTACATCCTCCCTGCAATGATAATTTAAAGCTCCGTCTCACCAACCGCCGTAATTAGTTCTGCCAAAACATTAGCTGCTCACCTAAATTGTGCAGCACTGTCTTAGCTGATCCACTGTCTAAAAGTACATACCCTTTTTTCTTCAAAAGGCTTTATGCTATGATAGCCCACACCCCTATAACATATCACACTATCACAGCTCAGGTAAAATAAATTCACATGTGGGCCAAATAGAGAAAATACGGTAAGCTATCGTATTTCTTCTAATAATTTGATGTCTCACTTATAATATTCGTGATTTATAACTGTGCACTAACTTATGATTGTGCACAATTTTTTTCTAGCAAAATTCTAACTAAATGTGTATCCAAAACAATATTTAAGAGATGCGCATTAGATACATTTTACCCAATGGTTGAATGAGGTATGTAGCTTTTTTAGAATGCAGGAACTTTCAAAACAGAAAGAGTCATTCTTGGACGGCAAGATATAGAAATTTCTGTAGATGGTTGTGAGAACAAATTGCTCAACTTTTGCTCCAACAATTACCTTGGCTTGAGCAGTCATCCAGAGGTGATTAAGGCTGGCAAGCGTTGTTTGGATACTCATGGTGCTGGTTTAAGTTCTGTTAGGTATGGAGCTTACTATTTATAGTACACTTTTACCGAATTTTCATCTTGCTATAGGTTTATTTGTGCACTCAAGACATACACCACCAACTGGAGAAGAAAATAGCTGAATTTCACGGTAGAGAAGATGCTATTCTCTATGGAAGTTGTTTTGACGGTGTGTTTTTTTGAAATTTTTAGTTTGCGAGAAGCTGGAATATTTTGAGAGTCTATATTTAAGTATAGAGTCCTTTTTCGCGAAGAAGTCTGCTATTAGTTTTTTACTGCGCACTCTCTATTTGTTCTAAAGTTTGGGATTAAGATGCTGTGTAACTGAAAACTGATCATTTTGTCAAATGATATTTTCATGTTTTCATGAAAAAGTTCATCTCAAGAATTTTTGACGATTTCAAATGACCCTAACTGTTTTGCAGGCCCGAATTTTGTTGAGATAGACCTAATCGGTTATAGCTGCGTGTTTGTTTGGTGTATTATGTACAAAACACAATTTTTGCTTGGTTTCCTCTTGATCCTGTTATGTAGATGGTTTCTGGATGTAGTTATGGTCATTTCAAACCGTCAAAAATTCGTGAGACAACCTGTGCTTGACTAAATTTTTGTTGTCGAAATCCCTACATAAAACTGATTTCAGCCAATGCCGGAATTTTCGAGGTGATCACAAGTGAGTCAATTGTTATTTTTAAAATATACCGTATTTCCTCTAATAAGCGCCCCGGGGCGCTTATTATTCAAACCCCTAAAAATTTTGAAATTGTCAATCAGAAATGGCCTTAACTCCAAAATTTTAGTCAAAAAATAGGGGGGGGCGCTTATTGGAGCGGGGGCGCTTATTAGAGGAAATACGGTAGTAATTTCATTAAAAAACTCAGACAAGGAAGATGTCATCATCTCGGATGAGCTCAACCACGCTTCATTGATTGACGGCATTCGCCTTTCCAAGGTATGATACCTTGATTCCATCCATACAGTTCCGGTCACACCTGTTTCAGGCCCAACGTTTGCGATACAAACACATGGACATGGAGGATCTGGAGGCTCAGTTGAAACAAACTAAAAGTGACTTTGATCTCCTGTTAGAACCAACCACCACCTTCACATTTAGACCATCGCCGCAGAATAGTGTGACTGATGGAGTGTTCAGCATGGATGGCGACTTAGCCCCTCTTAGCTCCATTATCTCCCTGGCCCATAACTACAATGCCCTGGTGTTGGTGGATGAATGTCATGCAACCGGCTTTATCGGATCTACAGGCAGGGGCACTGAAGAAGCTTATGGTCATTTGTTTAAAGCTATTTTTTGGGTTTACTAATTGACCGAGTTCAGATGTTGTGGGTGGAGTGGACATCATCAATTCCACTCTAGGCAAAGCGATGGGTGGAGCTATGGGTGGTTATACCACTGGTCCTAAACCCTTGATTCAGGTAGGTTCAGCTTGTTTAAACCGAAGGCTGAAAAAAAGGAACAAAAGAGATACCTAAAGCCAAAGTGAAGGAAGACAGCATCAAAAAGATTATTCTGCTATGTGGCATCGCTTAAAATATTCATGATGAAGTGCTAGGTCGCAATTTTGCACACACTTTTTTCGCTCGACCATCACTTGTTTCAAAGTTTTTGAGGAAAAAGTTTGGCTAAAGACACAAGGAACGTAGGAAAAATCAGTTGCTCATTGAATTTTACCCATTTGAGGATTTACGACATCAAAATATTAGCGATAATAAACCATTTTGAGATGCTTCGCCAACGATCCAGACCATCGCTATTTTCCAACTCACTGGCGCCTAGTGTGGTTGGATCGGCGCTCAAGGTGATACATTTGCAGGTGTTTTGACTGTGCTTTAGTTTGTCATCTCAGGCGTTTGAATTGCTAAACCCTGATTTAACAGTTAGACTGCAGGACAACGTAGAATTATTCGGAAGTCTATGAGTGAAGCTGGTTTCCAGTTAATGGGCAGTCCACTAAATCCGATTTGTCCAGTCTTTTTGGGAGATGCCAAGTAAGCCAAGTTAAATTAAGAAAAATTTAAAATTCAGCTGTTTAGACTAGCATCAGAATTTGCGGACGCCATGCTCAAACAAAATATTTATGTGATCGGATTCAGCTATCCAGGTTACACCACACTTTTCACCTTTGATTGACCGATAAATTGTTTAGTGGTCCCCAAAGGAAAAGCCAGAATAAGAGTTCAGGTATTCAGAACCTTACAAGTTAGTAAATCAATCATTTTGGTATTACAGATATCTGCTGCTCATTCCACTGACCAAATAAACCAATGCATTGAGGCATTCAAAACTACTGGCAAAAAATTAGGAGTAATTTGAGATATGTGCTGATTTTACTGATTGGGTTATAAATAATACAATTGATGTAATACAAAACAAACCTTTTTCGACTGGTTTTAGGTCGCATTTGTTATGCTTACAGCTTTTCTCTGAATACATACATCCCATAAGTGACAAAAATAAAATATTTTGAATTTTTAAAATGTTTTTGGGCCAAACTTGTACGCGAGGAGGGAATACCGACATCGGAATTGCATAATTTTTTTATGATAATGCTCTCAAAATTAAACCGGAAAAACGCATATTTTTTTTCGAATACCTTGTTTTCTGCTTTACTTGAGACATTTTTCGAATTTTATATTTACCGTGTGACCTCTATTAATCACCCAGGGTGAGTATTATTCAAACCCACTCGAGAGGTGGGGGTTTATTAGAGAGTGGGGAATTAATAGGGTGAGGGGGTTTATATTTCAACCTCTTCTGCGCAAAAGGCGCCGCAAATTAAAAAAAATATTATTTAAAAAATTGTAATTCTAATTTAAATAATTTTAAAGAACGCCTGCATTTTGGTCCTGCAAACAACATAAAACTCGCTTTTATGCACTGATCACACCTGGTTGTAAGGTTAATGTAAATTACAAGCGAGGGAAAATTTTGGTGAAACTTTTATTCTCGCAGATCGTACCCATGTTCCTTGTAAAACTGCTTTCTCAGCTCTGAAGGCTAACAAAAACTATCGGACTATTGAACTAAATCAGCAATCTCAAGCCTAAATTTTAGGGTGAAAACAACAAAAATGAAAGAAACCATTCGGCTGAAAATTAAACAAGCTATCGTATTTTCTCTAATTAGGCGGCTCCTCCTAAATTCAAAAAACGTGCTTGTGGCACTCTGTTTTTGGAATATTTTTTGAAAACTTCTGTCATGCAAGTTACCACTCATTTTTAACTCCTCTTACAGTCAAACCTCTATATAACGGCCCCCACTAAAAGTTCGTTCCCACCTTGGGTCCGACACTTTTTTTAGCTCGATTTTCAAAGCTTTTTTAAATTCTGTTTTGACAGTCTGGTCGCAAATATAGCAAGGATTCCGATTTTGCCGATCGTTTTTCAATATTTGAATAATTTTACTATTAAAAATACAAAACCTCTATATAACGGCCTCTAAAAAAATTAGAGGGCCGTTATATAGAGGTTTTGTATTTTTTAATAGTAAAATTATTCAAATATTGAAAAACGATCGGCAAAATCGGAATCCTTGCGATATTTGCGACCAGACTGTCAAAACAGAATTTAAAAAAAGCTTTGAAAATCGAGCTAAAAAAAGTGTCGGACCAAGGTGGGAACGAACTTTTAGGGGGCCGTTATATAGAGGTTTGACTGTATTGGCTACAAAATTGGTGGAAACTTGCCTGAAAGAAGTCTTTGAAAATTTGATCCAAATCGCAATGCCAAAAACACGATTTTTGAGCACAAGAGGGGCCGCCTTATTAGAGGAAATATGGTACATGAAAAACGATGGTCTGTAACGATACTACTGCGCCACACCAACATGTGTATTTTGATAATATATTCTAACTACTATTCTTTTTTAATGTAACTTTTCGGCCTGTACAGCTTTATGTCCAGTTTTAATTGGGGACATTAACAAGGTTTTTTGGTAAACCTCAGTGGTTGTGATTCTTTCATGTTAGAGAGGCAAATTAAAATATATTTTGGTCAAAACTTTTTTCGAAAATAGCAAATGATTGCTTAAAAACATGTTTTAGAACCGGAAATATGGTTTTTAGTTTTGAAGAGGCTTTTTTAAAATAAAAATACTTAATAATAAGTCGTGGCCTAAATCACTGGAAAATAAATATTGAACGGGAATCGAAGATCTTCACAATCATTCATCATAATTATGGCGCTATATGTGTTCAAGGGACCCCTGAAAAAAATATGCCTTGATCTACCTGTTGTTTTTTTGTGATTTTTTAGGCTTTAGGCTTCGGCAAGGTTAGGCCAACGTATGTTAGGACGGACTTGAACATAGTCGTTTATCCATAAGTTTAAAACCTACGATTGAGTCCGTCCTGACATACAAAATGCCTCAAAACAAAAGTTTTTTTTAAAATTTTCGACTTTGAGGGGTGAAACGGTGTTTTTCACGCTCGAAAAAAGTCAAAAAATATCTTCCTTTGACCACCCACTCATCCCGACTCACATTTTGCCCCGATTTTTCCAATCAATTTTGGGCATTTTCAAATATCTTGTTCGTTTTTTTGGTTAAAAAAAATGTCGATTTCGAGATTTTTGGTCATGGGACAAAATACCGTTTCACCCCCGAAGTCGAAAATAAAAAAAAAACTTTTATTTTGAGGCGTTTATTGCTGGCCCACCCTTGCCTGAGCCTAAAGCCTAAAAAATCATAATATAAAAAACAGTGGGACTAAGGCATTTTTTTCAGGGTCTCTTAAACACATATAGAGCCATAATTTTCATTATATTTATTATAAAAACGTTTTATGATCAGTAATTTAGCTACACTTTTCAAAAATAGTCTCTAAAAGTATGTTTTGTAGCCGACAATGATAAATATCTATTTCTTGATTTCTCATTGTGTTCTTTTTACAGAGAGAAAGCTTATAAATGTTGTGCATTAATTTTTTATCTTGCTTTAAATGCTATTTGAAATGTAAACATGGTCTTTTTGATAATTTGATAATGGAAGATAATTAAAAAAAAACATTTCTGCAACATAAACTAAATGTAAATATAAATGCTTTCAGAAAACTGAATGAACATGAATCTGTGGAAAATAATTTTTTTTTGAAGAAATAATCGGAAAGCCAATAGAGTTGAAAAAAGTTTAAATACATTTTTTTACTTTTACTTTCATTTCAACTTTTTCAAATATATATTTAACCTAAAAGAGATTATATTTATAATTAATAACCTTTCATTATTAATGACCATAATAAACTTTCATTGATAGATTGCAATATTTGTTATGCTTGATATTCTTCCTAAAATGACTGTTTTGGTTGAAAATGCAGTCGATCTTCGAATTGAGCGTTGCCTTTGGACCGCCCCTAGGACAGTTTAATGAAAGTTATTGCTTGAGACCTTTCGAGTCAGAACCAAACAAATAGAGCCCAGGTCGGGACTCGTTAAATCAACGATTGACTGTAGCACACCCAATTTAATCAGCTTTTTAACTTGTTAAATTACTTTTTACGATGACTAGATTTGATATCATAAACTAAATTTTCAGATATTCATAATGGAACATGGCTTACAGGCACTTATTCGGCAGACAGATACTGAACTAAAAAATGCTAAAGATGCTGTTCAGCGCAACCAGTGTTCTCCAACTGCTCGCCCAAGGCGGGATCGCCAGCAAAGCATGGCAGAGGCGGAAGCTAAATTGCTACAAACTAAGATGACTGAAATGCGGTTGGGTACAGGAGGGGTCCAAATCAAGAAAAGCATAGTCACTGGTATTTTACTTTGATACATACGGGGTGGCCTAAAAAATATTGAAAAAATTTGATGAGATTCTATTGTTTTTCATACTGTCATCAATTTTGCTGGTGAAATCGAAGATTCTCAATAAAAGCCCTGCCACCTTATAATTTGACTAAGATTTCAGAGTCAAAGTAATTTTTACTTGACAATTCCAAGATAATTAGGAGAACGAAATATTAGGTCGTACGGAATGTTCGCGCGTTTTTTCTAAAAAAAATTTTTGCGACATTGTATTTTTTAATAAAATTTGACCATTTGTTTTAAATTTTATACGTCGTTTGTAGCTAAAAACCTTAGCTACAAAATGTGGTGTCAATTTTTAAAAAATAGTCATAAATTGCAGAGACAGAAACAAGACAAGATCTTGGACAAGATTTTGTCTTGTCTTGCCCCAATTTTGACTAAAAATCTTGTCTTGGGATCTTGCTTGGTCATTTCTAGAAATCTTGGTCTTGGTTTTCTGGCCAATTTTGTATGCAAAATTTACAAAAAACCCGACAACCCATTTTGTCATTTTTAGAACCTATAACATACCTGAATTCTGTTTTTGGGCCTTATACAAGATTTAAAAAATGACAGGACGGGACAATTCCCTCCCGCGCGCCGTCCCGAAATCCTGCCTGAACATTTTTTAAGAATGTCCCGTCCCGGTGTCCTGTCCGGGACCCGTACCAAATATAAAAATTAGTCACTAAATATTTAGACTTCTAGGCTAAAGTCTAAAGACTAAATCATCGAAAAATTAGTCGTACCAAATATAAGAGGCTAAAGTCCACTTTTTTATTAGTAACTAAATATTTAGACTTTTGGTACCAAATATGTTTAGTCCAAAATTTTAGTCGGCCACTTTTATTAGTGACTAATTTTCGTACTAAATATACGGGCTAATTTTGAGGCTAAAGTCTAAATATTTAGTTTAGTGACTAATTTTTCCCACTAAAAAAGTGGACTGCCCTATGGCAGGCTAAATTTATTTAGTCGTAACTTTTAACTCTTTTTGACATGTTTTTTTAGAAGTTGGTGTACTTTGTGATGTTGACATTCCTATACCAACTTTTATCGCTCTTTCGATATGTCATCACCGTCTTTCCTTCTCGCTTGAAAAATGTCGAGAAAATGGACGTTTTAAAAACATACTGTTTGTATTACTTTTTGAGCCTTATATAACCCTGTATATCCTTTCCTTCAGACATAACTTACAATCGTTATGTCTACTGTAGCTTACAGTTTGTTACAAATGAGTGGAGATTACATGTAGAAAGTATCTGTGAAATAACATTTTCAGAACATGGCAGAATTTATGCAGATCCAACGACAAGGTCAAAGGGATAGAAGAATCCGTTCGCCTTTCGAAGAGTACACCGATGAAGAGCTGATCCGTCGATATCGTTTTGATCGTCATGGGCTTAGGGTCCGTACATAGCGCACAAGAAGACAAGGGTTGGCGTGGAACAAAGAATCGGTCAGTGGAAAAGAAGATTCTCAATCCTGCATAGCGAAGTTCGGCTCAATCTGAAGAATGTGGTCGATGTTGTGCTGAATAAGTAGCGACTAAATATTTAGGGGCTAATTATTTAGTCGATAAATATTTCGTCACCAATTTTATATTTAGTATGACTAAATAATTAGACTTTTAGCTGACTAAAGTCTAAATATTTAGCCGACTAAATAATTAGTCGGCTAAATATTTAGTCGACTAATTTCTATATTTAGTACCAAAGGCCACTTTATTAGTCACTAAATATTTAGTGACTAATTTTTATATTTGGTACGGGTCCGGAAAAAAATAATTCAAATTTCGTGCCGTGTCGTCCCGAAAATGTCAAACTTCCATATCTAATAAAACACACGTCAAACAGATCGAAAACAGGGAACATAGTGCGTAAAAGTTATATAAGACTAGCCACAAGTTTTTCTATAAAAATTTATACTACAGTCAACTCTCGATTTAACGAAACTCTCGGTTTAAAGGACCATACTTGTTAATGCAAAAGAGAATTTGACGAATTCAAATGCGCGCGGGACACCTCTCTTTCTTCTCTCACTGTACTCCAGGGATGTACTTTTGTAACTATTTGTGGAAATAGTTAGTGTCCCGCGCGCATTTGAATTTGCCAAATTTTCATTTGCATCAACAAATATGGTCCTTTAACGAACATTTTTGCCGGTCCCCACGGGTTTGTTAAATCGAGAGTTGCCTGTATGAATCTTGGTTTTTAGCAAAGATCTTAGCCAAGATCTTGCTTGGCTGTTTTCAAAAATCTTGCTCTTGGTCTTGGTCAAAATTTCAGTTAAAAATCTTGTCTTAGAATCTTGCTTGGTCCCCACTTTCTGTCTCTAATAAAATGTTATAGAAAAACACAATGCCACAAAAAATTGTTTGAAAAGACGCACGAATTGTCCATACGACCTAATATATGGAAAGAAATTTCTGGCATCGAATTGATCCCCTGAGAATCAATTAGAAAAATATCGTGATAAAACCTCTGAAAAGTATCTAAAGTCACTTATTAAATAAAAAAACATTTTAGGTCAAAGTGCCAGCTCTAAGACACCATTAAAAGAGTTACAGCCAATCACTTTGCGTGATATGAAAGCACCTATGGTTCACACAGGAAAATACCTGGCTTGCAGAACCATTGCTGAAGCATACATAATGGTATGTGTTGCTTCCTTTATTGAAGATCTTGAGGGCGAAGTGGAGGAGCTATCCCTCTACAACTTCCAACTTAATATTGGCAGCTCTTGTCACTGGTTGCCACCTGGAACAATTATGTTCATTAAGGAGCCATACTTAAAATTCGGCTCAATTGAAAAAATGTGTTCATTCGAGTGGACTCCCCAAGTGATGTGGTTTTTGTGGACGAAAGTGACCAGCAAGAGCTCCAGTGGGCTAATGCTCTAAAGTGGTACAAGCCTCAAAAACTGTCTGTGGACCAACTTCGTGCCAAAGGCAATGAATACTACAAGAACAAAAATTATGAACTTGCCTTGCAGTATTACAAAAAAGGCCTGTTTATGGAGCCTGATTCGGGTGTACTTCAGCTGAATATGGCTGCTGCTTTTCTTGCTTCTGAAAATTATCACGCTGCTTATGAAGCAGCTAAATTGGCTTTGGAAAAGGGTGCAGACAAGGAAAAGGCTTTGATGAGGTTGGTTTTGTTAAAGAATATTAAATAGCCAGAAATACCAAATTATACCCTACCAGGTCGACCCAAATGGGCCGGTGTATAACCTATAAGTAACCACCATCAAACTTATTTTTTTCTTGCTACTGATAAGTGTCCATATTGAAATCTCAAAAAATCACAGTTGAGCTTATTAAAGGGCCATAGCCGTCTCCGAGAACAGTTTTACCCCGCCAATTTGAAAAAATTTCCGGCGCTACTCGTTTTTATCCCCCCCCATCCCAAATAATTTTTAGGCTTAGTAATTTGGCTTAGCCCTTCGCCTTAGGCTTCCGGGCCTAGGCTTTAGGCTAAGAGACAACCCGTACTAATTTCAGCATCTTTCAAAAAAAAACGAGTAGCGTCAAATTTCCTAATCACTGAATTTATGTGCAGATTTTTCAACTCGGTTTCCAACACAACTATACCTAAAATTAAATTCCAGGCCCTTTTTTCGCTAGAAACTAAGTTAAATAGTCTGTGCAGAAGTGTCTGATCTTTTCCAAAAGTTATATAAAATTTTTTTCTTAAAAAGCCGTACTTTCTCTAATAAAAGACTAGGGTCTTATATTTTTCAGCCCCTTAAAAATCTTGACATTGTCAATTAAAAAATGGCTTTAACTGTGAAACCTTAGTCAAAATATAGGGGGGGGGCGGTCTTTTATTAGAGCAAATACGGTATGACATGATTTTTCATATAAAAAAGTAAAAATAAATAAATTTTTATTTGTTGCATCCTAACAATTAGACATTTAGACTTGGAAGAGGAGCTTATGGCTTGCGCAATTGGAAACTGGCCTCTGACCAATTTACACAACTCATTCAATATTATCCATCTAACAAGGAAGCAGATATAGAGTTAAAAAAGGCATTGGCTCGATTGCGGGAATCCAAAACAGGTGAATATGACCTGGTTGAGCTCTACAACCTGTCAGTCAACAAGAAAGTGCGCCGACTGGATGTTGCTGACTACACTGGACCAGTATGTATTGCTGATGTGGAGGGGAAAGGCAAAGGTCTAGTAGCTTCAAGAGATATTTCTAAAGGCACCCTTCTGCTGGTCTCCAAAGCCTTTTCAATTGCCTACAAAGATGAGCTGCCCAACACACACCTGATGTGCATCAATTTGGTGACTAATAAAGCAGATGGTGCCACTCAGGCACTCAACATTATCAGAACTGTTCAAACCTTGAAGTGTAATCCTGAAATGGCTGCAGACCTTTATGCTCTTTATGCAGGAAATCTCTCTAGGTACCAGACAATTCCGGCTGATAAGTTTTTTATGTTTCCGAATAGAAAAAGACATCTGCTGTAAGCATAGTCGAGCTGGCCCCTCAACTTTTTAGGGGTCAAATTTTGTTAAAAGTGCTAAAATATCAATTTTTCGAGGAGAAAAAGCCAAATCTAATATTTGTCACCCCCACTCAACTTTTTGAGCTCTACAAGATGGTTTTAATAAAAATTTAAAATCTTGTCTCTACAAATTTTGGCAAATGTTGACTTTTGAGTTGACCCCTGTTGACCCCTCAACTTTTTTCAGCCACCGATTTTTATACGTCAAATATTCACAAATTACTCGAAACACTGTCCAAATTTTTATATATAGCTTTAAAAGTTGCTCTAGGGTCATAAATATCAAAATAAAAAATATTAGAAAAATATTGACATTTTTCGAATTCAAGAAAAAGTTGACCCGACTATGATTACGGCTTGATTGCAACTCACAACTAACCACTTGTTAAAAATCATATGCCTCTTTTTTGAAAGAGCGTATAATAAGGGAAATGCCACGAAAATAAAGGTGGAGACCAGCAGTGCCTTTTTCTGGTTATATTTAATTTCGGCTTGGCCGAGAATATTCAAATTTCGCCATAGAATTTTGCGGCAGTAGAATTTTGAATTTAGTCGTAGATTTTTTAAACTTTGGCCATAGATATTCTGATTTACTGACACTATTTTAAGAAAAAAAATTCACCAAAATTCGACAATTTGACCTGAGGGTCTCTATAGTTAAAAAGTTCGTCAAATAATTTTCTTAGAAAAGTCTTTTCCGCATCCTCAAAGTGTTGTAACGCATAAAGTGGGAAGCTGACCCACTGCGCTACACGTGTAGGACTTATAGAAATAGCCGTAATTTGACCTATACCGTATTTCCTCTAATTACCGCCCCAGGGCGGCAATTAGAAGCATGCAATTTTTTCAAACTTCAAGTGGTTCAAAACTCGTCTTTTAATTTACTGTTTGAGCTGTGTAAATTTTCAAAATCCCCTTTCAAAATCAACTTTCAAAATCCCTCGCGGGCACTTTTTATACAGCTCAAACAGTAAATGAAAACAGAAGTTTTAGACCACTTGAAGTTATGGGGGGGGGCGGTCGCGAATTAGAGGGGAGGCAATTCAAGGAAATACGGTATGTAACACAAAGCATATTTTCTGCAAGTTTTAAAATGAAGAACATCTCGAAAAATGGCTGAAACCTGATTCTGAGCGAGTAAAGCGTAAATCAGCAAATCTACGACCAATATTCAGAAACCTAAGCCAAAATAAAATACCAATAAAATACCCTTTATACCGCTCCTTTTTTTATACTGGTTATCATCTAATTTTTCTAAGTTTTCTGGCCGATTTTGAAAAAAAAATTATATTTATTTTGTATATTTTAAGAGTTATTGATGCTGCCAGAATCGAAAACATATGTTCTTTCAATTCCTTTAGCACCCAAAATGGTTATGATTCAGCCTCTGAGGATCCAATGCATGAGTTTTCCACCCCTTCTGGACTTTGGATTTTGCCTTCATTTATGAATCACTCTTGCATTGGTAAGTTTTAATTGAATATATTTTACTAGCACTTCTTTATTTCACCCGTACAGTCCGATCTTGATTTTAGTAGCCTCGATTTAGTGTAACTTTTACACTCCATTAATTTTGAAATATACATCTTAGTGTATATTTTCTAGGCCCATGACCCAAAATAACCTCATATACTACTTTTTGTAGCTTGATGAGTAATTTGAAGATATTTTTCACGTAAAATATTTTTGAAAACACCCATCAAGTTCGTTTCCGCCAAGGGTCCGACACCGTTTTTTACATCACAATTTTCCAATTTTCGATCAGTTCTGATTTATCAGCCTGATCCGAAAAACTTTTTTTCACGCTCTTTTTTGAAAATCGATGCAGTGCAGCAGTTTTACAGTTTAACAAAAAATACTAATTTTAAGGCAGTGCTTCTCGCACATTCTATGGCGACATAATGACCGTCTATGCTGTGAAAGATTTAAAAAAGGGCGAAGAGATCACTTTAACCTATCTTTCTTCTCAAAAGCCTTACAAAGAAAAGTTAAAAAGTTTTCAACACTACAACTTCATGTGCTCTTGCCGACTGTGCCAGCTTGATAGCTCAGATCCTCTTCATGAAGAACGCAGTAAGCTGGCAGAAAGGTGTTACGCTTTAAAACAGCTCAGCTTGACCGACCCACAACAGTCTTTGCGTCAGTTGGAGCCTCTTGTAGAAGAAGTAATTTAGTTTTTTAAATTATCGTACTTTCTCCAATTAAATTAGGTTTGATTGATTGGTAATTACCCGCAATCACCCGGATAATTACCCGGAGAGATACTTTTCGGGTTGGCCAGACTTGCGGACCAAATTTTGCGGACGCAACATTTGCGGACCGACTTTTGCCGATAAACCGAATTTCGACAGAAAGGAGCAGAAAAAAGAAGCTATCTCAAGCCGTAGTTAAGCATGACAGCATTAAAAACTAAGTTAGTCGAACCTGTGACTTAGGCGATGCTTATATGAAGTTCGCAAAATTCTCGTCCGCAAATCTTTGTCCGCAAGTTCTCGTCCGCAAATGTTCGTCCGCAAATCTTTGTCCGCAAGTTCTCGTCCGCAAATGTTCGTCCGCAAATCTTGCGTCCGCAAAATTTTCATCCGCAAAAGTTGAAGCACAAAACCTCACCCGCAAAGCTTTGTCCGCAATAATCACGTCCGGGAACACGCATCCGCAAAATATTGTCCGCAAGTGTGGCCAACCCACTTTTTCCGGAGAATTACCCAAGCCTAAATTAAATGGGTAATCCTTTTTCTTGAAGCAAATATACTTTTTTTTTTGGAGGCAAATTTTACTCTTTTTTGGAGGCAAATTTTACTATTTTTTGGGGCAAATTTTTATTTTGACTGATTTCATTATTTTTTCTCAACTGTTTTCAAAAGTGAAAACAGCATTATTTAGCACTGCAACTTTAGTATCTCATGAGGCATAAATTGTTGCATCATTCTTGCAAAGTGTAGCACAAAAAGGTAAAAGTATGAATCAAATTATTTTTCTGACTTGTTTCATACTTTTACCTTGTTGTGCTACATTTTGCAAGGATGATGCATCAACTGACACCTCGTTAGAAATTAGAAACGCAGGGCTACCTGATGGTGTTATCATTTTATAAAAAAAAGAGAAAATTCAATAAAACCATTCAAAACAAAATTTGCCCCAAAAAAAAAAGAAAATTCGCCCCAAAAAAAAGTATATTTGCCACAAGAAAAAGGATTGCCCAAATTAAATACACCTTCTTGATTCAAAATCAAATTTTCGGCATTGTGTTTTCCCTATATTTTGAAGACTCCCCCAGGCATAGTGGTTACGCCGTCCATCGTCATCCTAATTTTTTTTCATCGCCGTCCTGCATTTTCATTAAAATTTTCATAACGGAACGCTTTTTTATTTTACATCATATAGTCAGTTTTTATTTTTGTACCTTATTTTTGGGTGACCGTCCATGTTTTCTTTCACTCTTGGTTCAAAAAGAGTTCAAAAAAAGAAGCAATAACCATTGAATTAGCGTTATGGATATCAGAATTTCGAAAATCCTTCGAAAAATCGCTTTGCTTATATTTTGAAAATTTTCATGTAAAATTAGGACGACCTTATTTTTTTGAACTAAAAGGGAAAAAAACCTGGACGGTCACCCAAAAATAAGGTAGAAAAATAAAAACTGACTATATGGTGTAACATAAAAAAGCTTTCCGTTATAAAAAAAAATTGATGAAAATACAGGACGGCGGCGGACGGCGTAACCACTATGCCCCCAGGCATGTTACTATTGATCTTGTAGGCAGTGAGATGAGCTACAAATGGGGGAAGGTGAAAGCTGTTAATCAGATATCGTTGACGCGATTTCAGCAATTCAAATTTCGTATTTTTCTAAAGTGATTTTAGAGCCATATTTTGTTGACAATCCGGTGTTGCAATGTCAGACAAACTTGTGCAGGATTGAAAATTATATAAGCGCCATTGATATCAGAATTTCGAAAATATTTCAAAAAATGTCCTAAAACAGAGGTGTAATTAATTATAATCAGCCTTTTTTCTATAACATTTTTCACCTCCATTTAGGCCATTTTTTAATATAATTTTAAATCTAGGGAGGTCCAGCAGCACATATTTAATTAAAGACAAAAAAGATTATTAGCTTATTTTATTTTAAAATTTCGTTGTATTTTAAACGCGCTTCGCGCGTTGTACTGGTGCTAGATGGTCGCTCAAAGCGGCCAAAATTTTACAACAAAATATGGACATTGTGGACACCCAACCGAGCCAGGAATCTCATGCTAACTTTAAAGGACCATACTTGTTGATGCAAATGAGAATTTGACAAAGTCAAATGCGCGCGGGACACTTTTTTTTACTCCAAAAATACTTTTAGAATTATGTACTGTTGGTAGATCAAAATAAAAAACGAAGTTTCATATAAGTGGCCTAGTGGTGCAGTGGTATAGTAGCGCCGTGTGCTGGTTGTTGATCTCATGTTAGATTCCCGTGTCTGCTATGTTATTTTTGATCATTCATGTTGATACGCGATAAATAATTTGAAAAATAATTTCGGAATGAAAAAAAGTGTCCCGCGCGCATTTGAATTTGCCAAATTTTCATTGTCATCAACAAGTATGGTCCTTTAAGGATATTGCACAATTTTACATATGATGCTACCCCATGGAATTTCAGTTTTGGTGGTTAAAATTGGGAATTTGGTCTCGACAAAGGAGTTTTTTTTCAGTAGTGTGAATTCTAATATTGATAATGATATTACAAATTTCAATTTTGCACAAGCTTTATTTACATCTCAACACCGGGTTATCGACAAAATATGGCCAAAAAATGACTTTTGCAAAAATACGAAGTTTGAAATTTGAGACTCCTCCGTGTTAAGTTAGATAATATACGGCGAGTAATCATTTACTAGTTTTGTTAAGATGAGGAAAAGCTATGGCACAAGAAAAGAGTTGAGGACTCAGCTAATAATTCCTTTGTCCCATCTTGCTATGGTTTACAGAGGGATACGGCAGGCGCAGAAAGCATTAGAAGTTCTCCAAGAAGCTAGGCAAGCAATGGGTCAGTACCTGGAGCTTGAGATTGGTGTTAGCTATTTGCTCAGTGAAGCTGACTGTTATGCAGGCTTGCAGCAATGGTCACAAATGCAGAAAACTATTCAACGAGCAATGAATAACACCAAGATCCGATGTGGTGCTAACAAACAACTTTTTTACTTAATGTTTCCTGATGCAATGCATTTCCAACAATAGATTTTATTAGATTTGTATAAATAGATTAAGTTTATTTTCATCGATAACACAGTAATTTTCTTGAATCGGCAGGAGTACACTATTTGGGTATCCCGAAAATGCGTTTTTTCAAGGTCTAAGTATTTTTTAGCCCGTTTAAATGATAAAAATAGCCAAAAAAGTCTAGGAGGGACATTTTTCGGAAAAAAAATTTTGGTTTGCCTTGGTCCCCCCCTGTGGTTTTTGGTCAATTTTCGCCTTGGTCTCCCCTATGGTTTGGTCATTTTTTGGGATTTTACCCTGTTTTGGTGACTTGGGCTGGGCAAAAACAGTCTCTATATACATTTTTGATCAAGAGTCTTGCTCGGAATTATGTCTAAGGTAAGTGAGTGCGCGCATCTCTAACTCTCAAGCCCCTGCGATCCCTTCGGGGGCGCAGGGGCTTGGAGCTGAGATGCGCACACCCACATACCTTAGACACAAATCACTCGAAAGTGACTCTGGATGCATGAAAACGTATGCATACCAGAATTTTTTTTCTGCGGTAGTCCCTGCGCTAATGTCCTTCCCGCACTTTTTTAGGCCGTTTCTATCGTTTAAACGGCCTAAAAAATACTTAGACTTTGAAAAAAACGCATTTTCGAGCTACCCCAAATAGTGTACTTCAGCCCTTAAATCGTTTAAAAAATATATTTCTTTACTTGAAGAGTTGACTTCTAAAAATTTAATATTTTCTATTAAACTTTTATTTAATATGACTTCTATTTAATATCAAATATAAGCTCTACCACTAAACCATGAAATTTGATTAAAAACAGCAAACTACTGAGGCCCATTCCCCCCCCCCCGTAATAGAGACTTTCCAATTTTTGTGTCCGGACAGAAAAGTAAGCCCAGTACTGTTGAGCATTAATTTCAGTAGTGGGCTGAGATAAGGAGACCTTATATAGACCGGACAATATACTGCTCTATATTCGTTATGGATAGTTATTTAGAATACCGTAATTCCTTCAATAAGGCAGCCCTACGACTTTGAAGACATGTATCTCAGCCCAGAATCGATAGTTTGCAAATATTTGTTTGCATTTTTTCGATTCCCACTACAGTCGAACCTCCCAATAACGATCACTCTAGGGACCGGCCTCAGGTGATCGTTAATGGGAGTGGTCGTTATTCGAGATTTCAGTTAATATTGACCAACCAAAAGTTTTTTCGGTGATCGTTAATGGGAAGGTGATCGTTATTGGGAGGTTCGACTGTAGATCTTTCACGGTTATAGTTGAGCACCCAAAAATCTCGAGATCGACCTCAAATTTTTCTGATTTTTGAATGTCAAAAAAAAGATGACCGGCCGTCTTACTAGAGGGAAAGCGGAATTACCAAAATAATATGCTCTTATGACCAACCAATTGCACTTAATTGGACATTAGATAGAGCCGAAATTTATGAAGGCAGGTCGTTATGTACAGCTTTGACTGTATTAGGAACATTTTTCCGCTTTTTGGAGAATAAAAAACTAGAGGCAATGCTGTAGTGACCATAACATTTATAGTATCCTGATCGCAGATAAGATATCATAACTTATTATGACTAAATACTGAAAATTGTCTAAAATCGAAAATAACAATTGTTTAATAACTTATTTATTGAAAGGCGCCAATTTAGTTTATTCAAATCTAAAAAACCAATTTTAGCCAAATTATTATTTTCCATTTCGAATGGCAAAAACTTCACTATTTTTCTCAACTGGCAGGGTAAAATTTTAAACTTTTGGAGTCAACACCATATTTTTTTTGCATTTTAGAGCCAGGGCTTAATTCAACATGTGCTAGACAACCACCTATTGCTCGGCAATGACCATACTCAATTGCTGTCAGTCAAAGGAGAGTTGAATGTGATCTATTTCAATGTACAAACTTTTGCTACTTTTGCACCAATCAAAACTAAAATTTTCAAATTCAGCATAATGTCAACAAATTGGTGTTCGGCCGCGACATTTTTGCTAGTCAGTTTGTTTTATTTATTAGAAAAAATAATAATTGTATTTTGCACAGGAAAATCACTTTGTTGGAGAATAACAACAGACGAAAGGGATTCATCGAAATGTGTGCTGCAACTGTCAGTGTTTCCGGCAGATGTATCGGTATATTATGGCATTAGTCTAATTAGTGAAATTTTGGAGGATGAGTATGTTTAGAAGGAAGGTTGGCATGAACTGTTTCCAGGCACTTTCTTTGTTCTACAGTTGTCTGATGAGGAAAGCAAGAGTGTTGAAGTAATTTTCTTTTTTTAGAAGGTTTAACCTAAAGTTGTGTAATTGTCTGTTTGTTCTAAATTTTGAGGACAAACCCTTATGTAAATCTGTTCTCACATCTCTGACTCTTCAAGCTTTATTCAGGCTTAGGGTGCTTGAAGACTTGGAGTTAAGATAAGCATAACCTTATTTGGGGTCCGTAACACTTTTTGTGGTCCCGTTGCCCCAGCTATATCTTTTTCTGGAAACTATTTTATTAAGCGAGTTTGTACTCATTCGGAAGCCCTTTTAACGGCGGAGGACCTTTGAAATTTCATTACATCCCGTAGGACACTCCTAGGGTAGTTTTTCGTGTTGAGCACGAAATCGGACGCAAAATATTTTCAGGCAGTATTTTTTGGATTTTTTTTTGAGTAAAATTGTTTTGTTTTTTCGTTTCACATTTTCATGAAAGACACTTATTTTGGATTGGGGAATGCCAGTGGCATCTGCTACTTAAATGATCAACGCACGGAAGGAATTCATTAAAGGCGCCTGTAAGGCGTCTATCCACCTTGTAACCCTAATAGCATCCATGGCTATCTAAAATTATGAACCGTCACAAAATAACAACAAATCGATATTTTAGAAAGGTCGGTAATTTTCTGAAGCACTTTCTTTGTCAAATGTGTGTTTCTAAAATGTATATTGCTCAAACACATTCTTTTCAGAAACAGTCTTTCTTTAAACTTGTTTTTGGCGAAACCATTTTTTTATAAACTTTGACTTTTTCGAAACAGTACTTTATTATAACTTCTAATTTAAGAACCTGGGTAGCGCCGCATAACCACTGACATAGTGACCGCGCCTTTTCCGGGCCCGGACCGTCTTCCGTGCCGTCCGCTCGGGGCTGGCTTTGACTAGATGGTTTTACGGCCGGTAATGATGCTGGACGGCAATGGACGGCCGGCCAATAACCGGCTAAATTTTTTTATAGGATGGAAAGGTGGACGGCTGGCATACTTGAACAACTTTAGTACGAGACGGCGGACTGATGACTAAAATTCATTGTGCGTTGTATTATTCATGACAACCAAATTTAAGGCCTAATTTTATTATTTTTTAAAAGCTAGTTAGCTACAGGATGTATAATTGTTGGTTTGAGGTAAAAATTGAAGTATGAAAGTTAATCAATTTAAAAATTAATAAATCAAATACATTTTTGTGCTAAGGCCATTGTATCATATGCAGGCCGTCTTGTAGCCGTTTTGGACGGCCGTCAGACGGCCCTTGGTCCAAAAAAAACTGGACGACCGGCCTTCGGCTGGCCGAAAATTGTTTTATATAGCGGTACGGTGTACGGCCGCCAAAATTTTAAAAATCAAGATGGGACGGTGGACAAACAGTAAAAAGCATGAAAAATTAAGACGGCCGGCCGAAGACCGGCGCCCCGCTGAAAAAATAGGCCGGCCTAAAACACACGGACGGCGGACGGGACGCCGTCCACTTTTGAACAAATGGGGTCAGTATGGCCACCGAGTATGAGTTTTTAGCCCCTTAACCATCTCCCACTTACCAAACAAGTCCTTAGTTTGCTAAAAATATTAAAAAGATGTAGCCAAAACAAGACCTCAATTTCCGACTACCTGATTTCCTATTAGTATCACACTCTGAACACGAATTTTTGAAAAATTTCATAGAAGTTTTAACTTGACCAATTGCAGTTCCGGCCCAATCCTCGAATGCCATTGAATACCCTCTCCACCGACCTGTTCTGTCATTTTTCGGCGTTGTCAACACTAGAAACGGTATCATTTTCCCAGAAACCATGGTGTTGGAAGATCCCTTGCTGCACCATTTCCAGTCCATCCAGTACTCACATGTCAATGCATCTCACTTGCTGCAGGTATCCATCCATTTATAAATAAAATTTCAAGCATTGCCAATGTAGTTTATATTCAGCCTACAAGTAGTGCCATCTTAACCAGTGACATTGACCAATTAGTGGAAGCAACTGCCAAGGAGTTCAACCACAGATTAGAGAGTGCAGTCCGAGGTCTCCAATTAGAAACTGAAATGGGGCAAAACAGGATAGTGCGAGTACTATTCTCTGGTGGTGTGGACAGTCTTATGGTGGCTATACAGTTGGGAAATGTGCTGCCTCTGGACATTGATATTTTATTGGTAAATAATGATTATGATAAAAACTAGAGCTGTAAACTATAAAACTCCATACAGTCAAACCTCAAAATAGTGGCCCTCACCCCACAAGTTCGTTCCGACCTAGGGTCTGACACATTTTTAAAGCGATTTTCGAATTTGTTCTGACATTCTGGTCTGAAGTATTGGAATGACTCCGACTTTGTCGATAATTTTTACAAAATTTAATAGTTTCGCCATATCGAAAACTTTCCGCATTTTCCGAATGGAGCTTACATTTGAGATTATTCAAAGTGAACCAGGATTTCGCTGTATTAAACTGGTGTGGTCCAAATCAAGTCCATATTGAAACGAGACAATATTAACTCGAATTTTTAGATAAATGTGGCCTTTGGGGACTCTGAGGCGGTATGTCCTCTGACTATTAACTCAAAAATATATTTTCCACCACCCTTTCAGGACTGCTCAGAAGCTCCTGATCGCAAAAGAGGCATAAAAGCTTTCAAATATCTTAAATTAACTGAGACATCAGCGAAAGGTATAACTGCAGGTTTACATATCCTAACAAAAATAACAATTGTGTTTAGGTATTAGCAGCAGGTATCGCCTCGTGTTGGTCAATGTGAACAAGCAGGAGTTGAGTGAATGTCGCACAAAGTACATAGCTCCAGCTATATTTCCTCTCAATTCAGTGCTGGATGACTCTCTGGGCTGTGTGCTCTGGTTCGCATCTCGAGGCAAAGGCCTGGAGTACATTGAAGAGGCTGGGCAACTCAAAGCATCTCCAGAAAAAACTCCTTCCCATTTGCAGGGTATAGCAATAATATGAACAATTTTTTTAGTAGTCTAAATTCATTCTGGTTTATTGGTATCGCGTTCAATCCCATCCAGCTACTTGCCCCTTTTTTACAGGGTAGATAGGATCAGGTCCATGAATCAAAGACCGGTATTTTTGGGTGCAGGATCATAATACCCAAAGACAAAATACCCAAGGACAAAATACCCAATGGTCAAAATACCCAATATACATATTGTGCAGATAATGTTCACTAAACGCTATTATCATAATATTATTATCATAATATGCACCATCTGCTATTATCATATTAATAGGACGTCAAAAGTCCACTAAAAGACCACTCTTGGGTGTTTTAGGTATTTGGGTATTTTGACCATTGGGTATTTTGTAATTAGGTATTTTGTCTTTGGGTATTTTGATCCTGCACCGTATTTGTGGCCAAAACCAAAATCCGCATTTTGAAATACTGAAAAAAGTGAATTTAATGAATGAAGCACAGGTCGTTTAAAAAGCCAAAAATTTTTGAAAAAGCTAGAAGCGAAAACTTTTTTTTGTAAAAAAGTTGTTTTTTTCGGAGGGTAGGAGTTTGGCCCCTTTTGTCGCACTTTAGCGTTCTGCCATATGTTCTGTTTTAGCCACTTAGGCCTATTTTTTCAAAAATTTTGTAGTCCGTAAAACATTTTTAGTCACGGCTAACATGCGCTGGCCTACCCTGAGCCTAAGTTTAAAAGATAAGGCCTAAGTGGCTAAAACAAAACACAGGGGAGAACGCCAAAAATGCGACAAAAGGGCCAAACGCCCCTACGCCGTTTTTTCAGCCTACCGATCCGAAAAAACCGACCCAATACTATTATAACTTTTAGTCTTTTTCTAAACGAATAACACCATGCTTTGACCACAATGGAGGTGCGAGATCGGAATGCAAGGTCTGTGAGGTACAGTAACTCAGCCAGATTTTGTCGTTTTACTGATCTGAAAAGATTTTTTACCTATTTTTAAGGTCCGCTACTTAATAAAATAAACTTTGTCACTATCGGATATAAAAAAAAAAATTTTATGAACGGACCTGACATCTCGAATTTCGACCTCGCACCTCATTTGTGCCAAGCTAGTAATGTTTCAAAATTTAAAGGTCAGAAAAGCAGACACCGTATTATCTCTATTAAACGGACCGGCCCATTTATTTTCAACCCCTCAAAAATCGGAAAATTTTGAGGTTGATATGAGTCCTCAAAGTCGAGGGGGGCCGTTTATTAGAGAAAATACGGTATAAAGAAAACAAGGTGGACCGAAAATTTACAAAATTAGCTGCTTTGCTTTCTTAATACAATTCGCATCAGAACACTTCAAACTGCCTGAAGTAAAAAAATGAGAAATAGCTGACCGAAGAAAGCAAAAATCAACTCGATAAACCAGTTGTGCAGTAGATAAAAAATAGTCACTTCCACACTAAACAATTGCTGTTTTAGTCATGTGACCGTGGTCGGGAGTGGTGCTGATGAACAACTTGGTGGGTATGGAAGGCACAGAACGGTTTTTGAAAAGCTTGGCTTTGATGGATTAGCAGCAGAGCTGGGTAGGGAGTTGACCAGGATTGGACTGAGAAACTTTGGGAGGGACGACAGAGTGGTCACAAGCAATGGCAAAATAGCATTGTAGGCTGATCAACAACAAAAAAATAAGATTTAGCCAATAAGTTTCAGAGCACCTTTTTTGGAAGAAGATTTTGTGGAGTGGCTAAATCAAGTGCCACTGTCCTTCAAAGTCGACTTTTCTCTGCCTAGAGGTTATGGCGAAAAAAGGTAAATTATTAACAGAAAAACCCAACTAACTGTAATACCACTATTTAGACTATTAAGAAGAGCTCTGTTGCAGCTGAATGTACCACTTGATCTGGCCCATTCTCCAAAACAAGCTATGCAATTCGGCTCAAAAATAGCTAAGTTGGAGAACCGTAAAGAAAAAGGATCAGATGTTTGCTCGAGACTCAAAGATACAATTTCAATAGATGAGTAGTGGATACCCGGTTAAACCATAAATTTTATAATTTCATGTTAAGTGCTATTTGTTGAATTTCTGTGATAAAGTTTACAAAGTTAGTGAAAGGACTTTAACACGAGAATTCCTGACTGTAAAGTTTGACTACCTGTGGGTTTTCAAACCTCCTGAGCATAATGATCGCGAAATCGGGATGCCCATAAGAAGCCCGAGAAGCCCGCAAAAATATTTTTATTGAAAGACAACAGGAATAAACCAAACAGAGTACTCCTTCAAATTCAGATACCAGGGAAATAGCTGGTCCTACCTATTCTCTTGTATTTTCGGAGTGACTTTCGTTCAACTTTTGTGCTGATTTTTCGCATATCTTGTAGCTCTTGGATTCCTTAACAAGTATTGACCAAGCATCAAGCAGATAAACGGCCAGAGTACAAAAATTTCCCATGCTTTCAGTCAAATTTTTCAAAACTGCCTTATTTGATTCTTTTAATTTTTTGCCCGTGATATTTTTTTGAATGTAGGCAAACGACATACCATTTAAAAGCCCAGACAAAGGGCTTTCTTATGAGCTAAAAGCAAATGCTGAGCTAAATTAATTCACTGCTCACCAGCCTGAAGAAAAAACCATCTATTTTTCAATGAGTCGGTGTGAGAATCGGGATTCTTATGGGCATTGTATTCTGGCGAGGAGGCCCGATTTCGAGATAATCGTGCTCAGGATGTTTGAAAAACCCCTAGGTAGTCAAACTTTACAGTCAAAAATTCTCGTGTTAAGAATTGAAAAATAAGTCGGTCGAGTGTACATTGGCGTGTCCAATGGGGGGGGTGGTTGCTAGCCAGACTAAAGCCCTTCCCCGTCAAGATTTTTCAGCCTTCTCACAATTGTAGCCCTTCTAGCTTGATGAAGATTAGAGTTTGGAGCATTCAGTCGAGATCTGAAATTCAGGCGGCTGTGACTTGACTTCACAATTTCCTCAGAATTAGTCAGGCATTCTGGATTTTTTGCACATCTTTCTTTTGTTCGACTTGAGTCCCGGGCCACCAAAACTTGAGTTTTACTATCTCGCACTATCAATAGAGTATCTAGGACCAACGCTACAGCCTTTCACAAAATCTTATATCACTATCTAATCTGTGACATTTATGGTGGCATTAATTTTTAAAATGCAACCAAAGTAACTCATCTTCTATTTTTTGACCGGAGTACACAATGTGTATGTCATCCGAAAATGAACAAAGAAACAAATTTTTAGAATTGTGAAAACACTTTTTAAAATATTTCTTTTGAAAATAATTTTGCCTTGGGGATGAAGGCCAAAAAAGACTATACTTTTTTTTTGTCGCAAATCCACTTTTTAGGCGCAACTTTTTTTTGGCTTTTAATTATTTTTGGACGAGCGAGAAAAATAACCCAAATATTTTCCGACCATTTTCAGTACTTTTTCTTATCTTTTTATAAATCAAATAAATATACTGTACAAATTGCCCTCAATCTTGGCTAATATGTGGTGGGTCAAACTTTTCGATTATTCTGAAAAAAACTTAAGACCATCGACATAAAATTGTTAATTTATAGTCAAAACAAGGTAAATGTAAGTAAAATTGTTGTTTAACCTAGGAAATTGGAGTTTTTTTCAACTTATAATACGCGTATTGATTTTTTTGAGAAAAAGCACAAAGTTTGCTCTTTTGTAAAAAGACATTGCCGTGGTTTAGGGCTAAGTTTTAGAAAATGCATTACTTGGTAGATGTGGATATTACAATTTAAAAAAGGCTGTGATTTTCAAGGTTGAGGGGCATGGTCACCTGTTACAAAATTTTTCCGAATCATTGAACTTCTGTACGGATTTTTTTAACTTGGTTTCTAACAAAACTATACCTAAAATAAAATTCTAGACCTTGTTTTGTTAGAAACCAAGTTGAAAAATCTGCACAGAAGTTCAATGATTAGGAAAATTTTTCGAATTGGCGGGGGACAAATTTAAAAACAGGTGATCATGCTCATTTAAACAAAGATTTTACTTACATATACCTTGTTTTGACTATAAATCAATAGTTTTATTTCGATTTTATTAAATTTTCACAGAATAATTGAAAAGAAAAGTTTTTGACTACCACATAGTAGCCAAGATTCAGGGCTTTCAAATAATATACAGTCTGATTCATAAAAAGATAAGAAAAAATACTAAAAAAATCGGAAAACATTTGGGTAGCTTTTTTATATAAATTGTGTACCTTAACAAAATGCGAAACAAATCAAATTCACAATTGTGGGCAAACAAATATACCATTTAAAAATGCTAGAAAATTTCTCGGTTTAGACTAGACCCTAGACAGTCGACCTGACTTGTGGTTCGGCTACGTCCTCTTGGATATTGTGCCAATGAAATTCAGTGAAGACAAGAGTTTCAACTGGCTATGTATTTGAAGCAGCATATCAACAACTTACCACTCTCTTCTGTAAAAATGAGACATGAAGAGTGTAACACGAGATTAATTGTCACTATGCACTGGGATCTGAACACTCAAACGATAAACTTCTTCAACGTCCATTTTCAGATGATTCAGCATGTAAGTGGTTCGAAATGTATAAAAACTATGGTTGTCAAAACATGCATTTGACACTCGATACAGTTGGTTGCCGACCAGTGCCAAAAACACAAGTCAAACACACTAGTCAAAAACACAATGCCAAAAACAAGATTTTAAATTAGTGGGAGGGGGGAGGGGGGGGGGATATGGTTCAGGGATGAGCATTTTGCTTTTTGTAAATTAAAAGTGCAAAAAACTTGCTCTTTTTCCCTAAGTTGCCCAAAGAGCAAGTTTTTTGCCCTTTTTGCACTTTTTAATTTACAATAAGACAAAATGCTCATCCCTGAACCAAAAAGGTCAAAAAATGAATTTTTGGCGCTACTGAAATATAAACCTTTTGACCTTTTTGAGAAAATACCGCTTTTTCTGAAATTTTTGGGCTTTTTCGGAAAAAGATTCAGTTTTTAGGGGCTAAAATTGTGGTGAGAGTGGTGATGTTGTTTCACAATTTTGAGATATGACAGCGTAAATGATGCGCTGTAATGTTTAGATTGATATGAAATTTTAATATTTTATGTGTGTACACAAAACCTTGAGAATTTCTCAAAAATCTGCGTTCAGTCAATTCTGGCTCCCTTTCTGCTCTGAAATATTTAAGTTTCAAGCTTTTAATGGCACATTTTAGCTTTGAAGCAAACAAATCATATTATGCCAAATGGATTTTTATTTTTGAAGCGAACAGCTGGTATAGATTATACCTTTAAGGGGCATGCCCACGCTAATAAGAGGTGGTGCCCGGGAATTCAAATTTTTTTCCGAATCATTGAATTTCTGTACAGATTTTTCAACTTGTTTTCTAACAAAACAAGGCCTAGAAATTAATTTCAGGTACAGTTTTGTTAGAAACTAGTTTGAAAAATCAGTAGAGAAGTTCAATGATTAGGAAAAAATTTTGAATTGCCGGGCACCACCTCTTATTAGCGTGGGCATGCCCTTTAAAGGGCCTGACCTCTTCCTACTCGGTGGTCCCCCGCCAATTCAAAAATTTTCCCTTGATCATTGGACTTCTGTACGGATTTTTGCGCCACGTTTCTAACAAAACTAGGCCTGAAATTAAATTTTAGGCTTAGTTTTGTTAGAAACCTAGCGGAAAAATCCGTACAGAAGTCCAATGATCAAGGGAAAATTTTTGAATTGGCGGGGGACCACCGAGTAGGAAGAGGTCAGGCCCTTTAAAGGACCATGAAACTTGATAAGCACAGCAATTTGGAAATTTTGAATTTGCGCGGGACCACCCTAATTTTGTCAATAATGTTTTCAAATTGTTTTTGTTTGCATGTAAAATTTTTTCAAAATATAGAACTGTTTACTGAGCCTAGCCCTATGTCGAGCCCAACGTTGCTCGACAATGCCAGATCGGACGACTTATCCTACTTTCACTGCACCATAATTACTTACCGTATTCTCTCTAATAGAACCACATGTGGTTCTATTTTTCAACCCCCTTGGGGGGTGTGGTTCTATTAGAGAGTGTGGTTCTAATAGAGAGTGTGGTTCTATTTTTCAACCTTCTGAAGATATTCAAGCATTGCAGCATACGCGCATAAATTCTTTATTTCGGACTTGGTTCGGTTTAGGAAGGACGCTAATTTATACTATACTTTTTAGTTATTTTACCGTATTTTCTCTAATAAGCGCCCCCTCTCTAATTAGCGCCCCCCCTAACTTCAAGTGCTCTGAAACTTCTGTTTTCATTAACTTTTTAAGCTCTGTAAAAAGTTCCTGCGAGGGATTTCAAAAATCTAACAGGCACTTTTTACAGAGCTGAAAAGTCAATGAAAACCGAAGTTTCAGACCACTTAAAGTTTGAAAAAATTGCCACTCTCTAATAAGCGCCCCGGGGCGCTTATTAGAGAAAATACGGTAGTTTTTTATGGCAGTCATGGTTATATCGATAACATATATGAATAGTTTAATAAGTAATTTTGTTGATCAAGGTGATTATTGTCACCCCGGTCACCATACTCAACTTGATCGACCTAAAAATAAAAATATATATAGTGAAAATAGGCGTCCCCCATAAACCGGAACAGATCTCAAAACTCATCATCACTCTAAAGATATATCTTTATTATTGAACTATTTTCGCGCTTCCTCGAGACCGATTTCTTGTATCTGCTCAGCCAACTTCTTCTCATCTTGCGCGAGCTTCACCTTGCCTCGACCACTCGGAACCGGCCCAATTGTCTTGAAGCAGTAAGTGGTTTCGCCCCAACATCCATCGGTGGCATTGGGAACTCCGCACGATTTGATTGACTCAACGATGAGCTCCTACAAGAGATTCTCCCAGGCTTCGACAATCCATTGGAGTTAGACGGCCGTTGGCGCAGCTTGAGAGTGTTAATGAGTGTGGTTCTAATAGAGAGTGTGGTTCTATTTCACAACCCCCAAGGGGGGTGTGGTTCTATTAGAGAGTGTGGTTCAAATAGAGAGTGTGGTTCAAATTTTCCAAATTGCTATGCTTATCAAGTTTCATGGTCCTTAAGACAACTTTTTGCGCTAAACACCATGGAGAAAAAATGTAAGGGTTATGTTAACTTTTAGGCTAAACAGAACCTTTGGGCCCCACTCGCCAGAACCCTAGGGGCCCTAGGAAGAAATCGAACGTTCTTGAGTGAATTATGATAAGCTTGTCTTCAATGAAATAATGTAATCCTTCTTTGTGTGTAAAAAAGATGTTTATAATAAATAAAGTGCTGGGGGTCAGGTAAACCTGAGTGCTGGGGGTCAGGTAAACCTGAGTGCTGGGGGTCAGGTAAACCTAAGTGCTGGGGGTCAGGTAAACCTGAGTGCTGGGGATAAGATGTATCCCGCTGTCATCATGTCTCTCACTGAAGGGGAGGAAATGGCTCAAGATTTTTGTACTGTTCGCTTTCATGACAAATCCATTGCTGTGTATAAGCGAAACAAATTTTCGCAAATGAAACATATCGATTAAGATCATCGCTTGTGTGTGTATTTTGCTTGAGATAATAAATAATTGGGTACTTATGGGTTTACGGATATCATTTTCAAATTTTGTCCCTTTCCTACCAATCTGAGTGCTGGGGTCAAGTAAACCTGAGTGCTGGGGGTCAGGTAAACCTGAGTGCTGGGGGTATTGTAAACCTTAGCCTAAAATTTTATCTGAGTTTTTGAAACAACATTTTCTCAGTCAATAGCTCATTTGATAGCTCAAAGCTCAGCTATATGATGTGTGAAGCTATAAAAGCATAAAAAAGAAGCTAAAAAAGGATTTCACGAAAAAAACCTGGTTTAGAGTTGTTTAAGCTAATTTAAGTGGTTTTAGTGGCTTGGGGCTGTTTAAGGCTGTCCAATGTGGCTTTAGGACGTTTAGGGTGACGTGAGTAAGTTTGAAGTGGCTTAGGACGATATCGGTTGACTGAGGCTCTTGGTGCACAAGAAACCATTCCTTACAAGAAAACATTCCTTACAGGGAAACGGCTTGCAGGGAAACAGATTACACGAAAACGGTTTTACAGGCAAAATATCAATGAGGAAACTTTATTGCAACGACGAAACACAAAATGAGGACAAATGATAGCCCTTAGAAGGACTTTTGGTGTACAGAACAAAGATGATAGTAACGACTAACGACGAACTTCACTTTTCTCCACGGATCCGACGAGCCAGCACAATGTCCTTCGGCATGATCGTGACACGCTTAGCATGAATGGCGCAGAGATTCGTGTCTTCAAACAGGCCAGCGAGATAAGCTTCAGCCGCCTCTTGGATTGCCACCACTGCAGAAGACCTGAACAAAAATAATGGTTTACGTGAATCAATTTTCGGCGCCAGTAGCGAATAATCCCCCCACCCTCCAAATCTGACCTTTCGAAAACCGCTGTCACTAACCCTTCAAACAACAAGTTCCGACCTGGCCCTTAGGCTCGGGGGTAAGCACTTTTTCTGAGGTCTGGGACTTATATTTAGGTAGTCTTTACTTAAATTTTAGAAGGAATAATCTTTGGGTGGGGGGGGGAGGTGTTGGGATGATTGTGGTGGAGCATTCGATACCAGCGTCCAATTTTCCGACCTAAAAATTACTTACTGGAATCGAAGCTCCGTCTTATACTCCTGAGCGATTTCGCGGACCAAACGCTGGAAGGGTAGCTTGCGGATCAGCAGATCGGTCGAATTTTTGGTAACGGCGAATCTCACGAAGCGCAACGGTTCCTGGACGATAGCGATGAGGTCTCTTGAGTCCACCAGCAGCCGAAGATCCAGGCGCATGTTTGATAGCGAGAGCTTTGCGAGGAGCCTTGCCAGCGACAGTCTTGTGAGCAGTCTGCTTCGAGGGAGTTTTTCCACCAACGGTCTTGTGCGCTGTTTGCTTAGTGCGAGCCATATTTGTAGCGAAGAAGGAGCTTGGGTTTGCTATTGCAGAATAAACGAAGTCAACTGAAAGCAAAAAATTATGAGGGTGGAAAATAAGAAAAACTCAAGCAAAACAACACAGTCTCTGTATGATATGACATGAAAAAGAGAAGCATTTGTTAACACGGTGCTACTGCTACAATTTCTGAACACGCGCTTTGGGACAAAATTTAATTTAAAAATTCTTAAAAAACTTTAATTTGTGACCGTTTAGCGTGGTGTTGGGGCTAGGTCTCCGAGTAAGGTCGCCCATACAGTGAGGAGGCTGTTTGCGGATGCTAAATCCGATTTGTCACTTGGAAATGGACATAACTTTTTTTTTTATTTTTTCAAAAATTATTCTGTTATTTTTTTTCAGCCAAAAATCTAAAAAGATCGCCATCTTGTAGCTAAGATTCAGGGCTACAAGATGAGCTATTGATAAATTAGATGTTGTTGAAAAAATTGAGTTAAAAAAGAAAGACTCCGCCCAAGCATCCGCACTCGAATTCGAGTTAGGATTCTTGGCGGAGTCTTAAAATTTTATCTGAGTTTTTGAAACAACATTTTCTCAGTCAATAGCTCATTTGATAGCCTCAAAGCTCAGCTAAATGATGTGTGAAGCTAAAAAAGCAACTGGAAAATAAAAAACAACACCAACACCATCATCTGTGATTGAACACTTGCACTTGATGCAGTTTTTCAGGTGTCTAGTAAAAATGCCAACACAAAAATGCCAACAGCAAAAATGCCAACAGCAAAAATGCCAACGCAAAAATGCCAACAGCAAAAATGCCAACGCAAAAATGCCAACGGCAAAAATGCCAACGCAAAAATGCCAACGCAAAAATGTCGACAGATAATTAGACAGCAAGCGCTTTGGTTGTCAATCCAGCCATCTCTTTGACCTTTTAACTATCGAAAACTGAGTTTTCGAGATGTTAGAACCATCAAAATAGTCTGAATTGTTTTCTAGGTCTTCTGTTATGTGAATTAGGTTTTTTTCTATTAGTTTGTTGCCCCAAATAAAACCCTTTTTGTAAGTTTACTTAGCTTGTTTTTTTCACAGAAACTAGATGGAATCTAACAAGGGAAAGCCAATGGCAAGCTACAACGGCTATCTAATGCAACAAACAGCCAAGAGCGCTAATGGTACGAAGCAATTTTGGAGGTGCGCCACTCGAAGATGCCATGGAACGGCTGAATCAATTTTCGGGAAGATGACAGGCCTGATTGAAGAAAATCTCACGACGGGTGTATTCAAAGCCCAATGGCAGTTACGGTAGTCTATATGTTGTTGATAAAATGTCTCTACGTTTGCTTTTAGATCAAGAAAAAGATGACAGCAACAAAGCGCCTGGCTGTGGAAAATCTTGCCGCTAGTTCTCAATCGATTCTGTCAGCTGGTAAGAAGGGATCTAGCACCTATGAAATCGAGTGTATGCCTAAGGACAGCGATATTAAAAGAATGATCAACAACGCTAGGAAATCAAAGGGGCATCAGGTTTTTTCAAATCATGGTTACTTGTAAAGGCATCAACTATATTCAGAAGTGGACAAAATTCTGAGAGAAATGACGCTGAGCACAGATTTCTTGACCACGATCAGAGGTGAACGCTTTTTGCTATGGGATTCTCGTGTGGTGGATCTGAAAAAGCCAGTTATCCTTCTCTTTGCTTCTTCATTTGGGCTTCAGTTATTAGAAAAGTACAAGCGCTGGTCCATGGATGATACCTTCTATTCTGCTCCCAAAGGCTTTAAGCAACTCTATACGGTGAACGTCTTCAAAGAAGAATCAACTTTGCCTTGTCTCTTCATGCTGCTGCCAAATAAGTCAGAAGAATCGTATTATAGGGCGTTCGAAGCAGTATTCCGAAAGTATCCAATGCTTAGACCAAAGGCACTTATGGCAGGTAAGATATTTTGTAACTTTGCCCGTTCGTTTTCCAAAACAGTCGATTTTAGATTTTGAGCAAGCACCGGCAAAAGTAATGAAAAAGTTGTTTCCATCCGTTGTTTTGAATTTCTGCCTTTTCCATCTTGGCCAAAACCACTTCAAAAACTTTGTGGAGTGGAAACTTCGTCCATTGTACGCTGATGCTGAAGTCAAAGCTCTGGTAAGAAGTCTTACAGCTCTTGCATGCCTACCAGTATCTGAAGTTGAGAAAGGTTTTGACGGATTGGTGGCTGCTATCAATGAGAAAATCAGTAGCGGAAATATCGCTGAAGAATTTGTGAGCAATATCAAAGGTACTTTGAATTATTATAGAAGGGACTCATTGCGCCCTTTTCAGAATACTTGGGTTATATGAAAGTACGTATGTGCGTCGCTTCAATAAAGAACGTGAACCAATTGATGCTCTCTATCCGATTGAGGTCTGGAATTGCTATGATCTTTTGCTGAAGAAGAATCCCAGGACAGACAATGCTCACGAAGGATGGCATTTTCGATTCAATATGCGTTTCCCGAAGGCCCATATGAGTCTGAGTCAATTTATTCTCCGACTGCAAGATGAAGAAGAAGAAACGTGGCAACTAGAGATCAGGTATTTTAGCAATGTTTTTTTTCACACTTAGAGCAGTCTTTAGACATGAAGCAAATCCGGCAGATCCACTGAGAAATCAAAGAAAGAAAACGTTCGAGAGAAATGAGGAGCAGCTGCAAGCGTTGGTTGAAGCCTACTCAAAAGTGGATCCTCCTCTTCGCGATCAAGTCTCTTTCATTCGTCATATTCAGCTGCATTTGGCTAAGTTTGAGCTCTTTGTAGAAGTAGAAGATTCTGTGGATGCTGAGGAAATACTTTTTGTGAAGGAATTGAATTCTGGCTCGATCGTGCAGGAAAAGAGCAATGACAAATTGCCATCTTTTTTCAAAGGAATTGAAGCAGACGGTAATTGCTTGTACAGGTATGTCTATTTTATTTTCATTATTAACTTGAATTCTCTTGTTGAAGATCTTTGGCTGAAGCAGTTTATGGAGAAGAAGATCGGCATGCACAAGTGAGGATGGAAATGATGCAGTATTTGCTTGACAATGGTGAAAAGCCCTTTGCTCGCTTCTTTACTGCTATTGGGGACAAATCAGCGACTGTGGAAGAATATGCCGCTCACTTCAATCAGCCATCAAATGAACCAGCCCGATGGGGGACGTCTCAACAATTGCTTTTGGCCGCCAAACTCTATGACAAAAATATGATTCTGTTCCAGCCCAAGGATTCACCGCAGTATGTTGAGTTTTCAGTGAATGCTTTTGAGGCAAGTAAAAATTTATCGGGTCTGCTATTACGTCCATTTTTTATTTTTGGTTTAGGATGAGCCAAAAAAGATATTTCGATCAAATGGACAGGCAAAACGTGTCTATACACCGTGAGTTATTGTTTAATCAGTGAAATGCGACTTAAACTATTTTTCCAGCGAAAAGTTCCGCTCAAGCCAGGTGTAAATTCAGTGCTGATCCGCTACCAGAACTCTCATTTTGATCTTGGATGGATTGGATGAGAGAAATAGAACAATTTTTTGCTCCATATTGTCTGATCAACATTTGTTATTTTGTCTGTTATTTTGTTGCGCTATGGGAAATAAATGTCTACATCTCATCTTGCGTATTATCTCTATTAACGCCGCCCGGGCCGTTATTTTTCAACCCCCAAAAATCAGAAAAAAAATTATTTTGATTTTGAAATTTTTGTGTGCTCAACCAGAATCTAAAAAATGGAACCAACTAAGATCCTCGTGATTAAGAGAATGCAAAAAAACAGATTTGCAAAAAAATTTCTCTAGGCTGAGATATGGGGTCTATATGGGGGGAGGGTGTTATTAGAGAGGGGGGCGTTATCAGAGATAATACGGTATCTTCTGTTTTCGGTACATACATCTATGGTAAAGAGACTTATCCAGTTGTCAGAACTTTCAATTGTAAAGTTTAAAGTTATAGCTTTGACACTCTTAACAAGGTTGGGGAGGATTCCATAGGCTTTCCTTTGTTTGATTCCATTTTGCAACCTGCAATGAAAATAAAATATTTTATCAGTAAAATGCCAAAATGCAAAAGGTCGCCAAATTTTCCAAATAATTCCTCAAAAATCAGGGTTGACCATCTTGCAGTGAGTACCTATCTATTCTGTAGTATTTTGTGGTAGCCGGGGTGGTCATCGGTAGAAATGCTAATTAAAAGTGTCCTGAATTGCTAAAACAGCAATAAATTGAATTCCCGCACTTTTTGTTGGCATTTTTGCTGTTGGCATTTTTGCGTTGGCATTTTGCTGTTGGCATTTTTGCGTTGGCATTTTTGCGTTGGCATTTTTGCTGTTGGCATTTTTGCGTTGGCATTTTACTGATAACCGTTTTTCATGCTCTATCACGTGATATTTTATTTTCAGAAAATTATCCATAAAATTGTGAAAAATTACGAAATCAATCCACAACTACAGTGGAACCTCTAACCAGAGTGGTATATCCTCAGCCGACTGAGGTTAAACTCAGCCGGCTGAGGCTGGGGTCAAATTTTGACCTGGCTGACGGCTGAGGAAAATTTTTAATACCTTAGCCGACTGAGTGAAATTTTTGCATCAAATTTTTGGCGTTTTGAGTTTATTTTTACCGTGTTTTCTCTAATAGAAGCCCCCCTCCTATTATAAGCCCCCTCTGGAGGTCATCCGAAATATAAAAGCCCCCCCTCTAATATAAGCCCCCTCCTCTCTAGTGGGTATACTAAAAATATAAGCCCTCTTTTATATAAACCCCAGAATCAATTTTTTTTTTCGATAAATAGGTGTTGCTAAACGCGGTAAAAGATACAAAGAATGTCTTTATGTATTTGGCAAGCACATCTTTCGAATTGGATCGCTGGAATACTTGTGGATGAGTGAATTTCAAAGCAAAAACTACATCGAGTCGAAATTTTTGGCGTCTGTCAAAAGTAAACTCACTCAGAATATGTTGCTATTTTAAATAAGACTAAATCTAGAAATTTCGGAAAGTTTTAGAGAAAATGCCTTTCAATTTACTTGCGTCATATTTCACAAAAGATTTTTGTTACTTTCTTTTTTTTATAAATTATTTTTTTACACTTTGTAGATAAATCACTCTTGCTTAACTTCCTGGCAATAGCTAATGAATAAATACAAAGGTGGGCAAAGAGATGCCCAAGTGTATGTGTTTACAATACATAGAATACATAGTTTGGGGCACTATTTTTGTTTGTTGTTGTGAAGTGTGCGGGCCTAAGGTAACTTTTCTTAGATGCCTGCCGGCCAGCCGTTTGGGGATTTGACTGGAGGCACACAATCTATTTTATTGTTCTTTGTTGATTGTAGGAAAGGGCAAATTAGATTAACATGGTTTCGCGTGTAATAATTTGTGTTTCTTGAAATTTGTGAATTTAAAAAATCGATTTTTAGTTACTTCTTTTTAGGGATTTGGCCTGAAAATACGTGTTTTTACCAGACATTCACCAAAAACAAATTCTACAGGGTTTTTTCTAGGTTGTTTCTTGAAATTTTGTTTTTACAGATCGATTTTTCTCACCGACAATATTTGCAAAGTGTAAAACTTGAAAAATACGATTTTTACGACCAAGCAAAAATTGCGTTTTTGACATTTTGACATTAACTAAACAAATATTCTAGGCGAAAAAATTCCATCTGTAAAAGCAGAACCAAAAAAGTAAAAGATAAAAGTTATGGCTATTTCAAAATGGAGGGAATTTCTTGTTACACCCTGTATTTATCCAAGCTTGAACTTATTCTTACTTTTTTTTTATCAATATTTTGTTGTTTTGTTTCTGTTGCTTGTAATTTCTTGAAAGTGCTCACCCATGGATAAACAACTTTTCCATTCGATTAATCTAAATTCACTTTGTTTTACTTTCGATGAGAAATATTTGACATTGATAATGTCGGGTCATAATGGTTGCTAATATTAAAAAAAATTCTTTTTCAAATTAGAAATGACATTTGACTAATTAGTCTCAATTTTAGTTGACTTCCAACAAAGAAGTTGAAGCAGCTGGTATTGCTCACAAGACCTTTGTCAGTAAGCCAACTCGACAGCTATTAGCTCTTAAGGTGGGCTTTTTGCAAATTTATTCTGATTGACAAAATAGGACATTGAAACTAACGATTAATATTTATCTCGAATTTCGATCTTTAGTGAAAATATTTAGGCCAAAGATTTGATATGACTTGTAAATTTGATATGATGTACAGGGTGTATATTGATGATTTGGCAGAATCGCCAAAAAAAAAGCTAATTTTGGCAGTCCACGTCCTAATGTCCGATTTAGATACCAAAAATATGATTTTATCAATACTCGAAACATGTCTAAAGCCCTAACGGTGTCGCCCTAAAAAACTCTACTTTTAGAAGTCTTTACATAGATCTCTGACCAATTTTCATGCAAGCCAGAAGTCTTTTCGACATCCACAACAGGCGGTACAATTCTGGTATACCCCCAGCACTCAATTCTGGTATACCCCCAGCACTCAATTCGGGTATACCCCCAGCACTAAATTCTGGTATATCCCCAACACTTTACCTCACAATTGAAAGCTGAGGATGTTAGCTACACGATGGTGTAAAAATTTCTTGGTTTAGTTCACAAAAATGTATACCTTTTAATTAAAATTGAATTGAATCTTTTCGAGTGAAAATTGAACGCTCAAAAATGATTCAATTCTATTTTAATTAAAAGATGTGCATTTTTGTGAACTTAACTAAGAAATTGTTACACCATCGTGTAGCTAACATCCTCAGCTTTCAATTGTGAGGTAAAGTGTCGGGGATATACCAGAATTTAGTGCTGGGGGTATACCCGAATTGAGTGCTGGGGTATACCAGAATTGAGTGCTGGGGTATACCAGAATTTAGCCCAACAGGCAGTCAGCCGAGCAACTTACCGAAGACTCACATGAAATAAGTTATTTTAGAGAACTAAACGACACTTTATTTAACGACTTGACAAATGACAACCATTCAACAACAACTAGATTCCTTCACTTGTGATACAAATAGACAAATGAGAACAAATAGAGACCAAGCATCATTGAGAAGGCTGAAATGTAGTAAGGATAGGCGATCGGCAGAAATCGTTCATGCTGATCGTGCCTCAGCGGACGAACTGACACCTTGAAAGACGTTAAATTAGCACAAAATATTCTAACAGCAAAGCAATAATGATCGAAGACATACCCTTCGAACCTCGAAAATAGGTGTGTAGCCAGCACGATCATAGTCGACTCGAAATTTGTAGACTCCAAACATATCCGGAACTTGGAATTCTAAATAGACCTTGTACACTCCAGTCTTCAGAAAAAGCAAATAGACCTGTCGACAATGTGCCATCTGAAAATAAAAATGTAAGGATGATAAGAGTTGAAAAGGCGCAAATGGGTGCTTACCCTGATTCTTCAGTATCTTCTCAACCAGTGGAGAGACTCTGACAAATTCTAGCTTAACATCCTCGCCATCAAACGGCTGCCAAATTCCATTGCTAAGCTCCTCTATGTCTATTTCATAACGCTAGAAAGGAAGCATAAAAGTCGGATAGGCATCTCCCAAACATAGACTTACCACATTGTCTAGTGGTATGTATTCCTTCTGCTGTTGTGATTCACCCACACGATGGTGTCTGACGTCCTTCACTCGCAGTTGTCTAAACATAAACACCAAGTAGACGAAGAAATGGAAGAATAACCTACATGACATCAGGCTCACATTTCTCCTCACTAGCAACAAAACTACTGGCAAACAACAGCAATGCAAAGGCAACGCTCCACATATACTTCATAATTTCTGAAACGAAAAATGCAATTAAACACAGTAAGTTTGGATCACACATTTCTCTGCCTGTCAAGTTGGCAGCTTACGTCTTCAAAACGTGCACCAAAAAAGGTAAAGAAATATTTGGTAAAAGGCACATTTGGTAAAAAAAAGTTTTTGGTAAGGTGAATATACAGTTGAAAGACCTGAAAAAATAATTTGGTCATAAATGAAAAAGAAACTACTTAATCTAACGTAAAATCATCTGAGGAATCGACCATTCTGCCACCCCTATTCCACTGCCAACCACTGGCTCTCAGGTGGCTCACCACTGGCTGAATGGTGGTCTATCACTGGATTTAAATTACCTGTGTAGATGGATACCTAATTGCGCGGGAATTTTAGTTTTTAGTCTGAACCAGCCAAACCAAGTTGTCATCCACTTGGAGCAAAAAAATTACGGTTTCATGTTCAAAAACCTGTTTTCTGGACTGATTCGGGCATGTTGAAGATTGTTTGATAGTGGAAACACGCCGTTTTCTCGAGCAATTCTTTGAGTATTGGGGTATAATTGATTTTACCAAAACTCAAGAATGCTCGAGAAAACGGTATTTTACCATTATCAAACCAACTTCAGCATGCCTGAGTTATTTCAGAAAACAGGTTTTGGAAGCCGAGAAAGTAAAAAAAAATTTTTGCTCCAAGTGGACGACCACTTGGTTTGGTTGGTTCAGGCTAAAAACCAATAATAACGATACTTCTCAGTAGAGTTCGTGGTGAACGTGATTGGGTCAATTTTTAGGTCTCAGGTTCGACTCCACCTACCTGCATATTTCAAAATATCTCAGGGTCATCATGCCTGCGACATAAAAGGAACCAGAAAAGGCCTTTACCAAAATAAATTTTGGGTGGTATTTAATTTTGGCCACGGAATTGTGAAAAATGGCCACAGAATATTTAACTTTTGGCCACAGATTTGTATTGGCCACAGATATTTGAAAATCGGCCACAGATTAAAAAATTGGCCACAGATATTTGAAAATTGGCCACAGATATTTGAAAATTGGCCACAAATATTTGAAAATTGGCCACAGATTCGTGGTCGTCCACCTGGAAGTGGTCGTCCACTTAAAATAAATTTTATAACGTTTTTCGGGTTCCAAAGCTGTTTTCTGGACTAATTCGGGCATGTTAAAGACGGTTTGATAACAGTAAAATAAGGTTTTGTAGGGTATTTTTTGAGTATTGGACAATAATTGATTTTACCAAAACTCAATTTTACCATAACTCAAAAAATACCCCACAAAACGGCATTTTACCATTATCAAACCATCTTCAGCATGCCCGAATTAGTCCAGAAAACAGCATCTGGAACAGGTGTTGAAAAATAAGGCCCCACCTCAAAAAGGCCTAATAAGGCCGAAAAGGAATATTCTAATAAGACCCCACCTTCTAACCTCCAAACAGTCATGTATAAATCTCCGGCTCTGGCTCTTGCTCCGCTCTGGCTCCGAGCAGGAGCAAGAGCCGGAGCAAATTTTTCAAACTTAAGAGCCCGGAGCAAGAGCAGGAGCAAATTTTCGAAACTTAAGAGACCGGAGCAAGAACCGGAGAAAATTTTTTAAAGTCGAGAACCCGGAGCGAGAGCCGGAGCAAAATTTTTCAAATGAAGATCACGGAGCCGAATCCGGAGCAGATTTGTTCAAATGAAGAGCTCGGAGTCAGATTCAGAGCAAATTTTCAAAGTCAAGAGCGCGGAGCAAGAGCCGGAGCGAATTTTTCAAAGTCAAGAGCTCGGAGAAAGAGCGAAAAATCTCAAAAATACATCATTGCCTCCAAAGAGGGGTCAAAAAATAAGGCACCATGGGTCCTTATTAGAAGATATACTTTAGGTTACTTTTCCGTAACGGAAGTTCCGTTACGCCCAAAAGTGTGAATTTTAATTTTTTAAAATCAATTTTCAAATCAAATTTCATCCTACAACGTTCATATCGCAAAAAAGTGGCAGCATCGATAAAACTTTGTGATCTCATCAGCATATTTTGTCAAGGTGTGCTTGGCGATTGTGCTACTTCGCTGGATATTTTGTTAGCCATGAAGAGATTGTCGGTGTTTTTTTCATTATAATGTTCATGCGTTTAGTTCTTCGCTCTCAAACTCAAGATCTCTTCAAAGCTATTGCTATGGCTCGAACTAAGCAGACTGCGCACAAGACCGTTGGTGGAAAGACTCCTTCGAAACAGACTGCTCACAAGACTGTCGCTGGCAAGGCTCCTCGCAAAGCTCTCGCTACCAAGCATGCTCCCAGTGGATCTTCGGCCGCTGGTGGTGGACTCAAGCGGCCTCATCGCTATCGTCCGGGGACCGTCGCTCTGCGTGAAATTCGCCGCTACCAAAAGACGACCGATCTGCTGATTCGCAAGCTGCCCTTTCAGCGTTTGGTTCGTGAAATCGCTCAGGAGTATAAGACGGATCTTCGATTCCAGTGAGTTACTCTTTCATTAGCTTCGTGATTCATTTGAAACGTGGTATTTTCAGGACTTCTGCTGTGTTGGCTATCCAAGAGGCGGCTGAAGCTTATCTGACGGGTCTATTTGAAGACACTAATCTTTGCGCCATTCACGCCAAGCGAGTTACGATCATGCCGAGGGACATTCAGCTGGCTCGTCGAGTCCGTGGAGAGTCTTGAAGAGCCAATGGTTATCACTTATTCTGTACACCAAAAGTCCTTTTAAGGACTCTTTATTGTCTTCATCTTGATCTCTCTTTCTGAAATAAATACTACTTCTTGCTGTAATAGGTCTTGGTTTATAAGTGTTTCCTTTGAATAAGATTGTACTGTATCTGAAGTCCATGAAGCAGGTAGAGTGATCCTGGTGATATATTCTGGTAAAGGGACGTTTCACCAAAAATACGCATTAGTGTATTTTTGGTGAAACGTTCAAAAACAACAGGGGGACCAAGGTATTTTTTTTTACGTTTTTTTCGAAAATTTTTAGATTGATTTTACAAAAGTCACGCAGCTTATCACATGAGTCACACATCCTATCACACAGCCAATTTTTTCTGAAACAGGTTTTAAGCATTTCGAAGGGTCAGCCCTTATCCCGGGCCATGTACCCCCAAAGGGTCAGCCCTTATCCCGGACCATGTGCCCCTCAAAGGGGCTTCCTATTGAATTAGGGTGCCTGCCGAAGGCAGCCAGGTAAAACCCAAAAGTTGTATCAATACTGATCTGATACAATATGATTTCGGTGTTTGGGGTGATTGTGGGTGGTTTGAGATGGTTCGGACACAATCTAAAAATTTTCGAAAAAAGCGTAAAAAAACTGCCTTGGTCCCCCCTGTTGTTTTTGAACGTTTCACCAAAAATACGCAAATGCGTATTTTTGGTGAAACGTCCACGCACCTATATTCTGTTATCGATCCGATTTTGAAACGGGTAGCGTTGAATATATCTATTGAGAAGTTACAATATTTGTCATCATGTAGGTTAAATTCGCCTGGATCACACAAATCTGTTCAAATTGTGCTGAAGGCGCTAATGTTAAGTTAAAAAAATCTCAATTTTTTTTCATACGTTGTAATGCGCCTTATCATCTGAAACTTATCACTGTTTATTGATGACGTTGTTCGTGTGAAGCACTTGCCTTATCTAACGGTTCCGTCGGTTAATTGCAGCTTTTACGAAAGAAATTCTAAGACATTTTTTCCTATAATTTAGTTGGAATTGTGTGACACTTATTACATGACACTTACATGACACTTATGACACTTATTACATCGATTATACGTTCTTTTTTTATCGAGATATTGAAATAAATGACTAGACTGTCTGTGTAAAAGGAAGTACGATTCATCGAAACCATTCATCGAAACTGTGTTCAGCATCTTTCTTTTAGCCAGCAGTCCTATTCCGTGGAAAACTCTGTTGTTTTTCGGTTAGATCTTAGGTAGCCGGTCAGTTAGAATTTTTTTGAGGAACTATTTCTAGCTGTTTCTCACTGAGTTTTTGTTGTCCCCGTAAATCCCTCGGTCCCCGGGGACCGAGTAGCGCCCCTAATTTGCCTGGACATCTCTGAGTTGTTTTTTGTGCAATTTTTTTTACAGGGGAGACCTTTACGGCTATTTTGTGATAGTGACTACTACTTCACTTCACATAATCCTTTTTACAAATATGCTTTTTTCTTATCTCAGATGTTTTTACACTGTTTTGTTGCTGATATTCTCTTCTATCAATTGAGTGGTCAAACACCCTGATTGAAGATAATTTTTGAGAAAATCACACCAACCTCACACTAAAAACCCGTGGTTTTTTGGCTGGGGTGTTTTTAGTGGAGCTTTACCTTATATTTGGTGTGATTTTCTTTAAAATTATTTTTGATCAGGGTGTTTGACCACTCAATTAATAGAGGAGAACCTCATCTACAAAACGGTGTGAAAAAATCTGAGAAAAAAATATGTGAAAAAAGGTATGTGAAGAAGTGAAATAGTAGTCACTGTTAAAAAAGTAGCCGCAAAAGTCTCCCCCTTTAATTTTTCAAAAAACTAGCTTTAGGAAATAGGGTAAATTGTGATGTGTATATCGATCTTGATTGCGGCTGTATACCAAAATTAGTCCCTCATTTTAAACGTTCTAAATAAATGTTCAATTCATTACTTTTGTTTAGTGAAATTTTCTTTGTTCCTCATTCAAACGTTTTATTCAAGCATGTCGAAAAACCTCGAAACAAATAACAAAAACACACATTCCATCCATACCTAAAAGAGGAGGAGAAGCCTGATTAGGTTGGCAGCCATTACCCATCCAAGCAGTCAAGCGTGTCTAGTCCACCAAGTTAGACACACCCTCACCTCCAGCAGCCAATTTGGGAGAAAGCATTTAAACCATTTGTGAGAAGAGCCATCCTGTCTCTTAGTTTAAAACAATCCATTTGGTGCAATGCTAGGTGGTGGCACTCCTCAATTGATTGCTTCTCCTTGATTCATTGACTATGTCTAGAATATCCTCGATGGCCAGGTTCCGCTTGGCGGCGGGGGTGGCCGTGGATAAGGAAGAGCAGCAGGAAATGGGATTTCACCAAATGCCTAATGGTAGAGGCATGGTCAGAAGACGGTCCAAATCAAGCTCTAGGCTGCTGGACACTTTTTCCAAGGGTCATTTCTTCACTCGACTCGTCACGGTACCGCCACTTGCATACCTTTTTAGTTGTTTTTGATAGTTTCGTCGTATTCATACTGGTTTCTGTCTGATTCAGAGATTTGGAGTTAAAAAAATTTATATTTATAGTTTTGTCATGTTTAAAAAAACAAACCGAAAATTTGGGAATAAAGTAAAAGTGGGAAGTAAAAAAAGGACTAATTTACACCATAATCTGTAAGTATTCATTTTTAGGCATTTGAGCACACAAGCTCGTACGACGAGTCCATCACGGGATACATGCGCCGCCAGTTCGGCGGCAACTGCACCAATGGCTCACCCAACAACCGTCGGCTTATACCTCTGCGCTACGGCACCAACCCTCATCAGAGCCAGGAGGCTGAACTCTACTCCCTCCAAACTGATATGCCCATCAAAGGTGAGCTCCTCAACCAGGCCGTATTTTTTCGCGGAAAAAATTAACAATTTCGCAGACTTACCATATTTCCTTTAATAAGACGGCCGGCCACCTTATTTTTTGGATGCCTAAAAATCGGAAAAATTTGAAGTCGATATCAAAATTTTTGAGCGAAGATCCAAAATCTAGAAAGCGGAATCGGTAGAGCTCGTAGTTACAAAACAGCATTTCACCATCATCAAACCATCTTCAGCATGCCGGAGTTAGTCCAGAAAACAGGTTTTGGAACCCAAGAAAGTAAAAAATTGCTTAAGTGGACGACCATTTGGTTTGGTAAATTCAGACTAAAAAATTAATTTCTCGCAAAATTAAATATCTAGAATCTGAAATTTCAGATTTAGCAGAAAGTAATTAAAAATCATTGTACTCTTTCCAGAATTGTTCACTATCGTTGTATCCGTATTAGATAGAATAGCAGTGCCTAGAGACAGTACCAACAATAAGGAATATATTTCAACCTTTATAATAGAAACAGACTATACACCAACAGCATACAAACAATTACTGACATAAGCTGGAATATAGCCACAGCACAAATAGATTCTGCTCAAGACCAGGAGGGCAGTTCAGATATATGGTCATCACAACACTTACCGTATTTTCGGGTACAGGCTGATTGGTCGCTACAAAACTGGCCGTTTACAGAATTGGTCGTCACAAAATTGGCCGTTTACAAAACTGGCCGTTTACAGAATTGGTCGTCACGAAACTGGCCGTTTACAGCATTGGTCGTTTGCAAAAGAGCAACTTTTTTAGTTGCGGTTACAAGTTAGGGTAACACTAAGTTGGGTTAATAGCATGCCAACAACGTTCCGTCTCTGTCAGTCATTCTCTCGTCGCCATCACATTGTTCAGCGTCTTTCCACCTCATCTCATTATATCTCCATCACACTTAATTTAGAAGCACAATCAGCCAAAGAACGTCGTACTCTTCGTCAAATTCAGTGATGGGTCAACGTTGAGGAGGAAAGGCTTCAGCGAAAAGAGTGGGCTCATAGCATGCTTCAAGCGATGAGAGAGCTTCGAATGCTGAAAATTTTGTTATTGCTATTATTGTCGACGGGGAATAAAAGAGGTCATTTTCTGTTATATTGTTGATCCAGGATTTGAAAATTTCTGTTTGCTCTATTCTTGACTTGAACTATGTTTGATCTGGCATTGGTCGTCAATGATATCAAGGTCACCCGTTTATTCATTGATTACTTCTTGAAATGCCAATCCTGTAAACGACCAATTCTGTAAAAGACTAATTCTGTAAACGACCAATTCTGTAAACGACCAATTCTGTAAACTGCCAGTTCTGTAAACCGCCAGTTTTGTAGCGACCAATCAGCCTGTACCCGTATTTTCCCTATCAAACACCTGTAGGATTATTTTTCAACCATCGAAAAATCTTAAAATTGTAAAGTAAAAATGAAAAAAATTAAAAAAATTCACCAAGTGGTTTTTGTTGACTCATTGTTGCGATTCAGGAAATATTAGCAAATAAATATAAAAATTTTGCAAAAATTGAAAAAGGGACCCTAGTAGCGAATACCCAATACCCCCTCCCCCAGGATTTTCACCTTTTTTACTTAAGTAAAAAGTACCCAAATTTATGTCCCAGACCCAGATTCTGAAAGGGGCATGATCGTGCCCGATTTGGAGAAAAGGCGCGAACCAGCAGTTCTTCTCTTTCTCGAAAAATTTTTACATTCGTTCTCGTCTAGATTTTTGAAGTTTTCTGTCTAGTTTTTAAAAGCAGTATAAGGTCATCTATATCAGATTTGACGCAGAACGAGTGAAAAATGGGACGATTCGAAAAAATTCGAAAAAAACTGATGGTTCGCGCCTAAACGCACGGGCATGCTTCTTTAAGACATTTCTCAGTCACTTCCGTACGCTGGCCTACCCCCAAGCCTAAAGGCTAAGCCTAAACTTGGCAGTATAGACCTGCAGTGCAGACACAAATATTTTGTGATGTTTTGTTACATTGCTGCAGGACAAGTAGTCAATCAAAGCAGTGTCCCTGCCACTTTTACAATCACCAATCGATTAATTTCGGCCTAATCATCTCTTTTTTTCTATTTTAGTTAATTTCTATTTTAGTTAATGTGTCTAAGAATTTGGGCAGTGGCCATAACATTTTGTCTCAGACAAAACTACAAACATACATGGAGTATGGTCTAGGTAATTAATCTTTAATAAATTTTAGTATTTCACATCAATAGCCCATTCAACGTAAAGCCGAAAAGTAAATCTAGGTCTTAAATGGCAGACTTTAATTTTACCTTTAAAAAAGTCCAGACATTACATCCAATACAGGAGCAAAGGTTAAATAAAACTTATTTTGTATTGAACGGTACGAAATTCGGGGTGAGACTTAATTGCTCATAAAATTGCTTATGAAATAATACATATGCATTTAACCCTCGATATAACGGCCCCCTCGGGACCGGCCAAGGGGGCCGTTATATCGACGAGTTTTTCTTGACAAAATTTTCATAGGGGGCGGTTATATCGAGGGTTGACCTATTTTAACTGTAAACTACTAAAGGGATGAACTTATTCTATACCTTGATACTTCATAATTAATATCACAACTTATCTTAGACTCATGTTTGAATCCGTCCTAACATACACTGGCCCAACCTTGCCCAAGCCGAACCCTAAAAATTAAAAAAAAACAACAGGGGAGACCAAAGGCAAACATATCTTGCGATTGTTTAGGCTTACGCAAGGGTACGCAAGGGTGCCCGCATTTGCTTGAACGAACTCAAACATACCGCATTATCTCTAATGAGAACCCACTCACCAAGAATATTTTTTCCGACTTTAACTATTTTGTGTCAATTCTTTTTTGATTTAGCTGGTAAAAACTATTTTCAGAATTGAAAAATTTTCCCTATGGCAATAGGCTTCTTAGACGGGACCGGCCAAGGAAGCCGTGATAACGAGGGGCCGGTATATCGAGGGTTGATTAGAGATATAACAAAAAAAATCGCAATATGCGCAACAAACAAAGAAAAAGTTTTCCGCAGTGACATTTGAAGTTTGTGGATACTCAAAATCACTCTGTGAAGTGAGGTGTGATCCTCACTGTGGGGCAGGGACTTGCCCAGGCGGAAGGGTGGGAGGGGTGGGCAGGTGGACACGTGATATCTCCTCTCACCCTCAGATTTTTTTCCTTATCGGTGCCTTCCCGTCAGATTTTTTAAAAGCGGTATAGGTAAAATGGCCCGGTGCCCCCTTTGTCAGAAATTCTGCGTTCGCCAGTGCTGAGAGGTGAGTGTGACTGTAACTGTGATATTTGAAAACACTGCACCTGATGATACCACACTACCACTACATGAGCATCCATTGCCTAGCTACCTTCACTTGGATAGGTGCTACTACCTAAATCACACAACCTGAGCATCACTAACTGGGTACCACTGCCTAAAACTGTCACCTGACCAATTTAACCCGCGACTACCTGTTCGCGATAATTTCATTGCAATTTTTAAAACTTCTGAAAACGCCTATATGGTTATTCATGATTTTTTCTGAAAAGTCATTTCTAGAAAAAAAAACCTTACACTTTTTTCAGAAAAAACGGCTTCATACAAAACAGCTTGGCGACAGATGTCGCGCACCCGTACTTTTCAAACACAGAAATCTAAATTTGCAAAAAAACCGTTATGAGCAATAAATTTTATAACCCAGAACCAGCTATGACTCCTTGCTATTAACAAAAACAAAGGGCAAAATAAAATCATGTTACGAACGTACCACCGAAAACTGTAGATGTCAAAGTTTATTCGAACGTAAACACACAACAAAAGACGAGACACTAACTTTTTTCTCATTTACTTGGCACTAGCATCGAGGAGCATCTTTAAATCATAAATCTGTTTTGTCCACTCAATCGAGAACGCATGTGGAATTATTTCACCGTCTTCATCACATATTACTGGCACATAAAAACATAAGATTTTCGGGATTACAAGCAGATGTGCAAATACCTCGGATAATTTTTCTTTCTTGTAGTAGAAGATGAATGACATGCTGTAGCTGTTTTTCGGAGAGAAGTCTGTGAAGAGTAGTTACATGTATTTGAAAATAGTGGTCTAGAAAACCCACCGAGAAGAAAGTGTATCGGCTTGTATTCATGCATTTCACGGTTCATCGACCAGAATTCCAAAGCCAGTGTGTAGATTCCAGAACATTGCGGACTGAGCTTCGCCGGATCACCTCTGTACATCTTGAGCAGTACCATCGCCTGAATTTATTAACTAGAGAAAGCAAAATACCATAAACTGACCTTTCCCGTTTCGATAACATCCCTTAACTCACTCTCTGAATAGATACATCGATTGGACATTTGCGTCTTCTGGAACAAAAAAAATCTTGGGTTAAGACATGTCTATCGCAGGGATTTTAGAAAAAGCCGTGTAACTAAGCTTTGTCCTTTGCACTCCTGTACATTTGTTTGACAATTCTTGTTGCCATTATCAGCATTGAATAAAAACTATGAACAAGCAGGTACTTTTCAAAAATACAGTCAAATCTCGCGAAGGTAACATTCCACTACAATAATACCATCAAGCCAGTTCTTAAAAATGTCATTATTGCGACGTTTGACTGTATCCATAAAATTTCAGATAGAAAAGTGTTTCTCAATCCTACCGCGGACTAACATTTTGAATATAAAACAAACCAAGACTTTGAGTTGCTGTTGATGCAGTCTTTGAAGATTCACGCAGCAAAAAGTTGCGGAAACAAACATGTTTTGCTTGCACTCTACATACTTCAGAAATTGAAGCACATCAAACAACACATCAGATGTAAGGTTGATGGTGGTGGGCTTTGAGTGTGATGAAAAAAGGCAGCAAAGTTTGTTCCACATACTCTTAATAGTCATAATAAAAATTATAAAATTTCTTGGTTCTACTGCAGAGTCCGTTGCCAAAAAACAGCTTGGTCCCCCTGTTGTTTTTTTGTGAAAATTAGCTTGGTCCCCTGCGGTTTTTATGATAAAAAATATTTTCATTTTGAACAACAGAAGGGACTAAGCTGTTTTTTTGGCAACGGACTCTGCAGTAGAACCAAGATCTTTCTCAATATTATTACTTTTCTAATGATTGAGCCAACTGGACGAGAGATAAGAAAGATCAAAAATCAATTTTGAAAAGTAATTGATGGAAAGTAAAAAAGGATGTTTTCAATCAAATTTCTCAAGCTTCATATTGAAATCTGGTATGGTTTCCTAACAGAGATATGCAATATTTGATATAGAAAAATTCGGCAAATTTGAAAATCGGCATGTTTTAAAGTCAGAAAAACGTACCATCGGCCCATACGGAAGATCTTCCAAATCTTTTGTGGTAAGGCCACTGGGTAGACAATGGTGCAGTAAGAACTTCTATAAAATTGTTGGTGGCAATAATGAAGGCTATAAATCACAGCTTACCTCACAAAACAGGTGGGCGAAACTAAGAGTGAGGGCCATACCAACCGTCAAGCCCAAAACGGATTCGATTAGCCAAGCATTGGAGGTCTGCATTTCCACTTCCAGCCACGTCAGAGAACGGTTCACGATGAACTTCACCGAATAACTGAGAAATGCTCCGAAAATCACCGTGATGGTTATCTTCGCTGAAATATTTATAACTAACTTATAGAGATTTTCGGAAGGTTTAGTATTTACCCTTCAGTGCTCTCATATACTTCATAGTTTTCTTCTTCGCTGAGGCAACTATAATACAGATCCAATAAGCGATTCATATAAAGTTCTGCATTTACCATCAATAAATTTAGGCAGATCAGGTGGCGAAGCAGCTGTTCTTGTCGCTTCGAAAGCACTTTGCACAGTGGAAGAAGATGAAGCATCCATCACTTCGGCTCTTTTCAGTAATCCCCGAATTCAAAGACCTGAAAGTTAGTAAAATAACATTCCGAAATTATCAAGGGAAAAACTGGCTGAAAATGCCACTGTAATACTGCTTAAAAAACTGCTAGATGATTCAATACCAAAACTGATGCGATACACCGATTTTATAAGATATTACATTGTGCAATAAATAACGTCGTAACGTGCTCCGGTTTGCGCCTTAGGTTGCGTTAGTCTGACAGACTTCAAATAAATTGAAAAATAAATCAATGATGAACTAGGGGAAACAAATGGATGTACCGAATCAATTTTTTCTTCAAACCATGCTTATACCAGGGTTCTCAAATATTCTTGCTTCAAAAAGTAACTTCTTGCTTCGGATTATACGGAGACAGGTCAGTTCGCCCCACGATCAGTTCGCCCCGGTCAGTTCGCCCCAAGATCAGTTCGCCCCGTTTTTAAAAATGACCATTATGTCACAAAAAACAAACCCAAACTTATTTTTTTAACTTTTTTGTAGTTCGGGAACATGTTTGAGTCCGTCCTAACATACGCTGGCCTACCCTTGCCTAAGCCTAAGCCTAAAACACAAACGGGGCGAACTGATCGTGGGGCGAACTGACCGGGGCGAACTGATCATGGGGCGAACTGACCGTACACCGGATTATACATGGAATCGCGTCGAATTTTTTGAATGGGCATGTCAGTGTGCGACACGGAGAAAAAACGGAGACCAGAAGTTTTTTTTTCACATGCATTAATTGGCAACCGGACAAAAAAGGTTTATAAAAATAATTGTCGCGCGACAAAAACGTTTTTTAAAAGTATTTGTCATGCGACAAAACATTTTTTAATATGTTTTGTCGCGCGACAAAAAAGACTTTTTTATTCGGTAGATTCGGGCGAAACAGCCGAATTCACCGATAAAAAAGTATTTTTTATAGCGCGACAAAATATATAAAAGTCTTTTTTGTCGCGCGACAAATATTTTTAAAAAACTTTTGACGCTACTCGTTTATACCCCTCCCAAAAAAACTACTCGGTTTTACCCCTCCCAATAATTTTTAAGGGGTACCTAAAACCATACTTTTTAATAAAAAAAAATCTGGTATTAGTTATTGCTCGGCCCTGAGCCTAAGCCTAAGGGACAAAGCCTAAGCCAAAGCCTAAGGGCTAAGCCTAATTTCGAAGCCTAAAAATTATTGGGAGGGGTAAAACCGAGTAGCTGTTTTTGGGAGGGGTAAAACCGAGTAGCTGTTTTTGGGAGGGGTAAAACCGAGTAGCGCCAAACTTTTTTGTCCGGTTGCCGCATTAATTTCCACATGCGTTCTCATCTAGGTCTTTCAAGTTTTCTGTCTAATTTTTAAAAAAGTAGCTTAGGGTCATCAATGTTAGATTTGACGCAAGACGAGTGAAAATGGGAACAATTTAAAATAATTTGCTGGTCCCCACCTTAAAGGGGCATGCCCACGCTAATAAGAGGTGGTGCCCGGGAATTCGAATTTTTTTCCTGATCATTGAAGTTCTGTACGGATTTTTCAACTTGGTTTCTAACAAAACAAGACCTAGAATTTAATTTTAGGTGTGGTTTTGTTAGAAACGAAGTTGAAAAATCCGTACAGAACTTCAATGATCAGGAAAAAAATTCGAATTCCTGGGCACCACCTCTTATTAGCGTGGGCATGCCCTTTAATGGGCAAACTTTTTTCTTGCCGTAAAAGTATATTTTTGCTTCAAAATTTTTGCCGTAGAAATACACTTACCAGGGAACCTCAAGTAGTGTTTTTTTTTCCAAAAACCTCGCTGAGACATTTTTGAATAGCCGGCTATTTTCCCAACTCAACTTGAGACTCAAAATTTTAATATCCGCGAAATTTTCACTGAAAGTGAGAGCAAAAAAAAACACATTGGGTACACTGAAAGTGAGAGTTTGAGTAAAGGCGCATTCACAATGAGGAGGCTGTTTGCGGATGCTAAACCAGACTTTACACTCGGAAATGGCCATAACTTTTTTTTAAATTTTTCAAAAATTATTTTTTTGGTGCCATCTTGTAGCTAAGATCCAGGGCTACAAGATGAGCCATTCATAAGTTGAATATTGTTGAGAAATTTGAGTTAAAAAAGAAAGACTCCGCCCAAGCATCCGCACTCGAATTCGAGTTAGGATTCTTGGGAGGAGTCTTAAAATTTTATCTGAGTTTTTGAAACAACATTTTCTCAGTCAATAGCTCATTTGATAGCCTCAAAGCTCAGCTATATGATGTGTGAAGCTAAAAAAGCAACTGGAAAATAAAAAACAACACCAACTGAATAATTTTGGAAGAACAGTAAAAAAGCGAGGATTCTGTTTCGCGGATTCTTAGTGAGTAGTCTGTTTTAGCATTCGCAAACAGCCTCCTCATTGTGTATGCGCCTTAAGAGTAAAAGTAAAACTGAGAGGCAATTTTTTCCTGTTGGGTACACACTGAGTGTGAGAGTGTGAGTCAGAGTGAGAGTGAAAGTAAAACTTTGCTCATTGGTAACAGAGTTTAACCAATTGGATTGGACCATAGCTGTATTGATAACCACTCAGTTCACTCAAGTGTTAAAATTAAAAATTTAGCACAGGAGAAGTAATATATGGTAGAACTCTCGTAATGGAGTTAATGAATTCGAGAAGCATAGTTGACATTGCAAAAGAACTGTTGGGCAAGAATAACTACCGTATATATTCTAATAAGGCCCCACCTTCTAATAAGGCCCCACCCGCTGTGAGGTGTTGAAAAATAAGGCTCCACCTTAAATAAAGCCAAATAAAGCCTCAAAGCAGGGTTCGTAGACGTTCTTTTTAAAAAGATTTGTCCTTTTTCGGGGGCATAAATTGATTTGGTTTGCTAAAAACCTGAAATATGCCACGAAAACATTATTTCTGCCGCGAAAAACGGGTTGCCACGAAAAACCTGAAATGTGCCACGAACAGTGTTTTCATAACTAACACTAACCATGTTAGGGCGAGCACTCACTTGCGGATTTTTTTTTGCGGATTCTACACATGCGGAGCCGTTTTTTGCGGATTTTCACATGCGGATTCCACACTTGCGGATTCGTTCTTCCGGATTATCACTTGCGGATTCCACACTTGCGGATTCCTTTTTTGCGGACTTTTACTTCCGGATTCCACACTTGCGGATTCGTTCTTCCGGATTATCACTTGCGGATTCCACACTTGCGGATTTGTTCTTTCGGATTATCACTTGCGGATTCTACACTTGCGGATTCCTTTTTTGCGGACTTTTACTTCCGGATTCCACACTTGCGGATTTTTCTTGCGGATTATCACTTGCGGACTCCACACTTGCGGTTTCCACATTTGCGGACGTTCACTTGCGGACTCCACACTTGCGGTTTCCACATTTGCGGATTTTTAATCGCGTACTCTGCACTTGGGCATTCTACATTTGGATACAACCAGATTTTGATTTGCGAGTTTTACGCAAGCAATAAGAACAGGCGGTTTATTATTTGTCAATTCTTTGTGTACAAATTTTATGTTTATTAGGTCTACATTACTATTGAGTCTATGTCATTAATAAAAGCGGGAGATTGCATTCACCAAAAGTATTAACCATCTATCTAAAAACCACGATCAGACTGACGAATTAGGCTTAGCAGAATATTTCAAAAATCAAAGTAAAAAAGTGTCGGACCCAAGGCGGGAACGAGCTTTTGGGTCTGTCACTCTATTTAGACACTCGACTGTAATGACATTGACCCATTAGTGCAGATTCACACACAACTCAGGTAGTATAGTAGAAATACACAAAGAAAACAAAAACTAATTGTTTCCTAAAGTTATCAGTTTTAGTACTTTTTTTCAGACAAGTCATTAATAATAGCGATAAAATTGCAGTATGATATTCTAATCGTCCCAATTTTCAAAGCCATTTTTCATAATGCGAAATTGAAGGCTTTTAGATGCTGTAAGGTTTCCTCATCTGTGGGTGTTTGGAGCGTATCATATATTTCTATCAATTCCCAAATAGCCAGGTCTGTTGATTATGATTGAACAGAACGGGGGCGCACTAATAATCCAACAGTTGGATCTAGTTCATATTCTCTAAGCTTCGTTTCGGCAACAAGCTCTTCTTTTTTAATGACATCTATGGCTCTGAAAATCAAATTGAACATGTGATTCACAGCGTAATTCTTTCTGATTCTCTCGACTGCCAGCGCCTTGCTTAAAACACAGAAAAAATTTTTTTGTGAAAAATAAAAGGCCTACTTCCGAGTCCTTGATAAATTTGGCTTTTCGGAAGCAGTTGGCGATAGTTTCCGGCTTGACATTCGACCAGAAACGGTGAAGGAAGCGCAGCGCCTTGTAAAGATCAACTTTGTAATCTCTAAAACAGCAAATTTTGAAAGCTGACCAAACTGAACATATTAGAAGCAAAAAAATGAGTTATTTTCTTGTCGAGACGCTTTCAATTTTAACGTTTTTTCGAAAAGACGTTATATGGAGAGGTGTCTTTAAAGCTGCGTCCAGCCGAATTGGGACGTTATGTAGAGAGGAACGTTATGTAGAGAGTCGCTATATAGAGAGGCAGTTGTTCGAGTATTTAGTTCAGACCAACCAAACCAGTTTCACTGGGACGTTATGAGGAGAGGGACGTTATACAGAGAGTCGTTATGTAGAGAGTCGACTGTATTTGCATAAGACTTTACAGAAGAAACCATTTGTGTAAAATACAGAAATCAAAATCCTCTTTGTAAGAATTTACGAATGTGGTATCATCCAATGATATACAAACCACGAATGTATAACCCGCTAAAAATTTAACAAGTCAAAATCCGCAAATGCATGATACACAAAAAATCCGCAAATGTGGAATCCACAAAAAACATCCGCAAAGAAAATCCGCAAATGTGAAATCCGCAAATAAAAATCCGAAAGTGAAAATCCGCAAATGTGGATTCCGCAAAAAAAATCCGCAAGTGAAAATCCGCAAATGTGGAATCCGGAAAAAAAAATCCGCAAGTGAAAATCCGCAAATGTGGATTACGCAAAAAAAAATCCGCAAGTTAAAATCCGCAAGTGTGAAATCCGCAAACATACAATCCGCATAAGTTTGATCCGCATATGTGGAATCCGCAAAAAAAAATCCGCAAGTGAGTGCTCGCCCATGTTAGTGTTAGCCTAACACTAACACTAACACTAACATGTTAGTGTTAGTGTAGGGTTAGTTTAAAGATCGATGTTAGTGTTAGGTTAGTTTAAGTGTTAGCCTAACGTTAGGTTTGTGTTAGGAGTTAGTGTTAGTTATGAAAACACTGGTCCAGAAGCCCCTGAAAGTTGGTTTTTTGGGGTTTACTAAAGGGGGGGGGTAAACTTTTTACGAAAATCAATTGAGCGGATCAGATTTTCAGTCAGATACGCTTAATCGCTCAGAAATCCACCCTGAACCACTCAAAACCACCAAAAACATGGATTCTGAGCGATTAAGCGTATCTGACTGAAAATCTGATCCGCTCAATCGTTTTTTCGTAAAGTTTACCCCCCCCCCTAATGTTCTTTTTTCGAAATTTTTCATTACGAACTCTGCCTAAAAGGCATCTTCTGATAAGGCCTCACCTTCTAATAAGGCCCCACCTCCAAAGAGGTGTTGAAAAATAAGGCTTCATGTGGCGTTATTAGAAGATATACGGTATATGCGATGAAATTTCGGCCGCGACGAAATTTTGGGCGCGACGAAATTTTGTCCGTGTACGAAAATTTCGGTTCCGATTCGGCTCCTCGGTTCGGGTACCCGAAAATTTCGGGTACCCGCCAACCCTTTTTTTCAAAATATAACGGCTTTTAAAATATAACGGTTTTCAAAGTAGGAGTTTTTCAAATAACGCTTTTCAATTAGTCGACTGACGAAATAGCCGTATCACCACCCCAACAAATTTGAACAAATCTGCTCCGGATTTGGCTCCGAGTTCTTCATTTGAAAAATTTTGCTCCGGCTCTCGCTCCGGCTCTCGCTCCGGGCTCTGACTTTAAAAAATTAGCTCCGGCTCTTGCTCCGGGCTCTCGACTTTGAAAAATTTGCTCCTGCTCTTGCTCCGGGCTTTTAAGTTTCAAAAATTTGCTCAGGCTTTTGCTCCTGCTCGGAGCCAGAGCCAGAGCGGAGCAAGAGCCAGAGCCGGATTAACTGGTACTCAGCTGGTACTCAGATTGTGACTAAATTGGAATGCGGCTAGTTTGAAACTTTGAAACATGGAAAAATTTTGCTTGAAAGTTGATTTTGAATAAAGTCAAAATGTTTATAGTTTCAAAAAAAAGAACTTCTGCCGAAAATTATTTCTGTCTCGTGAAGAAGGGGCAAAACTTTTTTTGTCCCAGATTCACTTTTTTTGACCCAGATTCACTTTTTTTTGACCCAGATTAACTTTTTTCTGTCCCAGATTTACTTTTTCTGTCCCAGATTTTTCTCGCATGTGTTACTGTTGTGATTTTAGTGCTTTTTTTATTGCGCATTATTGGTGTAATTTGTAGGTGTAATAGCAAAAATGCAAGGAGTGGAACTTGTAATTGATGAATATGAATCGCCGAAGCGCGGAAAAGCCACAAAATTCAAGCAGCTGGATGTCTACGAAAGCGAGGATCTTTTCAATGCTTGGAGCAGCTCAGAATTGTCTAATTGGAAACTGTGAGTATACGTAAGGATCATTAATAAGCTGCTATATTTTTTCAGTCATGAGTCAAGAGATCTAAAGAAAAGCAGGACGGACGACTACATGTGCAAGTATAGTCGACTGAGCAATTATGGCTGTCAGATTGAAGCTCAAGATTAGGAGGCCACATGACTCAGAGAAATAATCGTGGAGCAAAGCTATGGAGTTCACGAACACAAATCTAAGAAGCCAGTCGTTTTGAATGAAATCGTCAAGAAGATCGTCCGTGAAGACTCTGTCAGCCATGCAAATGCAGGACAAGATTCAGGTAATTTGCATTCGGTTATATTTCTCAAATACATCATTCGCAGGCCAGCCAACGTCCGACTCGGTCCGCAGTTCCACTTCCGAGTGTTAAGCAGCTCGAAACCCTCAAGTATCGCAACAAGAAGGTTCGAATGGTCCGTATATCTGACCTCCGACAGTATGTTGACAGCAAAAGGGGTGCACTACGTTTCACCGTCACTGTTTTCACCGTTCACTATTTTCACCGTCACTATTTTCACCGTCACTATTTTCACCGTCACTATTTTCACCGTCACCTATTTTCACCGTCACCATTTTCACCGTCACTATTTTCACCGTCACCTATTTTCACCGTCACTATTTTCACCGTTCACTAAATTCACCGTCAGCACTTTAGGACCGCTTTTTAGATCTAAATTTTCTAAAATTTAAACAGTCTTGGTACCAAATTGTAGCCCTGAATGTCAGCTACATTTTGGTACTACAAATTCTGAAAAAATAAAAAAAATTTAGAACTAAACTTTAGAAGGCGTTCAATCTCACACTTTTTCATCACGGTAGAACGCAGGGTGAGCGTCTTTTAAAGTTTAGAACTAAAATTTTTCGTTTTTTTTAGAAATTGTAGTACCAAAATGTAGCTGACATTCAGGACTACAATTTGGTACCAAAAATTTTAAAAATTTCGAAAAATTTAGACCTATAAAGTGGTCCTAAAATGCTGACGGTGAATTTAGGTGACGGTGAAAATAGTGACGGTGAAAATAGGTGACGGTGAAAATAGTGACGGTGAAAATAGGCGACGGTGAAAATAGTGACGGTGAAAATAGTGACGGTGAAAATAGTGAACGGTGAAAATAGTGACGGTGAAAATAGTGAACGGTGAAAACAGTGACGGTGAAACGTACTGCACCCAGCAAAAGTCACTTGCCAGAAGATTGCAATGAGCCGTTTGTGGTCAAGTTCGATACAAGGGTTGCGGATGAAACAGAACAATTTTGCTTGGTCTGTCGACTCGAAGACTTTTGGAACTGCAGAAACACTCAAGAATGCTGCAGGTGGATGGAACTTACAAGACTAATTGGTTGGGATTCCCTGTGCTGGTATGCTTTTATAGATATTTTCCTTCACTGTGCTTTTTCTAGTTGAGCGGCTTCTCTGACTCAAACGGGAAATTTTTTGCAACATTCATGGCACTAGTGTCAAATGAAACGACGTGGTCTTACAAGTGCCTCTTATCGGCGATTTCAAACCTGGCTATGCCCCTGAACTTGTGATGGGTGATGGTGATTCAAAAATTTCTGCAGGTGCCTCTATTCCTCTATCATTATTCTATTTGTTAGTATGTTTTTTAGCTGTGCTCTGAATTGCGTCATCATCGTTTGAAAACTGGAAACGCTACAAGCAGATTCGAACAAGCTTCTACATCATTGCGCCCTCGTCAATCTGGATAGGTTACTATCAGTGCAGCTGTCGGGATGGAAGAAAAAAGCGGTATGTGCAAGCATGCAGTCATGCTGATGTGTCAAATAGGAATTTTGTCCTATCCACGGATGCCAGTGACCAGATTCTCCAGCGCAAAAGATAGATGGGTCGACCAACTCTTGCTTCTCAAGCTCTATCTAGAGAGTAAAGTATTATTTGTCGAATATTGTTATTGTTTTGTTAGAAATAAAATTGGTCTGGTTTTTTTACTAACCTTTTATTTCTCTTACAGTCAAACTTCGTTATACGCCACTTCAAGAATCGACCTCAGAGTAGCGTATAACCGGATGGTGTATAACTGGAGGGTCACATCATAGAAAATAGGCCAAACTTAGCTCAATCGATTGCAATTACGGTGCCGTATAACCGAAGTTGAACTCCAGTTGACCTAAACACTGGAAACCGCATAAATTGATGCTGAAGCACGAAAATTACATGATCTAGGAAGGATCTAATCTACTGAGGTTGGATCTGGACTATTGAGGTTAGATCTAGTCCACTGAGGTTAAATCTGGGCCATAATAAACTTAGAATTCTAGGAGAATTAAAAATATACAAACAAACAAAGCATAAATGGACGATTAAGCACTAGAATTACAACATTAACACATGCGAGAAAAATCTGGGACAGAAATGAGGAAATCTGGGACAAAAAAAGTGAATCTGGGACAGAAAAAGTGAATCTGGGACAAGTCAAATCTGGGACAGAAAAAAGTGAATCTGGGTCGAAAAAAGTGAATCTGGGACAAAAAAAGTATTGCCCGTAAAGAAGTCAGAAATAAAAAAGGGACAATACTTTTTTTTGGCGCAAATCCACTTTTTTGGCGCAAATTTTTGTTTTGCGTAATTAGATTGAAAATTGGCTCATACTGATTTGGTTTGCGAAAAGCCTGAAATATGCCACGAAAAAGATTATTTCTGCCACGAAAAAACGACATACCACGAAAAAGCAGAAATGTGCCACGAAAAAGCTGAAATGTACCACAAAAAAGCTGAAATGTGCCACGAAAAAATTATGCCTTTTTCTGTCCAAGACCAACCAAATTTAGCAATATTTTGCAAGAATTCAAATTTTTTAGTCATGAAATAACTTGGATCCCTCAGAATCCCACCTCGGAATGGCCAGAAGCCCTGAAAGCTGGTTTTTTGGGGGTTCACTAAAGGGGGAGTAAACTTTTTGCGAAAATTTGATTAAGCGGATCAGAATCCCGGTCCGATCGGCTGGATCACTCAGAATTCCAAGTTTATGGTGGTTTTGAGTGGTTCAGGGTAGAATTCTGAGTGATTCAGCTGATCGGACCGGGATTCTGATCCGCTCAATCGAATTTTCGCAAAAAGTTTACTCCCCCTTTAGTAAACCCCCAAAAAACCAAATTTCAGGGCTTCTGGCCATTCCGGGTGGGATTCTGAGGGATCCAAGTTATTTCATGACTAAAAATTTGAATTCTTGCAAAATATTGCTAAATTTGGTTGGTCTTGGACAGAAAAAGGCATAAATAATTTTTTTTCGTGGCACATTTCAGCTTTTTCGTGGCACATTTCCGCTTTTTCGTGTACAGTCGAACTCCGATATAAGGCCACCCCGATATAAGGCCACCCGATATAAGGCCACCTTCGGCCGGTCCCCAGGGGTGGCCTTATATCGGAGTTCGACTGTATGTCGTTTTTCGTGGGAGAAATAATCTTTTTCGTGGCATATTTCAGCCTTTTCGCAAACCAAATCAGTTTATGCCTTGAAAATTTTCATTTTTTTTGAAAAGTTTTAACTAGGGTAGTACACGGTCGGTTAACCGACCCGGTCGGTTAACCGAACCGGAACATTTTTGGGCCAATTAACCGAAACCGAAAACCGGGTACGAAAAATCCCGGTTAACCGAAAACCGGGTACGCCAGACCCCGGTTTTTCCGGTTTAAGCACTGGATAAGATGACCCAACAAAATAAACAAGCACTGGATAAATGACCCAACAAAATCAACAAGCACTGGATAAAATCATGCAACGAAAGTGTTCACTATTGCTTTTAGTAAAGTTGAAAATTGCTCGTTAGTTGTTTCTTCTCGTTCTTTGTTTATGTTCTGATCGCTATTTCATCTCTCATCATTGCTCAAACTTACGTGTGTGTTTTTTCCAGAAATGCCGCTTGCGAAGACAGCCAAAATCTGGTAGTTCTTTGGAGTCGTAACCGCCAATGGGGAAACAAAGCGCCAATGTCTGAAGTGCAACAATTTACTTCCAGTGCCAAAGGATGCGTCTACCTCTCATTTGATCAATCATCTGAAGTCGAAAGGGCATGAGGAGCAGTTTAAAGAATATGTGTCGGATAGGCCATGCAAGGTATTTATTTTGTGAAAATTATAAAATTGTGTATTGCATCATTCCTTATTTAGATTCCTCCGATTACTTCTTTCTTCTCCGTGCAGCAGGGCAGAGAAGATCTTCAGCGCAAAATGGACGAAGAGCTGGTCAGAATTATGGTACGCCAGAATGCTTCGATGTACTTCTTCGACGACCCAGACGAACAAGCAAGGACGGCGAAGGCATATCCGGATCTCAAAGTAACTAGAATTTTGCGTGAGTGGCAATTGAAGCATCTGTTTTTTAGATTTATGGTCGACAACATTACAGCAGAGTGGTCATTCCATCTATGGCGGGACAAATAAAGGAGAAGATTCTGCAGCAAATTGGCAGAGGACATTTCTCTATTACAAGTGACGGATGGCAGAAGCCAAGCAAGTTTCCAGCCTTGCTCAGGTTTATTTTTAATCTTCTTGCGTTTAGAATTGATATTTGACCCTCTTTTTAGCGTTACAATACACACGGTGAATGATGACTTTGAGCGACTTGACAATGTCTTGGCTACAATACCGATGGAAAGGGAGCACACTGGTGAAGAGATTGCAAAGTTGATCGAGCAGTGCCTGCAGAAGAATGACCTTACAGTAGAGCGACTCGTGGCAATGGTGCGGGATGACGCAAGCAACATGCAGAAGTCGTGTAGGCTACTTGAGATTGAAAGGTCGGTGATTGTCCATTCTTGTTGTTGTTGTTACTATGTTCATTTTCCATTTCAGTTTCCAATGTTGCGCTCACTTCTACCATCTGGTCATTGTCGATGCCTTGAAGTCAATTGCAGGCGCCTCGGATCTTATTCTCAAAGTTTTTCAGTGGGTCGGAGGCACTCATCGTTCGTCCTTGGCCGGACTTCTTTCCAAATTTCAACTCTTGGAGGGGATAGCAGCTAGAAGGATTCCAATGGTATATACTTTTTGACTTTTTATAAAGTTATTGAGTATCTTTGTTGCTTTAGGATGTTTCTACTCGCTGGAATTCGACTTATCTGATGTTGATTGGCTTTTCGGAGAACAAGAATGCGCTGCTAAATGTGGAAGAGCTGCTTATGGATGCTAATGCAACTCGAAAGCCTCGAGATGTTTCGCAAAGTGACTGGACGAAGCTAAGGCGCCTTGCATCAAGTCTGCCTCCACTCGATAAAGAAGATTTCGTCGTTGTCAAGGAGCTGTGCAAGGTCTTAAAAACATTTCATGTCGAAACGTGCCGTGTAAGTTAATTTTGGCAATCTTTTTTCTGCTGGATCAAAACTTTATTTAGCTCTCCGCTGATCAATCAACTGCTTCAACGTACCTGCCTACAGTGAAGAGAATGCTGGAACATCTCCAATCAATGCCTATCAAAAACGCCTCAGTTGTTGAAGTCAAGAATTTGCTGGTGGAGGGCCTTCAGCGTCGAAGTTTAGGGGTAATCTTTTTTTGGGGCAAATATACTTTTTTTGGGGCAAATTTACTTTTTTTGGGGCAAATGCACTTTGGGGCAAATTTATTTTTTTTTGGGGCAAATATACTTTTTCTTGGGGCAAATTTACTTTTTTTGGGGCAAATATACTTTTTTTTGGGGCAGATGGGTTTGGGGCAGATATACTTTTTTTTGGGGCAAATATACTCTTTTTGGGGCAAATTTATTTTTTTTCGGGGCAAATATACTTTTTCTTGGCGCAAATTTACTCTTTTTTGGGGCAAATAAACTTTTTTGGGGGCAACTTCTCTTAAAAGAAATGTACTTTTTTTGTCGGAAGAAAGATGCTAATTTCAGGTGAAATGTTTCAGGCAGGACTGCTGTAGCCCTACTGCTTTCTTTGGCAGCTTTTTTCCTTTTTTTTTTGTTATAACACCCCCCGCATCTGCTTCTGCTTCTGAATCGATGCGATTTTTTGTCAATCTATATTTATTAGGCTTCTCGAAAGATGCTGGATTCAATCAGCAAAGCAAAGCTTGGGAAAATAACTGTTTACTGATATGAAAGACAAAGCGAATAAGATATTTGATTTTATTCAAAGAATCACCGTAGTTATTCTGATGGAAACCCTCTCCTTATTAGTAACCCCGCTGAAAAAAACAGTGCATTGGTCAGTGCGTCCAGAATATCAGGTTTTCAATAGTTTTCGGAAGATAATGAAAAGGGGTTTTTCAGACACCAGCACTTTTTCCAGAAATCAGCAGCAAAATTTACCGGGAAGCTTTTCATTTAAAAGAAAAAGTACGCCCAAAAGTGATGAACATTCTTAATACGAGACTGTATGTGATTGGAATGCAAAGCAGCACCTCAGTAGCTGATATCAACTCAATGCACAATGCTTACTCGCAAAAAACTTTTGAAACTTGGAGTGAATACAGAAAAATACGAAATAGTATTTGCATAGTGGAGCCATCTCCAAGATGGCCTGCGCATTATCGCTGCAACTGCAGTCAAGGTTCAAAAAAACAGCACTGCAAACATAGTGTAATGATTATGTGCCAACTAAAACTAGCTAGATACTCAGTCTTAGCGACTCAGCTGCCTCTTACTCATAAGCAAAAGCCAGGTCGTCCAAAGACGAAGATGACCCTTGCTTTGCAAAGATAATTCAAAGAAAGATATCAAAAATTATTAGCTGTTTTGAATTTCTTTTAAACGAAAAGCTTCCCGGTAAATTTTGCTGCTGATTTCTGGAAAAAGTGCTGGTGTCTGAAAAACCCCTTTTCATTATCTTCCGAAAACTATTGAAAACCTGATATTCTGGACGCACTGACCAATGGTGCACTGTTTTTTTTCAGCGGGTTACTAATAAGGAGAGGGTTTCCATCAGAATAACTACGGTGATTCTTTGAATAAAATCAAATATCTTATTCGCTTTGTCTTTCATATCAGTAAACAGTTATTTTCCCAAGCTTCGCTTTGCTGATTGAACCCAGCATCTTGTCGAGAAGCCTAATAAATATAGATTGACAAAAAATCGCATCGATTCAGAAGCAGAAGCAGATGCGGGGGTGTTATAACAAAAAAAAAGGAAAAAAGCTGCCAAAGAAAGCAGTAGGGCTACAGCAGTCCTGCCTGAAACATTTCACCTGAAATTAGCATCTTTCTTCCGACAAAAAAAAGTACATTTCTTTTAAGAGAAGTTGCCCCCAAAAAAGTTTATTTGCCCCAAAAAGAGTAAATTTGCGCCAAGAAAAAGTATATTTGCCCCGAAAAAAATAAATTTGCCCCAAAAAAGAGTATATTTGCCCAAAAAAAGTATATCTGCCCCAAACCCATCTGCCCCAAAAAAAAGTATATTTGCCCCAAAAAAAGTAAATTTGCCCCAAGAAAAAGTATATTTGCCCCAAAAAAAATAAATTTGCCCCAAAGTGCATTTGCCCCAAAAAAAAGTAAATTTGCCCCAAAAAAAGTATATTTGCCCCAAAAAAAAGATTACCCGAAGTTTAGTGGTGGAAAGAAATAAGCTTCTCAAGTTGTCGATGCTAGTGGATCCTCGCTTCGCATATGACGTCGACTATTTGAAAGAATACGAATGGGACTATCTAGAGGAAGAGTTTGTTGAATTACTCATGAAAAGTAGATTTTGTGAGCGCTTTGTGAACACATAAACTTTCTATCTTTTGTTTACTTTTAGCTCGGGATGTAGAGTCTGTGGCGACTGATTTTGGTAATAGAGAAGAAGACAGCGAAACCGAATTCTTTAACGATAGCAAAAGCATGGATGTTGGTGAGTAGCACATATATAAATTTCATTTGAGTTTTAAATGATTCGTCTTTTTATAGATGACATTTGGGCCCGTAAGAAGATGGTTGTTTGCACTATCGCTCCCGAACTGAAAGCTACAATCAAGGTAAAAGCTTTCTTTTTAATTCTAATGTTCATAATTGTTTTTAGGCAGAGCTCAGTCACTACCGTCACAACAGCAATCGGCCGGAGAGAAATGAGGATATTTTTGCCTGGTGGAGCAAGAACAAAGCGCGCTTTCCATTGATCGGCAAGGGTGCAAAAATTTTTCTTTGTGTGCCAGCAACATCTGTGAGCAGTGAGCGAACTTTTTCTATTGCAGGCCTTCTCTACTCAAATACGCTCAGAAATAGGTAGTTGGCTTTATTTATTCAATTGTTCAATACGCTTTTGTGAAGTAAATGTGTTTCAGAATGCACGGTGCTACTGCGGAAATGCTCATTTTGATCAAGGCCAATCTGAACAAGCTTAAGCTTGCTCCATCAACTGTTCCGGATGAAGAAGAAATCGAAGAGGAAGAATCAGATGTTGAAGGTACAGAAAATTATGATTGAATGCTCCGTTAATTGTTTGATCATCTTATGTGGTGTCAATAAAGTGTCCAATTGAATTTATGGATATCCGAGCCGAAAATCAAGAAAAACCGGAAAAACCGAAAACCGGGTACGGCAAACATCCGGTTTTAAAAACCGACCGGGTCCAAAATTAACCGTAACCGTACTACCCTAGTTTTAACGTCATCGTGTAGCCCTGCTCTTTTAGTTTCTCATGAGGTATCATTTATTGCATTATCTTGAAAAAATGTGATACAAAAAGGTAAAAGTATGAACCAAATTAGAGCAACAAATTTAGAAAAGTAACCAACCTGCTTGAGTCCCAATGTATCCGCAATATCTTCTTCCGTCGATGTCCCCCAGCAGCACCTGTAGCAGCAGACGAGCCAGTTCCACCTTCAACCATTTCAGCCATTTGAGCGAGAATTTTGTAGAGCAGAGACACGAAGCGACTGTCGAGCAACTGAGCAAAGCAGAGTTATGACTAACGATTACCTCAATTGTCCTTTTATACCCGACAAGAGAAAATAAATTTAAATTATGTCTTGACCAGAATGTACCGAAATGAATTCACCAGCTAGCTGGTGAATTGGTACTATTCCATTGCAACCAATCCCCCCCCCCCCCCCCCCCCCCCAAAAGTGCTTAAACGTGCTTACAACACGTTTTTAGGGCGCGGACGGATATTTCCGTCAAACCAAATTAAACAAAATGCCTTGGTCCCCAAGCTAATTAAACCTATATAAGAGTATTCTACTTCGTTTTGGTCACTGGAGCCAGGCAAAAAGAGTCTCTATCTGCATTTTCAATCAAGAGTCTATCTCGGAATTATGTCTAAGGTAAGTGAGTGCGCGCATCTCTAGATGTTGGTTGGGAGTAGTGGCTGAGGGAGTAGTGGCTGAAGTAGATAAACACGGGTTGGTGTGTGGTGGTCGTCTGGCGGCCTATTGGCGGCACAATTATCTTGTCTTGCCTTGCTCACACACGGGTTGGTTTGTGGTGGTCGCCGATACGATTGGCCACATTGGGCACATATTGGCGGCACAATTATCTTGCCTTGCCTTGCTCACACACTGGTTGGTGTGTGGTTGTCGCCGATACGATTGGGGGAGTGCCGATACGATTTGATTGGTTGTTGGTTGGTCGTTGGTTGGTTAGATAGCAACAAAGTTTGACCCATCACATAGTAGCCAAGATTCAGGGCTTTCAAATAATATACAGTTTGATTCATAAAAAGATAAGAAAAAATACTAAAAAAATCGGAAAACATTTGGGTAGCTTTTTGATACAGTCAAACCTCTATATAGCAACCCTCTACATTGCATCCACCTCTTTATTGCATCCGCTTTTTTTTTTGGTTTGGTTGGCCTGCAAAGAAATTACCTATAATCGACCCTCTATATTGCGTCCACCTCTACATTGCATCCGGGCAGGGCCGGTCCTTGTGGGATGCTATATAGAGGTTTGACTGTATAAATTGTGTACCTTAACAAAATGCGAAACAAATCAAATTTACAATTGTGGGCAAAACAAATATACCATTTGAAAATGCTAGAACATAACAAATCATAACAAAAAATGCTACAGATATGTCGTTTAGGCATTCCCTTAAAGGGGCGTAAGGGAAACTGCATACTGTATTGCGCGTCAATCGCAATGATTCTCATTTCGCCGGTTTCTTTCCGAAATCCTTTCACCCTTTTCTGAAATCAGGTGTCAGTTATCAAAGAGTCGTGTTTTTTATGGCAACTTAAAGGATTTGTGAAAAACAATCGGCGAAATCGAAATTTTTTGGATTTTTCGGTTTAGACTAGTCAGAGACAATTGGCAAAATACTTCAATATTTGAGGCGAAATTGTTAAAAAAGGTGTCAGACCGTAGTCGAGAGCTTTTTTGTTGGGTACTATTTATATACAGTCAACTCCCGATTTAGTGTACACCCTGAGGACCGGCTCCAGGTGTACATTAAATCGAGTGTACACTAAATCGAGGATTCATTCTGGTCATTTCAATTAACCGCCGGCCAAATGATTTGATCCAGGTGTACACTAAATCCGGTGTACACTAAATCGGGAGTTGACTGTAGTCGAACTCCGATAACCCGGCAACCCCAATAAGCCGGCACTTTTTGAAAATTTGTTTAGTCGTTCGAGAAAATCAACAAAGTTTACTTTTCTTACAGCAGTATTCTCCAACTGTACAAATTTCCTGCTTTTTTTAAATAAAATGTTTATTTTACTGCACTATTTGATCAAAGTTTGAATTCAGTGCAGTATTTCAATGATTTACTGAAGATTTACTGCGGGTATCATATATTATCATTTCTATGAATATTATATTTGAAAAAATGATGGGGAAATATTTCTGGCTTTTCATTCGAAAATTCCGTACCCCATTAACCCTGCATCCCGATAACCCGCCACCTTCAACCTTCCCCAGGGGCGCCGGGTCATCGAAGTTGGACTGTGTCCAGAGTCGATTGTATGCACTTTTTTTAGATGATACAACTGTCTACAGTCACCTATTGCGAAATTTTGTCATTCTTGACTCCAAACCAGCTGGATGTTATCAGTCTTGTCAACCGCCGCTCAGAGAATCTTGTCCAGCATTACTTTCCATCCAATCGTGCTCCTATGCGTGTTATGCATGAATTGATGGTTGGACTGGACAAACGAAGGAAATTGATATATGAGCTACATTATGGTCAACACTGCCAGACTGTGAAAACATTCCGTGATTTCAAGTTTTTACAGAATTTGCAGAGACACCAAAGAATTATCATACTAGGCCTCCATATGCAAAATCTCAACTGTGATGAAAAGGTAATTTTATATAACTCTCTACAGAAGGTATGAGTGGGCCACTAAAAACGTACTTTTCGATTATACCGTATTTTCTTTAATAATGACCCCGGGGTGATTATTTTTCAACCCCTCAAAAATTCCGAAATTGTCAATCAAAAATGGCCTTAACTCTGAAATCCTAGTCAAAAATAAGGGGGGGGTCATTATTAGAGAGGGGGTCATTATTAGAGAAAATACGGTATACAAAATCGGGTGCTACTTCAATAAATCCCCATAACAGCTTCTTTGATGTGCCCCCCCCCAATCCTCCGACCTTCTTTGATTTGATACCCCTCCCAAAATTCATGATTTTTCAGGAGTATTTAAATACCATTTTATGTGATAATTTTGCCATAAAAAGACTAGAAAGGCAATTTGAAGAGGCACAAAGGGCCAGGTCCCCTCAGCAAAACCATATTTGAAAAATGGACCCAAGACAGAAACAACAACTTGATGGTCGACTTCAACCACCAGCCCTCAGTCACAGTGCCTGATCACAGTCGACCTGACTTGTGGTTCGGCTACGTCCTCTTGGATATTGTGCCGATGAAATTCAGTGAAGACAAGAGTTTCAACCTGGCTATGTATTTGAACCAGCATATCAACAACTTACCACTCTCTTCTGTAAAAATGAGACATGAAGAGTGTAACATGAGATTAATTGTCACTATGCACTGCGATCTGAACACTCAAACGATAAACTTCTTCAACGTCCATTTTCAGATGATTCAGCATGTAAGTGGTTCGAAATGTATAAAAACTATGGTTGTCAAAACATGCATTTGACACTCGATACAGTTGGTTTCCGATTAGTGACCAACATTTTTTACCTCGATTTTATTTTCCCAGTTCTGTATTTACCTTCTTTTGCCAGCGCCACAAAGATGCCGCTTTTTTAACAGATTTTTGCATTTTTACAATAAACTCATGGAATAAAGTAACAACGGCAGAAAAAAAATTTCAGGAAAGTGGAATTGTAAATTGGCCAAATTTTGGCTAACCGTCAAAAGAGGGTTAAAAAGGGGGGGGGACTTTTACGGATACTTTTTGACATATACTGCTACTTCACTTCACATACCTTTCATATATTCTGTTCTCTTATCTCAGATGTTTTTACACCGTTTTGTAGCTGAGATTTTCTTCTATCGATTGAGCGGTCAATTACCCTGATTAAAAATAATTTTTGAGAAAATCACTCCAAATATAAGGTGAAACTCCACTAAAAGTTTTTGTTGTAAAAAACCACGGTTTTTAGTGTGAGGTTGGTGTGCTGTGTGAGGTTGGTGAGAAGTGAAGTTGTAGTCGATGTCAAAAAGTAATCATAAAAGTCTCCCACTTTAACTTCTTCAACCTGCATGACAGGGGTGGGACGAAATTCCGATTTCCGTCTTCCAATTTCCGGCACTTTTTCCTTCCGTTTTCCGATTTTCGAAAAAATAGGGCGAATTTCGGAAGTATCGGAAAAAAATAGTCAACGTAGAATTTATTTTGGTACTTATTTCATTCACTCCCCGACCCCCAAATTTTTGAAAAAGTGACCCAAAAACAAGTCCTTAGCTATTTTTTTCTCTTTATACGATAAAAGAAACATTTTTAAACACGCATTTCAGGACAGGCTCAAACATATTTTTTCATTGATTTTTATTAATTTTTTGCAGTTGGGAAAACATGTTTGAGTCCATTTTAACTTACCGTATTTATTCTAATAAGGACCAACCCCTTATTATTCAACCTATCTTTGAGGTTGAAAAATGCCTTCATAGTACCTTTTCCTGTCGGGGTAAGGCTTTATTAGAAGCTGGGGGAATAATAGAGACTGAAGCATAACCAGAACAAATACGGTATGCTGACCTACCCTTGCCAGAGTCTATGCCTAAAAATGTAATAAATAATATGACCCTGAAATACCCTAAAAAACCATATACATTGTAACATTTAAAGGGGGGAGCCATTTAGGTTTGAAAAAGGGTAAAATCCCAACTGGCGGCCCCGACTGGCGGCCATCCCAAATGGCGGCACCCGACTGGCGGCCATCCCAAATGGCGGCCCCCGACTGGCGGCCATCCCAACTGGCGGCCCCTAACTGGCGGCCATCCCAACTGGCGGCCATTCCAACTGGCGGCCCCCGACTCACGGCCATCCCAACTGGCGGCCATCACAACTTATACCCACCAAATACAAGCGGATATGAAAAATAGCTCCCGGCGCTGATAGTTTCCGGCCTGTTTAAAAGGGACAACTGTTCCTGGTTTATAAAAAAGCTATTAGATTTCCTGCAATGGGCGGGTGTAGGTGCATGTGTTGGTTGATGTCCGTGGAAGTTTGAGAAGTTCTTACTAAGCAATTTTGTCTATTTTTTGTTTTTTTCATTGAAGTAAGAGTCTAACTTCTCTCAGTTTTAGTTAGGGCTGGAATATGATCGGTCATTTTCGAATCCGGTCATATTACCGATCATATTTGGTTATATTCGGTAATTTTCTATTTTCAATTTTTGTGGCCAAAAAAAATTTACAGAAAAGGGGAAACTGCCCTTCTGATTGAAGTGTAATTAAGACTTACTGTGAAATAAGAAAATATTTTAACACCGGTGCAGGTTAGGCCAGCGTGTGTTAGGACGGGCTCAAAGATGTCCCCAAACGCAAAAAGGTAAGAAAAACATGTTTGGTGAAAAACAGCCACTTTTAAGATTACCCTGGCATGGATACTTACGTACTTCTTTTTAGGTATAAGATCCTAGATATTACCATCTCCAATCTAGATACATGGGTCTTCATACCGCCACCTGGGCAATACTACCTGAATTTGAAACCTTTACAGCACCGGGATACAACCACCTAGGTACACAGATCAAGAGTCTATGCGGTCACGCTGGCGCAGCTAGTTGAGTCAGAAGATGTGTTTTCGAACGTTGAGATACCATACAGGTAATTAGTGTACCTTTAGATATTCGGGGTAATAGGTAGTAGGAACAGTAGCCGCCAGTTAGGGGCCGCCAGTTGGGATGGCCGCCAGTCGGTGGCCGCCAGTTGAGATGGCCGCCAGTCGGTGGCCGCCAGTTGGGATGGCCGCCAGTCGGTGGCCGCCAGTTGGGATGGCCGCCAGTTGACTCTCGTTCTGAAAAAGTGGCTTCCATGGCGCAGTGCGTAAGTGCTCGTTTTTTGGCCCAAAAGAATGTTTTTTTAGTGTTGCAGGTTCAATCCCACGTAGGGGCACACTATTTTATTGTCTTGTTTGGCCAGTTTAGAGGTAAGTTGGGTCGCTGATTCCGAATCTGGCGTCAAAAAAGTCTAATTACCTCTAAACTGGCCAAACAAGACAAAAAATAGTGTGGCACTACGTGGGTTTGAACCTGCAACACCAAAAAACACCATTTGGGCCAAAAAACGCGAGCATTTACGCACTGCGCCATGGAAGCCACTTTTTCAAACCTAAATGGCTTTCAACTACTCCCCTAAAGACTTAAAGTCAAAATTTTATGAAAAAAATTAGAATTTTCAGACCAGAAACTGTTCAGAAATGTTTCTTCTGCCGTATTAAAGAGAGAGGAAAAAGTGAAGGACGTGTTTTGGTCCACTTTTCAAAATTTGGGGTGGCGGAGTAAACAATGCGAGTGCCAATGAAATTTTGGAATTTTTTTAAATTTCTTTTGATTTCCGGCATTTTTTTCTTCCGATTTTAAAAATTTTCTACTTGCGGTTCCGATTTTTGTTCCGACTTTTTTTATCTTCTGTCCCAGCCCTGCTGCATGACTTTGTTATTTTTTCCTCGTCTTTCGGTGGTAGGATGATTTGGCGGCGGAAAATTTGGCGGAATTTTAGAAGAGCCATTATGTATGTTTGCTGTGCAATTCCAAATTTCTGACAACAGATTCGTGTCCAGCATGGTCGCTTTGCTTAAAAAAATGCTATTTAGTAAACCCTTATGGCTTGTTCACGTTGTTCGAGTTAGAGTTAGAGTTCGAGTTCGGGTTTTTGGTTACCTGAACACCTCTGATCCGAACTCTAACTCGAGGGTGTTCACGTACCTCGAGTTAGAGTTCGAGTCTGAGGTCAAAATTGAAAGTGTTCATGTAGTTTGTGTTACTGTTTATGTATATTTTTTATTATTTTTCTCATGACGACGACCATAAAAATGCAAGTTTATGAAAGAAAGTTACTTAAATTGCTACATCAAGATTAATTAAATCATCTGCTCCTGAAAGTCAACATTTCCAATACCATTAAAAAACACAACAAGCTTTGTTCTGATGTCTTTCGCACTACCACTGCTTTCTTCTTCTGCTTGTCCACCATCAAGTCCTTTCCAAGATGGCGGTCCCTTCCACATCCACTTCTTCATTCATCTCTTGTCTGAGAAAGTTGTGGAGCACGCAAATGGCCCAGACAATATGGTCGGCTGTTTCATGGGAGCACTCAATTGGTTTAAGCAAGATCCTCCACTTCATGGCCATTATTGCGAAAGTGTTTTCGATACGGTTGCGTGCTCGGCTGATTCGGTAGTTGTATATACGCTCATCGCGGTCCATATGGCTCCGACCAAATGCTTTCATCATATAAGGGGACAAGGGGAAGGCACCGTCGCCTATAATATCGCCGTTTGCAATACACTCGGGAGATCGAAAATGTAGCCCATGAATATGAAGAGTGGCTGATCAAGCACGAAGAATAAATAAAAAGCAATAAAAGCAAGGTAAAAAAGTGTTGTAACTTAATCCATATAACTATTTAATCTTAACGTAATCTCAATAAACAATAATAAAAAATATACATAAACAGTAACACAAACTATATGAACAATTTCAATTTTGACCTCAGACTTGAACTCGAACTCGAGGTACATGAACACCCTCGAGTTAGAGTTCGAGTTCGGGTTTTTGGTTACATGAACACCTCTTACCCGAACTCTAACTCGAACAACGTGAACAAGCCATTAGTAAACTATAATAAATCTCTTTAAAAAAAAATTCTCAAAAAAACAGTTTAAATGGTTGTTGTCTCGAGTGGAACTCAAAATATGACTAATTTTTAAGACTAAAGAGCATTTTTCTAAGCAAAGCGACCATGCTGGACACAATTCTAGTTTCAGAAAATTTGAATTGCAAAGCGAAAATACATAATGGCTCTTCTGAAATTCCGCCAAATTTTTCGCTGCCTAAATTTCCGCCGCCAAATCATCCTACCACCCATCTTTCGGTATTTTGCTCGTTTTGATAACCATAATAAAAACATCAGTGTTTGACTACCTCATCTGGTCAATTTAAACTTTTTAAAATTTGAATTTAACATGACTGAAGATACATGAGTAACTTTTTTTATTCCAGAAACTTATGCAGTGGAGTCAACCTGTGCGTGCCCTCTTTTTTGGAGTTAAACGCTGCGGCTTCAAATGCAGAGATGTGTTTGGCGAAGGAAGATTTTGGAATCCAGGAACAGGCAACGAAATTCAATGGCATACCACAGAAGACCTAAATAATCCACTCAAATGGTATAATTGTGAATGGGTGATATTAATCAACAATAAAATGGAACAACATTATAACTGAAAAGATAAAATATTGTCAACAATACATCTACAAAAATAAAAGTCATCCAGTGTGTTAAAACTCTTTTCCTGAAAAATTATTGAATTATAATTATTAATTATTAAATTATTGACTAGAGTTGGCCAACGAGTAATTAGCCGAGTAATTACTCGCTAATTACTGCTAATTACTCTGAGTATTTGACCGGCAACAAAAAATCGGACTAATACTTTTTGAACTGTCGTAAAAATATAGGGAGAGATCTCAGTTAGAGACCAGACTTTTCATTTCGAATTATTTTTTTTATGTGGTACGGTCGTCTGTCTCGTATTTTATCGCTCGCTTGGTGTCTATCACTTGTTTTTTTTTACTGTGTTTGACTCTTTTGACCGTTTCCACAACTACTATAGCGCTGCTTTCTTGTTTGAAACACTCACTTTTTAGGTCACTTTTTGAAAACTTTAATTTTCGAAGTTGGTGTCCTCACTTAGGAAACCACATGGAGGCTCGCGATTGCGCTAATAAAAATCGGGGGTTGGTTGGGCGAAAAAAATTTTTCTGGTCAAAAAAATTTTTCGAAAAATTTCTCATGAAGGAAAACTTTTTTTTGGTGCGAAAAAAAATTCGTGTGTACATAATGAACATTGTGCGCGAACTCATTGCGCGTCGAATAAAAAAAAGTTTGGGTCGATACGAAAATTTTTCAGAGGGGCGTGGCCACTTTGGTGGAGCTGGTCAAAACTGAAAATTCGGAAAATATTCGACTTCAAAAAAATTCAAATTTTGTCTCGCGAGGAATTCAAAATATGGCGGGTTTTCTTGAATGTTAGGGTAGTTTTATAAGCAAATCGACCCTGCTGAGCACGAATCCGGTGTTAGAATCACATGTTTGCATAAAAAATATTTTTGCTCAAAAATCGGTCGGAAAGTGGCTTTTTGACATAACCATAGAGGGGACCAAAGCATACTTTTTAGTGTTACAGGTTCGAATCCTGCTGGACGCTGGTATTATAAAGCTGGTCAAAAATGCCCAGAAAATGGCCAAAACGGCCGAATTGAGCGAAAATGACCGAACATGGCCAAAACGTCCAAATTGGGCCAAAATGACTGAAAAGGGCGAAAACGCCAAAATTGGGCCAAAATGCCCGGAAACGTCAAAACGTGCAAATTGGGCGAAAATGACCGGAAAAGGCCGAAACGCCCAAATTGGGCCAAAATGACAGGAAAGGGCCAAAACACCCAAATTGGGCCAAAATGACCGAAAAGGGCCAAAAAACCCAAATTGGGCCAAAATGACCGAAAAAGGCCAAAACGCCCAAACAGGGCCAAAATGACCGGGAAGGGCCAAAACGCCCAAATAGGGCCGAAATGACCGGAAAGGGGCAAAACGCCAACACTGGGAAAAATGCACTGAAAGGCTAAAATGCTAAAACCATTCTGTGAAAATCGGGGGCTGATGCGCCATCGGCGCAGCGTGCCTTCTAGTCCACCTATACTATGACGCTGCTTTCTATTGTCTGAAACACTCACTTTTTAGGTCACTTCCGGGCACTTTTAATTTTCGAAGTTTATGTCCTCACTTAGGAAACTGGGTGAAGGCTCGCGATTGCGCTAATGAAAATCGGGGGTTAGTTGGGCGAAAAAAAATTTTCTGGTCAAAAAAATTTTTCGGAAAACTTCTCATCAAGGAAAAAAATTTTTTGGCTTGAAAACGCGTCCGAGTAGGGCTAGAGCTTTTTGTGCGCCACTTCATTGCGCGTCGAATAAAAAAAAGATCGGGACCATACGAGAATTCCTCAGAGGGGCGCGGCAAATTTGGTGGAGATGGTCAGAACTAAAAGTTCGGGAAATATTTGATTTCAAAAAAATTCAAAATTTGTCTCGCGAGGAATTTAAATTCGACTCAAGGTATCGGATTTAAGAGTAGTTTTTATAGTAAATCGACTATGCTAAACACGAATCCGGTGTTAGATTTTAGTGTGTTTAGTGTTTAAAAAAAATTTCTTTTGGCACAGAGTATCTGTATCTTCTCTGTATCTTTTTGAATGATAAAAGTAAAGATACAGAGAAGATACAGACATAATCTATCTTCATTGTATCTTCTCTGTAGTCGACGAATGAATGTTCTTATAGATTGTTCGGCGCAAACGAAGTGCCGCGAAGCGGCACCAGCGTGCACCATTTGTGTTTTGAAATAAATTTTGCTACCGAGGTATCCTTACCACTTGTATACAGAGGATCTGTATCTTCTCTGTATCTATGATCCTGCCAAAAAAGAAGATACAGAGAAGTTACAGAGAAGATACAGAGAAGATGTATCTTCTCTGTATCTTCTCTGTATCTTTTTTGAATAATGAAACACAGATACAGAGATGATACAGATACTCTGTAGCTTTTTTGATTATCGGTCTGAAAGGCCCGAGATGAGCCAAATTGCCGATAATGGTGGCGCTATGTTCGGCGCCAACGAAGTGCCGCGAAGCGGCACCAAACAATATTCATCATTATAATATTTATTGTCAAATACCGAAATATATTATTAAAAGTTATTGTCCAGCGCTTGGAGCAGGGAGCGAAGCGACCTGCTGGACACCGCATGTGCGGTGGCGCGCCTTCTAGTGATTACTAAGCGTGTCGCGACCTGCCATTTTTAGCAGTTGTATTTAGCTTCCTTACTTTCCTTCGAGTAATAACTCGGTTAATTACTCCAAAAGTATTTTACCGGTAAATTGTCCAACCCTAGACGAGACAACTATTTTGAAAAAAAAATCCGGGACGGAAAAACCCTAATGGTTTATTCACGTAATCCGAGATCGACTTTAAGTTCGAGTTCGGATTTTCGGCTACGTGGACACCTCTGATCCGAACTCGAACTTGAAGTACGCGAACACCTAAAAATTGTAGCCCTGAATGTCAGCTACATTTTGGTAGCATAACTTCTAGAAACCAAAAAATTTTTAGATCTAAACTTAAACAACCACTCACTCTGATACGTTTTCAACCACCGCCTTTTAAAGTTTAGATCTAATTTTTTCCCAAAAGTTATGCTACAAAATGTAGCTAACATTTAGGGCTACAATTTGATACCAAAACTTTGAATGTATAGAAAATTTGTTTCCAAAAATCGGTCAAAATGCAGACGGTGAAAATTGTTATTTTAAAGTATAGTAGCGAGCTAAAAAAAATTTATTCCTCTTTCAAATGATATATAAGATTTTTCTGGATTTAGTAGTTTGGTTATAAGAAATGACATTTTTTAACAAATACGTTTCTCGAGACGGTCAAAAAATCGAACACTTACTTTATCTATGTGTTAGAGTCTTCTTTTTATTCTTCATGTGACTTTTTTGACATGGTTCGAAAGTCCTGCTTCTTAGCTGTAATTTGGTTGGTCTAACTTTTTTTTTTGGATTATTCTATGAAAAGTTGTGGCTATAATAGAGTTGTAGAAATTCCCGGAAATATAGAAAACCCGGGAATATTCCCGGGAATATTCCCAATATAGGGGAAAATACCGGGAAACCCGGGAATATTCCCAATGTTCCCGGAAATATTCCCGGAATATTCCCATTGTACAACTCTAGGCTATAATCATAAAAGTGTCGATTTATAGTTAAATCTAAGGAAAATGGCTGTTTGTCTGCATAAATACGCAATTTTCTTAATATTTTTAATATCCGAAATTATTATGTTATGCTTTTTTTAAAGTTTTGTGATTTCTCTACAGAATGAAAAGCCGATTGTTGTTTAGTATGGCCCAGCAATGTGATACGGATAAGTTAAAGTTGAAAGACCTAAAAAACCCCTTTTTACATTTTTTAAGCCATTTTTTAGGTCTTTCAACTTTGATCCATCCGTATCTCATTGCTGGGTCATCCTAAAACAACAATCCACGTATCATTCTGTAGACAAATCACAAAACTTAAAAAAAAACGCACTTTTTATTAACTATAAAAATTACCGTATTCTCTCTAATAGAACCACACCCTCCAATTTAAAATCGTCTTTTTGGCGTTGTGTTTTTAACCCATTTTTTGAAGACTGCTCTCATATAAGTTACCCGTCAATTTGTAGCTCATCTCACTGACTACAGATTGAGGGGTAACTTGCATAAGAGAAGTTTTTAAAAAGTGGGTCAAAAACGCGATGCCACAAACATGATTTTGAATCAGGGGTGTGTTTCTATTAGAAAGAATACGGTATTCCCTTTTTTCATGGGGCTCATGCGTGACTTTTGCCCATCCCAAGGCTGAATTTTATGGCAAACACGATGACATATTCAGATTTTTTATATAAGATAAAAAATTTTTTGATATAAGATTGATATATGCCGTGATATACGTTTTTGGTATACGTTGATTATGATAAATGTACCCTTTTTCGTGCCCTAGGGGGGCACAAACAGGGGCACATCAAATTTTGAAAATTTTGAGTTTTTTTTAAAGGTCACATTGTGCCACAAAAAGGCACATTCCGCCAACCCTGCGGCAACTGCTATTGGACAACCTACTATGGACAATAAAATAACCATTAGAGGGTACCCTAACTGCCAACAGGGTAGCTTGACCTTCTGTACGGTATTCTATCTGTCCAAGGATACCCCAATCACCTCTACAATAACTTAACTGCCTAGAGAGCCTTATTAACTGTTTGACGCTCCGATTATATTTAATATATTCACCTTGAGGATACCTAAAATCTGTAGAATGCCTAAGTGCCTATATTGTACTTCAACTGCCTGGATCATACCCCAATCACATCGAGGGTAATCCAACTGCTTGGACTTTACCATTATCAGTCTGGAGGATACTTGTACCGGCTAACAAGTGCCATAATCACCTGGATTACGCCCCGGTTACCAAAAAGCTACGCTAACTATCTGGAATGTACAATGAACGCTTGGAGAGTACTAGCATCTGCTTGACAAACGGCGACTAGCACGTATGTACCGCGATTAAAGGGGCATGCCCGTGCGTTTCAAAAAGTTAAGGCGGGGACCAGCAATTTTTTTTTAATCGTTCTATTTTTCACTCGTTTTGCGTCAAATCTAATATTAATGACCCTATACTACTTTTAAAAACTAGGCAGAAAACTTAAAAAATCTGAATGCGGATGCATGTGAAACTTGATCGAGAAAGAAAAAAGTGCTGGTCCCGCCTTTTCTCCGTGTCGGGCACGGGCCAGGGATGAGGATTTCGGTCTAACTAGGCCTATTTTAGGCCTATTTTGAGGCCTAAAATAGGCCTGCGAAAATTTGAGTTAGGCCTAGTCCTAACTAGGCCTTTTTTAGGCCTAGGCCTTTTCGGTCTAACTAGGCCTATTTTAGGCCTTTTTAGGCCTATTTTTTGGCGGGAATTTGAAATAATTTTATTTTTCAAAGAATTTTTTTTTGCTTTGTGATAAGGATAATACTTTTTTCCGGCCCAAATCCACGCTTTTTTGAAATTGTTCGTTGCTCAAGGCTTTTACCTAGCCTAGCAAGGTAACTACGATTGCATGATTGTTTGGACTAATTTCCGTAGTTCCTCTACTGATTCAACCTGTTTTCCTTTTTCAGTCAATATGTCTATATAGTATTTGGACTAAGTCCGTCATGTTTTGACTACAAAGTTTGTTCGCAGCATAAGTGACTTTAAAGCTAATTTTTTAATATAAGTGTTGTATACCATTCGACGCACGATTGTCTGGAGATGTGCCCTTTTCGAAAGTGCGAAACCATATTCCCACGCCCCAGCGAGCTATGAGCCTTGGAAGTAAATAATAATTTTTTGCTAGACAGAAAAATTAAAAAAGTTGAATTAGCACCTTTAGTTTATGGTACTAAGACGTGCCCTATCCACCTGAAGGATTCACCAACCACCTTAAGATTTATAACTGCCTACAATATAACCTAATTTTCTTTGAATGCCCTATTTATACAAAGGGTACACCAATCACCTGTAAAGTGCCTAAACTGCCTAGAAGCATCGTAAACTGATCAGCGCTACTTCATTCATTGGAGGATAGCCAAGTGGTAAAACATACTCTAACTACCTGGAAGCTGCCCTAACCGCCTGGAGGGTACCTGTCCTGCCTGGAGAGTACCCTAATCAAGTGGATTAAGCCCCGAAAAGCTACACCAACTATCCAGATGTTACACGGGATGTACACTGGATGTTATAATCTGCTTAGAGAACCTAAACTAGCTGCTATGTGCCGTAATAACGGAAAATCTGTATAGCTGGCTTAGCTTGCCGGCTCGATCAGGGCCTCTACCGGGAGGTATAATGGACCTGGATATTTTGACAGACAGTAACCCTAACCACTCTGAGGGTATGTAGACTCCGTATAAGGTACTGGACACTAGCTCCAGATTTGCGGAAAATTTGCGCTAAGTGTGGGCACCGGTGCCAAATTAGTAAATACGTCAGTAGCTGAAAAGATAATTTGATGCAGGTCTCAATGTCCCATATGGAGAGAGTCTGACGGTGGGTACTAGCGCTAAGTGCTGACACCAACCATATACAAAACGGCTCTGGACACCGACACCGTCACCCAAAAATTGTCAATTTTGCCTGGCAACCAATCAACTATTGGCTGCGATGATTCAAAAAGAGTATACTCTCCCTATAATTTACACGCTACATAATGTACTCTTCAGTTACGACCCTGAACGATTTAGACTTTATTGCTTTTCTAACAAGGCGATGCCATGCCCCTTTCAGGTCTCTTAGTCAGGTAAATGTCTCGTTCAAATTACACTTTTGCTTCATACAGCTTTCAAGCAAGTTGATTATGTGTATATGGTCATGTGAACTAAAGTATTTAACTGCAGTGAAAACTTCAAATTATCTCAAATGGCATTGATTATAGACAAGCATTTAATTAAACATCCTCTTATTCAGGGTACTAGAAAAAAGAACAAAATGAGCAAGAGAATACTCCACAAATCGCGCTTGATGATCAAATTGGTGGAAAATCTAGCCAGTGGTTCGAAATTCTAAATCTCATTATTTGCATACCGTATTTACTGTATTAACTCCCCATCCTCTAATAACTCCCCACCCTCTAATAAGTCCCACCTACGGACCTTATATCTCAGCCTAGAGCGAACATTTCGCAAATCTGTTTTTTGCGTTTTCTTAGTTGCCGCGAGTTTACCTGATTCCACTTTTTAATTTCGGTTGAGCACCCAAAATCTCAAAATCGAAATTTTTTTTTCCGATTTTTTAAGGGTTGAAAAAATAACTCCCCATGGGGACTTAATACAGTAAATACGGTATGTTGTGTTTTGTTTGTATTCTATTTTTCAAATAAAATTGCTCTGACTGCGTTTTACTTGTTGTTTAGAGCTAAAGTGTTGTGAAATCGTAGTCTTCGGAAGTAAATTTGTGTCATGCATACTGGACCTGCAAGGGATATAGGAAACTTCTCGTTTTGCTATCAAACAGACTCTTTATAAACCAGGTAACAAAAAATTTGCAAAGTCCAATTCTCTTGCAACTTGGTCCGATAAGATAGTTTCTAATTGCTTGGCTTTATTAAGACCTTTTTCTGACCTCACCTGAAAACTCAGTGATTCTGAAAGTGTAAAATATGAATATCAAGTAAGCTGCTGTCAGTTTCCACCCTAGTAAAATGCTGCCCTCTGTCATCCGTAAGCCTAAGTCTTTGTCCTGAAGTAGCGGATAATCTAGAGTAGACTCTAGTCTACAATTTTTAGGGAACAATAACTGATTTGATCAAAAGCAAAGACAAAAAATTGAAGAATACCTCATTAAGAGACCTGAAAATCACAAACAAATGGTGTTGCCAACAAATTACAACGCTAGAGTGAAGAAAAGAAATAAATAAGAAACCCGTGAATCTAACTGTGACAAAATTGTTGATTGTTTCGGTTTGCTTTGACTAGCAATCCTTGACCAACTACAGCTTGCGTATCTCTCAAGTCCCTGATAATACATGGACAAGCAAAATTACATATGAATATTAACCAAAAAGAAAAAAGGTTGAATCAGTAGAGGAACTACGAAAATTAGTCCAAACAATCATGCAATCGTAGTTACCTTGCTAGGCTAGGTAAAAGCCTTGAGCAACGAACAATTTCAAAAAAGCGTGGATTTGGGCCGGAAAAAGTATTATCCTTATCACAAAGCAAAAAAAAATTCTTTGAAAAATAAAATTATTTCAAATTCCCGCCAAAAAATAGGCCTAAAAAAGGCCTAAAATAGGCCTAGATAGACCGAAAAGGCCTAGGCCTAAAAAAGCCTAGTTAGGACTAGGCCTAACTCAAATTTTCGCAGCACTATTTTGGGATCCCAGCTATCAAGGAAAAAGGCCTAGTTAGACCGAAATTCTCATCCCTGGCACGGGCATGCCCCTTTAAAGAAAACTTGTACAGCAAGCTCAAATTCTCGAATTGCGACTATTTTTTGTCCCGATTTGCCCCTACAAAAGGCGAAAATCTCATCCCTGGCTACTATATAGAGATGTGTTTAAACCCTCAAATTTGTAGAAAAACCAACAACAATGTCAAATTTATTACTCCTTTTGTAGAAGTATTTTATTTGTTGACAATATTTTATCTTTTCATTTACAATGATTATTCTATTTTATTGTTGATTAATATCACCCATTCACAATTATACCATTTGAGTGGATTATTTAGGTCTTCTGTGGTATGCCATTGAATTTCGTTGCCTGTTCTGGATTCCAAAATCTTCCTTCGCCAAACACATCTCTGCATTTGGAGCCGCAGCGTTTAACTCCAAAAAAGAGGGCATGCACAGGTTGACTCCACTGCATAAGTTTCTGGAATAAAAAAAGTTACTCATGTATCTTCAGTCATGTTAAATTTAAATTTTAAAAAGTTTAAATTGACCAGATGAGGTAGTCAAACACTGATGTTTTTATTATGGTTATCAAAACGAGCAAAATACCGAAAGATGGGTGGTAGGATGATTTGGTGGAGAATATTTGGCGGAGAAAATTTGGCGGAATTTCAGAAGAGCCATTATGTATTTTCGCTTTGCAATTCAAATTTTCTGAAACTAGATTTGTGTCCAGCGTGGTCGCTTGCTTAGAAAAATGCTCTTTAGTCTTAAAAATTACTCATATTTTGAGTTCCACTCGAGACAACAACCATTTAAAACTGTTTTTTTTGAGAAATTTTTTTTTCTTAAGAGATTTATTAAAGTTTACTAAGGTTTACTAATGAGCATTTTTTCTAATGGCTCATTTATAAACGTTGTCGTCGTGGTTGGCATATTGTTGTCGTTGGCGTAAAAACGTCTTTATAAAACATTTTTTCCAACGACAACGACAATGTTTATAAATGAGCCATAAGCAAAACGACCATGCTGGACACGAATCTGATGTCAGAAATTTGGAATTGCACAGCAAACATACATAATAGCTTTTTTAAAATTCCGCCAAATTATCCTACCACGAAAGACGAGGAAAAAGTAATAAAGTCGTGCAGCGGGGTTGGGACGGAAGACAAAAAAAAGTCGGAACAAAAATCGGGGTTCTAGTTGGTTATCGGATCCATTTTTAAAAATCATTTACATTCTTTCTAAGCCTAATTTTCGGTCAGAAACACAAAAAAGAGGACCATAAGAACACCATAAATCACCAAAAAGAAAAAAATTGTGATGGTACAATTACCTTTTCTTGATGACCTCGATAAAAACTTCATTTGTTTCCCTGCATATACCTCCAAAGACCCATGTGGTTGGAAAGAGACGACCCTTTTTGATACTTGCGATGTGTGTAAGCGCTTTCATCAACTTCGACGGTCAAGCCAGGCCCACCTGTAACTTCTTATCAAAACCCAGGATAAAAAGACATTTTCAATTAGAGTATACCAATGACACGGATGTTCTCCACAATACCTCGTGACAAATTTGACGCAGGTGAGAGTTGTAGTCGATAGCCGCATTACAAGCAATATTAATCTCCCTTTCGCACCACTTGATTGAAGTCAATTCATAAGCCCAGCTGTAGAGGAAGCAGATAATCTTTTCAAAGAGAAGCAGAGTGTCCTTGACAAATTTAAAGATAAGTGGGAGGAAGAGAAAATGTTTAAGAGAGTTGCCAACCTGAAACCAATTATCTTTGCGCATAGTGATCTTTTGAAGACATTGCTTAAGACTGCACTTCGAAAATAATGCATGAACAAAAAGTAGAGTTTCATAGAATGGCCATTTTGACACGTTCTGTACGACGGAAGCAAGCCGTGTTGTTGTAAGAATTTTAACGCTGGCAGATTCTCCTTTAGGCAAACCGCGGAACTTCATACCTCAAACCAAAATTAGAATTGAAAAGGAAGCACGGCTAATGCTTTATGGTCCTCCTTTTTGTGTTTCTGACAAAAACTAGGCTTAGAAAAGGTTGTAAATAATTTTAAAAATGGGTCCCGATAACCAACTAGAACCCCAAGGAATGAAAGTAGAAAACTTTAAAAGTGGAAATCGGAAGAAAAAAATGCCGGAAATTGGAAGACGGAAATCGGAAGAAATTAAAAAAAATTCCAAAATTTAATTGGCACTCGCATTGTTTACTTCACCACCCAAATTTTTGAAAAGTGGACCAAAACACGTCCTTCAGTTTTTTTCCTCTCTCTTTAATACGGCAGAAGAAACATTTCTGAACAGTTTCTGGTCTGAAAATTCTAATTTTTTCTATCGAAAATCGGAAGCAAAAAAATTCCGTAAATCGGAAGACGAAACCGGAATTTCGTCCCACCCCTGTCATGCAGGTTGAAGAAGTTAAAGGGGGAGACTTTTTACGGCTACTTTTTGACATCGACTACAACTTCACTTCACATACCTTTCATATATTCTGTTCTCTTATCTCAGATGTTTTTACACCGTTTTGTAGCTGAGATTTTTTTCTATTGATTGAGTGGTCGAAAACCCTGATTAAAAATGATGTTCGAGAAAAGCACACCAACCTCACACTAAAAAACCATGGGTTTTTACAACAAAAACTTTCAGTGGAGTTTCACCTTATATTTGGAGTGATTTTCTCAAAAATTATTTTTAATCAGGGTGTTTGACCGCTCAATCGATAGAAGAAAATCTCAGCTACAAAACGGTGTAAAAACATCTGAGATAAGAGAACAGAATATATGAAAGGTATGTGAAGTGAAGTAGCAGTAGATGTCAAAAAGTATCCGTAAAAGTCCCCCCCCCTTAACCCTCTTTTGACGGTTAGCCAAAATTTGGCCAATTTACAATTCCACTTTCCTGAAATTTTTTTTCTGCCGTTGTTACTTTATTCCATGAGTTTATTGTAAAAATGCAAAAATCTGTTGAAAAAGCGGCATCTTTGTGGCGCCGGCAAAAGAAGGTAAATAACAGAACTGGGAAAATATTTAAAAAATCGAGGTAAAAAATGTTGGTCACTAGTCGGCAACCAACTGTATCGAGTGTCAAATGCATGTTTTGACAACCATATTTTATACATTTCGAACCACTTACATGCTGAATCATCGGAAAATGGACGTTGAAGAAGTTTATCGTTTGAGTGTTCAGATCTCAGTGCATAGTGACAATTAATCTCATGTTACACTCTTCATGTCTCATTTTACAGAAGAGAGTGGTAAGTTGTTGATATGCTGGTTCAATACATAGCCAGGTTGAAACTCTTGTCTTCACTGAATTTCATTGGCACAATATCCAAGAGGACGTAGCCGAACCACAAGTCAGGTCGACTGTGATCAGGCACTGTGACTGAGGGCTGGTGGTTGAAGTCGACCATCAACTTGTTGTTTCTGTCTTGGGTCCATTTTTCAAATATGGTTTTGTTGAGGAGACCGGTAATTGAAGAATATCAAAAGTGTGGTACAAGTTTTCATAGAGCTAAATTCAATATTTAAATATTTTTGATACTATTCGAGTCGGCTAAAATTGAATTGAAGCAAGGAGAGTTGGCGTCGCTTTTCAGATTTTGAATTTGAAGAAATAAATTTGAAATTAAACTCCAAGCCCGAAAGGGCTTGGAGTTAAGATGCGTTTGAGAATAGTGTTTACACCCCATACCTTAGACGCAAATCTTTGAAAGGGACTGTGGATGCATAAAAACAATATGCATACATGAGTTTATTTATAAGGTAGGCCCCAGTATTCAGTATTGTTATGGGGGATGTATCGAAGTAGCGCCCAATTTTGTATATAACCGAAAAGTAGGTTTTAATGCCACACTCTAAACTTTTAAACAAGTGTAAACTTTCTATCAAGTGATTGGAAAAAACATTTTGGACGGTTGAAAAAAGAAAAAAGGCCGAGATGTCGAGATCTGGCCAATCATATATCATTTTTAACTGCATCATCATAATAAATAATACTATTTCATTCCTATGTATGAATTTTTCTTCGACAAAAAAATAATTATTTAGGATTTCCTACGTGAGGAAAGGGGTGCTATGTCGATACTCGACTGTATTCCAAGACAAAATAAAAACCTGCGAACTTTCTGTAGAGAGTTATATAAAATTACCTTTCATCACAGTTGAGATTTTGCATATGGAGGCCTAGTATGATAATTCTTTGGTGTCTCTGCAAATTCTGTAAAAACTTGAAATCACGGAATGTTTTCACAGTCTGGCAGTGTTGATCATAATGTAGCTCATATATCAATTTCCTTCGTTTGTCCAGTCCAACTATCAATTCATGCATAACACGCATAGGAGCACGATTGGATGGAAAGTAATGCTGGACAAGATTCTTTGAGCGGCGGTTCACAAGACTGATAACATCCAGCTGGTTTCGAGTCAAGAATGACAAAATTTCGCAATAGGTGACTGTAGACAGTTGTATCATCTAAAAAAAGTGCATACAATCGACTCTGGACGCAAATACTGAAATATTTGTATAACTTTTTGACTGAAAAAGTCACAAAGTCATACAAGATGAAGAAGTTAATGCAGATGAAATTCCAAAAAAAATATTTTTTTTAACAAATACTCCCAGGAATTCTTAAATTTCTAAACTATTTATACATTAACTTTTTTCCTGACAAAACTTCGAAATTATGTTTTCAGAGATCTATATTTTTGAGCTTTGGCATACAATGTCGAAAACAATTAACAACAATTTTTTGCTCTTTGGGCTAATTGCCTTTTTAGGGCAAATTGCCCAAAAAGGGCAATTTGCCCTAAGAGAATGTTTTATTTTTGGTAGTTTTCAGTCATTTATATGCAAAACTGTTTGGATTACATGTCAGATTCATGTTCAGTGTAGTCGATTCGATTCTAAAAAACCACTATTTTAGTGAGAACTCACTGTGATCTGAAATTTCACTCAAAACAAAAAATATTCAAATTAAATTTCGATCTTAGTAAATTAAACATTTTGAGCACTTTAACCCACGATTGACACACGAATCCTAGAACTCGAAAAAACTCGAAAAAGTTCGAATGTGTTTTCAATAAATATATACCGTATTCTCTCTAATAGAACCACACTCTCTATTTGAACCACACTCTCTAATAGAACCACACTCATTAACACTCTCAAGCTGCGCCAACGGCCGTCTAACTCCAATGGATTGTCGAAGCCTGGGATAATCTCTTGTAGGAGCTCATCGTTGAGTCAATCAAATCGTGCGGAGTTCCCAAATGCCACCGATGATGTTGGGGCGAAACCACTTACTGCTTCAAGAAAAATTGGGCCGGTTCCGAGTGGTCAAGGCAAGGAGTCGCGCTCGTGCGAATGTTGGCTGAGCAGATACAAGAAATCGATCTTGAGGAAGCGCAAGAAAATTTGATTATAGTAATTAAAGATATATCTCTAGAGTGTTAATGGGTTTTGGGACCTGCTCTGGTTTAGGGGGACGCCTACTTTTACTATATGTATTTTATTTTTTAGGTTGATCGAGTTGATTATGGTGGCCGGGGTGACAATAATCACCTTAATCAACAAAATTACTTATTAAAACTATTCATATAGGTTATCGATACCGTATATTCTCGATTAGAAGCCCCTCTCTAATAGAAGGCCCCCTTGAGGACCTATTATCAGCATAGAAAAAGAAATTCGCAAATCTGTTTTTCGCGTTTTCTTAGTTAGCACGAGCTCACCTGATTCCACTTTTAAAATTTTAGTTGAGCACCCAAAAATCTCAAATCGAAATATTTTTTTTCCGACTTTTTTAGGGTTGAAAAATAGAAGGCCCGGCCTTCTGATAGAGAATATAACCATGACTGCCATGAGCGACAAAATAAATGAAAAGTATAGTATAAATGAGCGTCCCCCCTAAACCCAAGCAGGTCCGAAATAAGGCTCTAGGTCAATTCGTCACGGACAATTCGTCCCACGGTCAATTCGTCCACGGTCAATTCGTCCACGGTCAATTCGTCCACAGGTCAATTCGTCCACAGGTCAATTCGTCCACAAATTAATTCAAACAAGTTTTTTTTTGTTGTATTTAAATGTTTTAATTGGAAATTTTGGCTTTATTAGAACTTTTTCCAAGTATTTGGTTAGGAATTTGGTTTTTGGCTGATACCGTATTATTCAACTTTTCATGTAATACTCTGCTTTTTTACAGCAAACTATGGAGCGCTACTTGATCGATCTGAGAAAGGGCAAGGAAATACTTAACTTTCCTGAAGGTTTTCTATATTGGAGGCACACTTCGCGAGGCAAGCGTATCTATTGGAGGTGTATACACTACGAAGTCGGTAAAAACGGAGAGAGAAGCTGCAAGTGTCCAGGTATGAGTTCGTATGTTTATTCTATATTTCTGAGCTCATTTTTTAATAGGACGCGCAGTTACGGTGGATGGAAATCCGAGTATCACGTCAGAACACAACCATCTCTTCCGACAAAAGTCGATCTGAATTGAAGAAATTCCAGTGCAGAGTTCAAGAGCAGC
>SADC01001330.1:912865-1123322 GCA_004194705.1 Ditylenchus dipsaci
TTGTCATGTCTGATAGGCCTGATATGCCTTTATGGCAGCTTTTTGAGGCCAATACCCCAATCAACCCAAGCCACCCCAAATTAACAAAAATTAGCCGAAACCACCTGAAACCACCTCAAATCACCCGAACCACCCCAATTACCGAAACCACCCAAAACACGCCAAGTTCATCCCGAATCACCCCAAATTACCCTAACCACACCAATTACCCGAAATCATTCAACACCCGAAATCATAACAAACCATCCAGGATTACTCCAACCACCCGAATGTTACTCCAAACCACCCCAATTACCCCAAACAACCCAATTAATTCAAACCACTTCAAGTTATCCCGAACAGCCCCAAATACCCCAAACCAGCCCAAACAACCCCAGATTACTCCAAACCACCCAAGTTACCTATATCATCCTAAATTACTTGAAGCCAGCCTAAACTACCCTAAACATTTCAACCAGTTACAAACCAACTCAATCACCACCCTCCAGGATAAGGCAGAAATACAATCAACTGGTCTCCAAACTTCTAAATACACCTTGAATACCCGTACAGTCGAACCTGGTAAGCCACCACCTCTGAAGAGGCCGATTCGGTGCGGTTTATTGAGGGTGCCATGTTGAGAAAAATTTTCGAAAGTGTCCGCGTTATTTCGACAAACCCTGTACAATATTGTTAAACCACATGTGTCACACAGAGAACCGCTATGCAATTTCAACTTAATCTAGACTCTGCTGAACAAGGAGTTTTTTAAGTTTTCCACGCACACTACTTACTACTAGCCAACACGATTTTCACTATTTAATTTATTCAAGTGTAAAACGAGACATTCTGGAACAAACATGTTTGAATAACGCATCATTGCCTTAGAACTTGTCGAACGCCTTTCTGAACCAGCGGCCTTGACGACTTTGAGGACATTGAAGCGACAGATTTGCCAGAGGACGGCATTCTTTTAATGGTGGACAACATCTCCAAGCAGCCATATTCTGAAAAACCCCAACATAATCTGTGGTAAACATTTGAAGTAGGTTATACACGCGGTACGATTCACGCACGAACATATTTTTTGGAATTTGAGACCATTAATGGCTCACGGACTAAAAAAAATGCAGAGAGCTAGATAATTGTTGTGCATTGGATTCCCGCACACGGTCCCTAGAATTCCCTGGTCATTAAAATTAAAAGCGCTCTCAAAATCATAGACATTGGGATGAATTAGAATCATAATAATAGCAGTTTGGGCTACATTGGTGGCCTGCAAATAGCTTAGCAAATACGCGCAGCAAAACACAGTGCATAATCGAAATAGAAGAGTAAGTCAACTAACGGAAGCAAGGAGAGCAATGCACAGACAAAGTTCCTGTGACGCTTCTCATATCGACGGTACTTGCGCAAAGTGATATAGTCACGCGGATGACGATTGTTGCGCTGCATTTCGTCTTGACCACCACAGCAGACAGAATTCGTCCACGAATTGACACATTCCAGTCCAAAGGGCGTTTTTGTCAATGTAGGTGCCTTTGTAGCCTAAACTTGGCTGATTGGAGAAATGAAGAAAAACCACCACGGCTAGACTATAGGTGCGTCCACATAATGAAAATCCCGCACCCAGGCCACTTCCCCACCATAAACTCGTGTTTACAATAAAATTGATCTAGTCAAAAGTGACGAGTATGGTGTGCGGTGGGGATTTGAGTAAAGAGTGTGGGTATGGATGAGAGTGCGGGCGGTTCTGAGCGCTATTATGAGCGTGCCTGAAGCGTCAAAGTCTTGTCTAAAAAACTAACCTCACGAGGAGTCTTAAAGCCCAGCCCAATGTTTCGACGTAGCGATCAGTCTTGCTCTTCAGCTTCTACCAATACCATGTGCGCAGAACTTGTTGTTGAGGAACACATCTGCTGCTTCTGGAAAGCTTTCTCCGTTTGTTCGGCCATCGCGAATTTCACACTGCTGGAAAAGAAATAAATAAGACAACAACTGTAATCTGCATCTCATCATTCAAGAAAAAGTATCGGCGAAGGGAAAAAATAATAGAAGTGAAATTTGGCGTATTAAATACCGTAATATTTATGAAAGTCATAATGAGTGAGGAAACAGCATCCGCAAACAGCATCCTCAACCTAGGGTGTTCACAATGAGGATTCTGTTCGCGGATGCTGTTTGCGGATGCTGACTGCGAATGCTTCATCCTCATTGTGAACAGAGTGTGGAGGCTAAAACAGACTGCGGGTGCTGTTTGCGGAGTCTGATTGAGGATGCTGCCTCCTCATTGTGTTTTCGCCTTAAGAATCCACGAAACAGAATCCTCGCTTTTTTACTGTTCTTCCAAAATTATTCAGTTGGTGCAGTTTTTTATTCTCAGTTGCTTATATAGCTTCTGACATCATATAGTTAAGGTTTAGGGCTACCAAATGAGCTATTGACTGAGAAAATGTTGTTTCAAAAACTCAGATAAAATTTTAAGGATCAAATTGAATTCCGCACCAAAATTGTGAAATCCCGCACCAAATTTTTAAAAAAAATTATTTATGCCTTTTTCTGTCCAAGACCAACCAAATTTCGCAAGAATTCAAATTTTTTAGTCTGAAAATTACTTGGATGTGCTTAGAATCCCAACCCGGATGGTCACAAGCCCTTGAAAGATGGTTTTTGGGGGTTTAATATTGTGAAGGTTACAGAGTCAGAGTCCATTCATACAGAGTCCATGAGCCACTGTGCTCTCCCAACCATTCATCGACTTCTTCCTTGCTTGCGCATTCCTTCTCCAAAATCCATTCTCGATTATTTCCTCTTGGCATATTTGTGCTAAATAAAGACATGTGTTGAAAACATGAGAAACCGAAATTACGGCGACATAATTAGAACTGCCTAGAACTGCCTTCCATGAACGAAAAAAGAGACAATGCTCAACTTTTTATACACGATAAACAGCACAGACAATGAAATAAAAAATCTGGTGCGGAATTTCACAATTTTGGTGCGGAAATTCACTATTTTTAGAACGAATTTGAATTTGGTGCGGAATTTCACACTTTTGGTGCGGAAATTCACTTACAGCCAAATTTTAAGACTCCTCCCAAGAATCCTAACTCGAATTCGAGTGCGGATGCTTGGCGGAGTCTTTTTTTTTAACTCAAATTTCTCAACTATCTAACTTATGAATGGCTTATCTTGTGGCCTGGATCTTAGCTACAAGATGGCACCAAAAAAAATGATTTTTGAAAATTTAAAAAAAAGTTATGGCCATTTCCGAGTGTAAAGTCCGGTTAGCATCCGCAAACAGCCTCCTCATTGTGAATGCGCCTTTACTCAAACTCTCACTTTCAGTGTACCCAATGTTTTTTTTTGATAATATTAAAACTGGCCATAAAATACTGAATTTTGGCCATAAATTATTGAATTTTGGCCATAAACTTTTGAATTCTGGCCATAAACTTAAATTTGGCCTTGATATCCGAATTTTGGCCGTAAATTATCAGATTTTGGCCATAAAATATTGAACTCAAGTTGGCTCTACGTCATTGGTCTACAAGTCAATCGGCCACCAAAGTATTATCACCTTCAAATGTCGCACGAACTATAGTATTTAACTTAAAATTTGTACTGAAATGGTTTGTTATGATCAAATTGATGTTTTGACTATTCATAATCTCAATATCTAATTAGTACTTGGGTAGGTCTACCTTGGGTACCCACTCCGAGGTGGTCGAGTACCTCAGTTTAGACTACCTCAGTTTCTCAGGTGTTGATAAGTTGAAACCAGGTTTTGTTCTTTACAAACCTTTCTTTACACATACTTTCTTGTTTCTCAGGTAAATATCACGAATTCGAGTAAGTAGATCTCAAGAGCCATCTGGAGGATGCCCAACAATCGTGGGTTGGTTTTTTTCGGCCCTGCAAACCTTTCAGAAATTTTTTATTAAAAAAGACCCAGAAACTTCCTTAAGCATTTTTAAAACGCATTTTTATCGAACTTCCCCGAATCACAGCCTGGGTCCCTCTTCTGTGAAATTCACCTATTATTCACCACTCCAGGAAAAAGACTCTAATAAATTCACTCCCGCAGACACAGTAACCACGTCATTCAGCCAGGGTTGGAATACAGCTAGTGCAGTGCAAAAAAGACCAAGACAGCCGGCCGAAAATTTATAACAAAGAAAGGTACGATAGATGACCAACCAAAGCGCAGGGATAGCAGATAGTAACCGTCCAATTTTTTCAATTATTTACTAATAAGCCAATAGAGAGCTCGCCACTCATGTTGACCTTACAAATAATAATATTATCCACGGAAAGAAACAACAAACACGGTATCCTCAAAAACCTGATGTACTAAAAAAATTTTATTCAGATCATTAGATCATATCGAAATACAATTGTGATAGGGAAACAATACTCCATTTCATTGCTGCTGCTTCTGCTGGAGGTCAATTCGGCTGAAGACTTTTTCGAAGGAGCACACTGTAATACAGAATGGGTTAATAGAACAAGTTTGTCACTTAAGCACTCACTGATCACGGAAGGCCAAGTCTGAACGCACGATCATAACCACGGCCATTGAGATAGTTGGAACAATCGCCTGCAATTGAATAAACTTACTTTGAAAAGCACTGGAGTTGATGCAATCGGAGCGTAGAGCACACGCCGTTAGCCAACTGAAAAATAGACCTAGTCAGAACATGAACCACCAGTCAATCAAAGACACTCACCTAGAATAGCGACTCCAGGTGCCAAGCGCAAGCAACAACCACTGAAAGGCATCAGGAGAGCCGACATCACGGTGAACTTCATTGTCATTCGTTGAGCTTTATAATTCTAACACACAGAATTCTAATATTGATGCGGAAGACATGCAAATTTGCAAGGATGAAAAGTGTAACACAGTTATATAACGCAGCAAAACTGGTGACGGAATTCAATTGACCTAGAACCCGAGTTTATGGCCAATACCCAATAATTTATGGCCAAAATTAAGCATTTCATGGCCAAATTCGACTTTATAGTCAAAATTCAAAAGTTTATGGCCAAAATTCAAAAATTTATGGCCAAAATTCAAAAGTTTATGGCCAAAATTCAGTATTTTATGGCCACGTCGAGTTTATGGCCAAATTAAATATTTTATGGCCAATTTTCAGTATTTTATGGCCAAATTAAATACCACCCGTTTTTTTTGCTCTCACTTTCAGTGAAAATTTCGCGGATATTATAATTTTGAGTCTCAAGTTGAGTGGGAAAATAGCCGGCTATTCAAAATGTCTCAGCGAGGTTTTTGGAAAAAAAAAACACTACTTGAGGTTCCCTGGTAAGAGTATTTCTACGGCAAAAAATTTTGAAGCAAAAATATACTTTTACGCCAAGAAAAAGGTTTGCCCATTAAAGGGGCATGCCCACGCTAATAAGAGGTGGTGCCCGGGAATTCGAATTTTTTTCCAGATCATTGAAATTCTGTACGGATTTTTCAACTTGGTTTCTAACAAAACAAGACCTAGAATTTAATTTTAGGTGTGGTTTTGTTAGAAACCAAGTTGAAAAATCCGTACAGAAGTTGAATGATCAGGAAAAAAATTCGAATTCCCGGGCACCACCTCTTATTAGCGTGGGCATGCCCCTTTAAGGTGGGGACCAGCAAATTATTTTAAATTGTTCCCATTTTCACTCGTCTTGCGTCAAATCTAACATTGATGATCCTAAGCTACTTTTTTAAAAATTAGACAGAAAACTTGAAAGACCTAGATGAGAACGCATGTGGAAATTAATGCCGCAACCGGACAAAAAGTTTTTTAAAAATATTTGTCGCGCGACAAAAAGACTTTTCCCTTCTTTGTCGTTTATGTTTTGTCGCGCTACAAAAAAGACTTTTTTATCGGTGAATTCGGCTGTTTCGCCCGAATCTACCGAATAAAAAAGTCTTTTTTGTCGCGCGACAAAACATATTAAAAAATGTTTTGTCGCATGACAAATACTTTTAAAAAACGTTTTTGTCGCGCGACATTATTTTTAAAAACCTTTTTTGTCCGGTTGCCAATTAATGCATGTGAAAAAAAAACTTCTGGTCTCCGTTTTTCTCCGTGTCGCACACTGACATGCCCATTCAAAAATTCGACGCGATTCCATGTATAATCCGAAGCAAGAAGTTACTTTTTGAAGCAAGAATATTTGAGAACCATGGTATAAGCATGGTTTGAAGAAAAAATTGATTCGGTACATCCATATGTTTCCCCTAGTTCATCATTGATTTATTTTTAATTGATTTGAAGTCTCTCGGACTAACGCAACCTAAGGCACAAAAACGGAGCGCGTTACGACGTTATTTATTGCACAATGTAATATCTTATAAAATCGGTGTATCGCATCAGTTTTGGTATTGAATCATCTAGCAGTTTTTTAAGCAGTATTACAGTGGCATTTTTAGCCAGTTTTTCCCTTGATAATTTCGGAATGTCATTTTACTAACTTTCAGGTCTTTGAATTCGGGGATTACTGAAAAGAGCCGAAGTGATGGATGCTTCATCTTCTTCCACTGTGCAAAGTGCTTTCGAAGCGACAAGAACAGCTGCTTCGCCACCTGATCTGCCTAAATTTATTGATGTAGTTGCAGAACTTTATATGAATCGCTTATTGGATCTGTATTATAGTTGCCTCAGCAAAGAAGAAAACTATGAAGTATATGAGAGCACTGAAGGGTTAATACTAAACCTTCCGAAAATTTCTATAAGTTAGTTATAAATATTTCAGCGAAGATAACCATCACGGTGATTTTCGGAGCATTTCTCAGTTATTCGGTGAAGCTTATCGTGAACCGTTCTCTGACGTGGCTGCAAGTGGAAATGCAGACCTCCAATGCTTGGCTAACCGAATCCGTTTTGGGCTTGATGATTGGTATGGCACTCACTCTTAGTTTCGCTCACCTGTTTTGTGAGGTATGCTGTGATTTATAGCCTTCATTATTGCAACCAACACTTTTATAGAAGTTCTTACTGCACCATTGTCTACCCAGTTGCGTTACCACGAAGGATTTAGAAGATCTTCCGTATGGGCCGATGGTACGTTTTCTGACTTTAGAACATGCCGATTATTCAACTTTACCGAATTTTTCTCTATCAAATATTGCATATCTCTGTTAGGAAACCATGCCAGATTTCAATATGAAGTTTGAGAAGTTTGATTAAAAACATCCTTTTTTGATTGATGCTATAATCGTTCAAAGTTTTTACTTTCCATCAATTACTTTTCAAAATTGATTTTTGATCATTCTTATCTCTCGTCCAGTTGGCTCAATCATTAGAAAAGTAATAATATTGAAAAAGATCTTGGTTCTATTGCAGAGTCCGTTGCCAAAAAACAGCTTAGTCCCATCTGTTGTTCAAAATGAAAATATTCAAAATGAAAATATTTTTTTATCATAAAAACGCAGGGGACCAAGCTAATTTTCACAAAAAAACAACAGGGGGACCAAGCTGTTTTTTGGCAACGGACTCTGCAGTAGAACCAAGATCTGCTTGTAGTCCCAAAAATCTTATGTTTTAGGTGCGAGTAATCTGTGATGAAGACGGTGAAATAACTCCACGTGCGTTCTCGATTGAGTGGCAAAAACAGGTTTTTGGTTTAAAGATGCTCCTCGATGCTAGTGCCAAGTAAATGAGAAAAAAGTTAGTGTCTCGTCTTTTGTTGTGTGTTTACGTTCAAATAAACTTTGACTTCTACAGTTTTCGGTGGTACGTTCGTAACATGATATTATTTTGCCTTTTGTTTTTGTTAATAGCAAGGAGTCATAGCTGGTTCTGGGTTATAAAATTTATAGCTCATAACGGTTTTTTTTGCAAATTTAGATTTCTGTGTTTGAAAAGTACGGGTACGCGACATCTGTCGCCGAGCTGTTTTGTATGAAGCCGTTTCGTCTGAAGAAAGTGTAATAATTCGCCAGATCTGTATAAGGTTTTTTTTCTAGAAATGACTTTTCAGAAAAAATTATGAATAACCATATACAGTCTACTCTCGATAAACTGGCAGCCCTGGGGACCAGCCTGGGGTGCCAGTTTATCGAGGGGTGCCAGTTTAGTGGGATGTTACTTTGCCTAATTTCTCTGTCGGCCAGCCAAATAGGGCTTCTTCAAAGTGCCAGTTTATCGAGGGTGCCAGTTTATTGGAGTGCCAGTTTAACGAGAGTAGACTGTAGGCGTTTTCAGAAGTTTTAAAAATTTGCAAAGAAATTATCGCGAACATGTAGTCGCGGGTTAAATTGGTCAGGTGAAAGTTTTTGGCAGTGGTACCCAGTTAGTGATGCTCAGGTTGTATGATTTAGATAATAGCACCTATCCAAGTGAAGGTAGCTAGGCAATGGATGCTCATGTAGTGGTAGTGTGGTATCATCAGGTGCAGTGTTTTCAAATATCGCGGTTACACTCACCCCTCAGCACTTGCGAACGCAGAATTTCTGACGAAGGGGGCACCGGGCCATTTTACCTATACTGCTTTAAAAAAATCTGACGGGAAGGCACTGATAAGGAAAAAATCTGAGGGTGAGAGGAGATATCACGTGTGCGTGAGTCCACCTTGAGTCCACATGGCCAGTTGGCGAGACTTTTTTTAAAAATTTTTGAAATATTTTTCGCCATAAAAGTACTCTTTTTGTGGAAAACAGTTTTCCCAGTATCTGAGATTTCCTCAGGAATGCGAATCAAAAAACATAATTTTAAAATAACGCGTGGTCGCTGAGATATGACCTAAAGTTGCGTGCTTGTCATTTTTAAATGATGACCATCTAACTTTAAGTCATATCTTAGCGACCACGCGTTATTTTAAAATTCTAATTTTTGATTCGGATTCCTGAGGAAATTTCAGGTACTGGGTGGCCTCAGAAAAACTGTTTCCACAAAAAGAGTACTTTTATGTCAAAAAATATCAAAAAATTTTTAAAAAAGTCTCGCTAACTGGCCATCGCTAACTGGCCGTCTCGCTAACTGGCCGTACACCCATTAATATCGATGGTTGACTGTATATGTATTATTTCATGAGCAATTTTATGAGCAATTAGGTCTCACCCCGAATTTCGTACCGTTCAATACAAAATAAGTTTTATGTAACCTTTGCTTCTGTATTGGATGTAATGTCTGGACTTTTTTAAAGGTAAAATTAAAATCTGTCATTTAAGACCTAGATTCACTTTTCGGCTTTACGTTGAATGGGCTATTGATGTGAAATACTAAAATTTATTAAAGATTTATTACCTAAACCATACTCCATGTATGTTTGTAGTTTTGTATGAGACAAAATGTTATGGCCACTGCCCAAATTCTCAGACACATTCACTGAAAGAGCAAAAAAAAGAGATGATTAGGCCGAAACTAATCGATTGGTGATTGTAAAAGTGGCAGGGACACTGCTTTGATTGACTACTTGTCCTGCAGCAATGTAACAAACATCACAAAATATTTGCGTCTGCACTGCAGGTCTATATTGCCCATCTCCATTTTTTTTTTTAGCAATTTTTTTTTTTTTTTTTGGCTAGACAATTTTACTTTAGGGATTTGTAACAAAAATAACAAAAATAATTATATGATTAACTGTACAGGTTGTACCAAAAAAAACAGCATTTTTGGAAAAAATTGTGTAGGTAGCTCCTTGACACCCCCTACCTCGAGAATTGGAACTTGTGCACCTGGAGAGCCCACTAGTAGTGTTTTTATGTCTTCAAAGTGATTTGAGCATTAGTTGAGAATCGGTTCCCATTTTTCGCGTTGGTCCCACTGTTGATTTTTTAAAAGAAAAAATGGAACCGATTCTCCACTACCGCCGTAATTTCTATACGCTAAAAAAAGTTTCCCTTACTAAAAAGTAGAGTTTTATAAAAAAAATCGATACAAAAATTTGACTTTAAAAGACGTAGAAACACTTTGAAAGTTAATTAAAGGAGGCTCCCAGGTGCACAAGTGCCTAGAATTTCTGACCCTAGTGGCGAATACCCCCCCCCCCCCAACATTTTCACCTTTTTTACTTAAGTAAAAAGTACCTAAATTTATGTCCCAGACCCCGGAAAATATGCGTAAACTCTTTATTAGTCACAACTTCCGTACGCTGGCCTACCCCCAAGCCTGAGGGCTAAGCCTGAACTTGTTGTTTGCAAGGAGTCACAGCAATTTTAAAAGGTCGGATTCTTGGGGGGAGGGGGGTTATTCGCTACTAGCGCCGAATTTCTGAATTCTTACGGTGTTAAAAAGCGATAAAAAAAAGTCAGAGGTGATCAGGTCCAGGGATGCACAAGCAAATTCAAAAAAACTGCTGGTTCGCGCCTTAACGCACGGGCATGCCCTTTAAGACATTCTCAGTCACAACTTCCGTACGCTGGCCCACCCAAGCCTAAAGGCTAAGCCTAAACTTGTTGTTCTAAAGGGCAGTTACAGCGATTTTGAAAAGGTCATATTCCTGGAAGGAGTATTCACTAGTAGCGCCGGACTTTCTATTTATTTGTACTCAAATGTTAAAGGAAAACTTGGAAACCTGATATTTATGACGTTTGCCTGCGCATTTAATAAAAAAAATTTTGTGGGCTTGAGTTTATTATTCAAAACAACCATCACCCGCCACCATGGCTCATAAGGATCCGTGCAAATTTTGCCTTGTCCCCCTGTTGAAAAAAACAGCCGGAACCAAACAACAAACAATTTTTTTGGCCAGAAACCATTCTTTAAAATAGGACCATACTTTTTCCGACTAAAATGCTCTTTTTTCGAATAATTTTCATTTGCATTTTCTTTGAGTTTTTGTCTCAAATTTTCAAAATTTTTTGCATTATCGTGTAGCTCAGGATCTCAGCTTTCTAATGAGCTATCAACTTCACTGAATAATATAGTCAATTGTTCGAAGTAAAAAAGAGGCAACAGATATTTTTTTCAAACCTTTAAATATATTCATACATGAAATTTTTCACTTCAGTTTGATAGCTCGTTAGAAAGCTGAGATTCTGGGCTACACGATAATGCTACACGATAAACTTTAGAAAAATTGAGATAAAAACTTGAACAAAATGCATTAGTTGGAAAAAGAGTGTTTTAGTCGGATAAAAAGTATTGCCCTTTACAAAATTTAAATTTTTCATTCAAAAAGTGTTTATATACGTCTCTTTATCATGTTGAGCAGAAAAAATGAGTTCGGGAGGTGCTTTTGGGTCACTCTTTAAAAATCCGAGTATGGGGGACTACAAATTTTGCCTTGGTACCGACCCCCCCCCCCCTGTTGAAAAAACAGCAGAGACCAAAAAAATAAAAAAAATTGGCGGTCTAAAATCATCATTCAAATAACCTTTTTAATTTTGCAAAATTTTTAGACTTATTTGCTGATATTTCCTGAATCGCAAAAATGAGTCAACAAAAACCACTTGGTAAATTTTTTAAATTTTTTTCGGGTAAAACGGAATTTTGCAGCCAATTCTCGTAATTTTGCAGCAAATGTTTCATAAAATGACTTGAATTGCTCAGAAACCACCCCGGAATAGCCAGAAGCCCCTGAAAGTTGGTTTTTTGGGGGTTTACTAAAGGGGGGTAAACTTTTTGCAAAAAATCGATTGGGCGGATCAGAATTCCGCCCTGAACCACTCGAAACCGTCATGAACCTGGAATTCTGAGCGATTAAGCCGATCGGACCGGAATTCTTATCCGCCCAATCGAATTTTTGCAAAAAGTTAACCACATACCAACCCCCCCCCGCCACCCTTCCCCCGCTTAGTAAACCTTCAAAAAACGAACTATCAGGGGCTTTTGGCCACTCCAGGGTGGGTTTCTGAGCAATTCAAGTCATTTTATGAAACATTTGCTGCAAATTACGAGAATTAGCTACAAAATTCCGTTTTGCCCATTTTTTTCATTACCCCAAACACGCTAATTTTTTAGCAATTATATCCGTGTGGGACAAAAAAGGGGTACTGGAATTGGCCCAGGAGTTGGAACAGGCCGGCCTCCAACTGGTAGGCTCTGGTGGCACAGCTCAGCACTTGAGGGACAATGGTCTTGATGTGGAGTGAGATTTCTGCTTAAATTTGAAAATAAATATTTGACTATTTGTTTTTAGAGATGTAGCCAACCTGACCAAATTCCAGGTGCACTGTCATTTTTTGATAAACTTTTTGAATAAGCGTTTTTAAGGAGATGCTTGGTGGACGAGTGAAAACTCTTCACCCAGCTGTACATGCTGGTATTCTGGCTAGAGATACACAGGAAGACATCCAAGACTTACAGGTTGGCTTTTATTATGAGGGGTCCACATTAAATATGTGAGAATTGGACGGTGGGAATATTTAGTTGGTAGATCTAAAGCGCCTTCAAACAATTTTAGCTTTTTTATTGTTAAATTTCCTTTTTGACAGTGCAGTCAACTCTCGTTAAACTTGCACCCTCTCAAGTTCCTTTCCACCTTGGGTGCGACACTTTTTTCACCTCAATTTTGGCCGTATCCCTCAATGGGGGGGGGGGGTTTGCCTTGGTCCCCCTGTTGTTTTTCTGTGATTTTCAGGCTTTAGGCTTAGGGAAGGGTTGGCCAGCGTATGTTAGAACGGACTCGAACATATTTTAGACTGATGATTAAGTTCGTCCTAACACACGCTGGCCTACTTTTGCCTGAGTCTTAGCCTAAAAACTCACAAAAAAACAACAACAGGGTGGACCAAGGCAAACCCCTCCCCCCATTGAGTGATAGGGCCTCAATTTTTTAAGTTTTTTGCCAGTTGTCTTCTTTCAGTCCGAAATATTCTAAGAACTGTGATTTTGCCGATTGTTGTTCAAAATTTATCAGTTTCGCCGTAGAAACCCGTTGGTACTCAATAAACCGGAACCCATTTTTCAAAAAGGGGTGCCGGTTTATTGAGTACCAGCGGGTCTTTGCGGTACAACTATTGTCATTTTAAAAAAATGATCGGGAAATTAGAATCTTTACAATATTTCGGACTAGGCTGGCCGAAGAAAACTGGCAAAAAGCTCCGAAATTGAGGTAAAAAAAGTGTCGCACCCTAGGCGGGAACGGACTTGAGGGGATGCCGATTTAACGACAGTTGACTGTGTTCCCCTAGCATTCTCTTATTCTGAGTCGTTTTTGCCCTATAGTTTAACTGTAGAATTTCTTGTATATTACAGGAGAAATTCTACAGTTATTAACGTAGAGGGGTCACGGAAATCGAAATTTGAACCACGAACCCATTCCCCACCAAAAAAAATATGGAATCGAGATCCTGACTCTATCTCGAATACAACTACCGTGTTTCCTCTAATTTTGCCATCTCTCCTCTAATTTAGCCCGCTCCTCTTTTTCGACTAGAATTTCAAAGTTAGGGCCATTTTTAATTTATAATTTCAAGATTTCGGGCATCCAAAAATTCAGCCCCGGGGGGCTAAATTACAGGAAATCGGTACACAATACTCAATAACCTTGTTTGTTTTGCAGAAGAACGGCTATCGACCAGTGGCTGTGGTTGTGTGCAACCTATATCCTTCCAACAGTGCATCAAACAGCCGGACTGCACCCTGCCTCAAGCCATCGAACACATTGACATAGGTGGGTCACCCTTCTTAGAGCTGCTGCCAAGAACTGTGACCGAGTAGCTGTGCTCTCTGACCCAGCAGACTACACTCTTTTTATGCAAGAGGTTCGTTTTGCAAATTTTCGAGTTGAGGCCTCGAGGACTCGCAAGGACTTCAAATTTTGACCCTAGACCCAGAGTATACCCCCCCCCTCCCAAATGGAATTTTTTTAAAGTGTTTCCAAACACCTATATCGACCTAAAATTGCCTCAGGAGTTTAAAAAAAACATAATTTTTGAGTTTTCATATATAAAAATTGGGTTTTGAACATTTTGAAATTTCGACCATTTGCCTGTTTTGGCATGTTTTGTCACTGGAGCTAGGCAAAAAGAGCCTCTTAATGCATTTCTGTTCAAGAGTCTTGCTCAGAATTATGTCTAAGATAAGTGACTGCGCGCATCTCTAACCAACCAAGCCAGATACCTGAACCCGGACACCTGATACTAAAAAGCCCCCTTCGGGGGCGCAGGGGGCTTGGTTGGTTAGAGAAAAATATTTCGTAGCCTCGAGACTTGAAAAAAGACTCGAAATTTTTGTTATTCTTTTTTTCTGGGGGCAAACTAACTTTTTCTAGGGGAAAATTTACTTTGGAGCAAATTCACTTTTTCTGGGGCAAATATAATATTTTTGGGCGAATATATTTGTTTTGGAGCAAATTTATTTTTATGAAAAAAAATTTTCAATTAAATTTTTAAATTTTTCTCTTTCTCGGGACAAATTTATCTGTTTTCAAAGACCTTTTCTGAAAAAATCTGTCCCGAAAAGAGAAAAATTTGCCACATAAAAAAATAAATTTGACCCAAAAAGTATATTTGTCCCAAAATAAGTATATCTGCCCCAAACCCATCTGCCCCAAAAAAGCATTTCTGCCCCAAAAAGAAGTATATTTGCCTCGAAAAAAAGGTAATACGCTACAAAGTAAATTTGCGCCAGAAAAAAGGATTACCCAAATTTTTCGAGTTTACAAGTTCAATACTCGAAATCGAGCCATCGACTCGACAACCCTAATGTCAGCCTCCCGATTTCAAATATTTTTTTTTGTAAATTTTTCAACCGTAATTTATGAAAAATATTAGAAAATATTAGGTAGCCAGTTGCAGTAGGGTTTACGACGTGGACTTGGAACAAGTCACCAAGCTGCAATTGCAGCAAAAATTAAAACGACACTTTAATTTTCGAAAGCCAGACGAAGTCATGTCATCTAAGTCTGTCTTCACGGTCAGTAAGATGACTTGAAGGGCATGCCCACGCTAATAAGAGGTGGCGCCCGGGAATTCAATTTTTTTTCCAGATCGTTGAACTTCTGTGCGAATTTTCAACGTGGTTTCTAACAAAACCGGGGACCGGCCAGTTAGCGAGACGGCCAGTTAGAATAACGCGTGGTCGCTGAGATATGACCTAAAGTTGCGTGCTTGTCATTTTAAATGATGACCATCCAACTTTAAGTCATATCTCAGCGACCACGCGTTATTTTAAAATTCTGTTTTTTGATTCGGATTCCTGAGGAAATTTCAGATACTGTGTGGCCTCAGAAAAACTGTTTTCCACAAAAAGAGTACTTTTATGGCAAAAAATATCAAAAATTTTTAAAAAAAGTCTCGCTAACTGGCCATCGCTAACTGGCCGTACACCAACAAAACCATACCTAAAATTATTTTAGAATTAATTTTCTAAAATTAAATTTTAGAATAAATTTTCTAAATTAAATTTAGAATTAAATTTTTACCTTATTTTGTTAGAAACCAAGTTAAAAAAACCGTACAGAAGTTCATCGATCAGGAAAAAAAATTGAATCCCGGGCACCACCTCTTATTAGCGTGGGCATACCCCTTTAATGGCTTATTTCGATAAATTTAAAAAGTTCATAATTATTCATAAAAAAATTCGAATTTAAATAATTTTTTATCGAACGGAATTTGAAATTTAACAAGAAGTGTGAGAATCAAAGGGCAATTTCTCGAGTAAGAGTATATACCGTTAAAGGAAAAACGGCGTTTTCACACGTTTTTGTACATATTTTTGAATGAACAACGTTTTTCGAAAAAACTCAATACTTTTTCCGAGCTAAAATTTTTTCGTTCGATTGTCATAAATACCTTAACGATATGTTATTCGAAAGCATAGAATCTTTTCTTTCTTTTGCACATAAAACTAAATCAACCTGTTTTATAAATTGGCATGGTCTACCTCTTTGAAGTTGCTCAGGCAAAAATCGTGACTTGGTCAGTTAAGATCGGCCGTAGACCACCATAGAGTTACTTTTTTCCAGTTTTTTTTCACCATCATGTTCAGTGTAAAATTCTGTACACGAAATACCTTTGGGACGCACGGACTTTTCCGTGTTAAATATGACCCACATCCTAGCAATAAGACCTTCTTTTATCGTGTTAAATTACAAAACAAGGATCCTTAAAACCAAATTTGAGCCTTTTAGTAGCCCCTTTATTGCCATCTTTCAGAAACCCTGTTTCGCGGAATATTTTTCTCAAAACGTTCTGCCGTAAAATGTAAACATGTATTCTCTTTCGACGTTTCTCCGAAGTATGAGTTAAAGGGGAGGGGGGGGGGACTTCCTATACGCATCGTCTATAAGGACACAGGTGGATGTTTTTAATTCTAGCTTCAACTTTATACTAACTTTTTCTCTGTTTGATAGCTCAAATGAGAGCCTAGATGGCTACATTTGGTGTATAAAACTTGTGACTTGTAGAAAAAAGTCAGAAATTTTCAGTGAGACCAGTCAAAGAAAAACCCCGAAAACCATCGATTTTCGGAAATTTGGCCTATTTTAGCCTGGCTACAAGCTCCGATAGGTGTAAAAGCCTGTGCTGATAGTCTTTTTTGGATAGCCAAGATTGTGAGGATCATTTTGACACCAAACTTGTAAATAAAAGGAGAAAAAAAATTGGTTTACAGCCAGTGGTAGTCGAACCTGTGACCTAAGTCGACGCGTATAGGAAGCCCCCCCCTTTTAAGCAAATCGAATACGCTGATCGCGAATCCGTTGTCAGAATTCCCGATTTCACTTTGCGAAAACAGTTCAAAATCCGAAAAGAATTAAAACGACTAGCAAACTTCAAAGGCCTTTTTCGTCTTATTCCACCCCCTGAGCTCCAAACTTCGGGCTTGGCGATTTTCGAGAAAAGGTGGTCGAACTTGATGCTTTGAAGTTTTGTCGAAAACCAAGTTGAAAAATCCGAAAAGAAGTTCATTGATTCGAGAAAATTTTTTGAATTGGCGCGGACAGAATTTGTAACAGGTGACCATGCCCCTTTAAACCCGGAAATAAAATTTGAGATGAAAATGTCAGTGAAGTTAGTGTGACCCTAGGTTTGAGGTGTAATTTTGGAAATACTGAAGTAAACTAGCTTTTCAGGATACAGTCAAATACACCCGATTTAACGACACCCCTGATTTAACGAAACCCGAAAATGACACATTTTGGTTGGCTTTGACTAAAATTTAGTCAAAGTGAACCTCGATTTAACGACACCTTAAATCAGTTCCCAGGGGTGTCGTTAAATCGAGGGTTGACTGTACCGTATATTCTCTATTAAAGACTCCCTCTTTAATAAAGCCCCCCCCTCAAAGACTTATATCTAGCCCAGAAAAATAATTTTGCAAATCTGTTTTTTTGCGTTTTCTTAGTTAGCGCGAGTTCACCTAATCCCACTATTCAGATTTTGGTCGAGCACCGAAAAAACCTTAAAATCGACCTAAATTTATTCCGACTTTCAAGGGTTGAAAAATAAAGGCCCGGGCCTTTAATACACAATATATGGTAACAGAGTTAGTGGATGTAAAGCACACAACATCCTGAGAAAGAAAACACCCAAAAGAGAATAGCGATTTTATTCAAGCTAAACCAACAAATTCTTACAGCAATTAAACAATTGTGCGCTTAGACAGCCTGTTTTTCTTAACCTTCATAGCATCCAGCAGTCTAAGACTCTGCACCACCACGAAATGATTTTCAGGAAACTGAAGACGAGTATAAGCAAGAATATCCTCCATTTTGTTGATTTCTTCATCCAGCTTGATCACGTCCGCCTAAAAACAAAAGTAAGATACGGATTGGATGAATAAGTCAAACACTCTGGCTAAATTCACCTTCAACTTTGCATTGTACAAATAAATTTGGCGTGGACGCATGAGCTGATATATTCGCCTACTACTGAGCATTAATTTGCCCAGTTCAGCAGCTGTAAAAAAAGAACACGTTCCCACAAGATTTCAGAGCATACTTTCATGCTATCTATGTGATGAAATGGAATGTCAGAAAAATTTAGAAATGGCTAAAAACAAAGTGCAATGGTTGCCAGAATTTGATAAGTACATATAAGATAAGAAGATGCAGCGCATTCAGCCAGAGAAAATCAGAGATATTTGGAAAGCATTTTACCAATGTTGTCGGGATCCCACCTGCATGACTTCAGGCTGCTTGACCGTCTCAACTTCAGGCTGCTTCACTGGCTTGACTTCAGGCTGCTTTACCGGCTCAATTTCTGGCTGCTTGGCGGTCTTGACTTCAAGCTGCTTGACCGGCTCAACTTCATGCTGATTTGCTGGCTCAACTTCAAGCTGCTTCGCCGTATTGACTTCCCGCTGATTCACTGGCTCAACTTCAGGCTGCTTAACCGGCTCAATTCCTGGCTGCTTGGCTTGCTCAATTTCGGAATTCATCTGCTTTGGCGACTGCACTTTCCACATTGGAACGTATCCAGCTGGAGTTGGCGGCTCCTCTTCGCTAACAATCGAGAACACTCCATTACCATCAATTTGCTGGTAGTCGTACGACTTCATCTTCGCTGGAAATAATCTAATTTTTAACCATATTTTTTACCGATTTATGAAAAATGTGTAGCACCAAATAACATTAATAGAAAAAAGCTTGTGATATATATAAGTGGCTGTAAATACAGGAATTCCATACATCTAACTTGCTTGGATTTGAACAAATTCGAGAAGTAAAATTCCCTCTGTATGCTTTCAAAAGAAATTTTTTGTAATTTGTTCTTTCATTTATACTACTTCGACGACCCAGAAAATTGATTGTATGAGCTTGAGATAAAGCCTGCGATGTGCTTAGTACGATTGCATCAAGTTCAACCACCTTTTCTCGAAAATTCGCTGAACCCAAAGTTTGGAGCTCAAAAAAACCAGAACATTTCTTAAAACAATAATTTATACTCAGTGAAAATTAGATGACGCGTAGTCGTTTCAAAGCTTTTCAGACGCGGAATGAGTTGCACTTTCTAATGAGAACAAAATATTACAATTTGATGTATATTTAGGCGAAAAATATGATTTTTTCAGAAAATCATCATTTTTCGAACCTCAATTTTCGTCCAAAAAAAACGCCGAAAAATCAGAATTCGGCTTGCACCCTCCTGAATTTCAGTGCGGGACAGATTTTTTTTAGAAAACATCTTTGAAAAAAGATAAATTTGTCCCAAGAAAGAGAACAATTTACCAATAAAAATATGTATAAAAATTATATAAAAAATCCTGCCGAAGTGGATTGAATGGATCAGAAGAATAACCAGAAGAAAAGAAAGCCTGTGTGGCCATTAGTCCTCTGTGTCGTGTTTGTTCATATGTGTGTCTGTGTGACCCGGTGGTAGTTAATGAAGAAGTGACTCGTGTCTGTGTGAAAGGAGCGCTTGTAAGGGCCGAAAGGCGTTTTCTTACTACTTGGATAGTGATACTAAAGCATTATCCAGGTCGTGGTGTTCAAGTAATCATATTTATGCAGAGGTTTCCGCGCCAACTGGTCAAACAAATAGACGGCCCTCCTGAATCATGCTCAATGGTCCTGAATCACCCCTGAATCACCTGGTGCACCCTCAGTGGTTATCCTACTCACCTGGATTTTACCGAATCATTTGAATAATGCTCACATCATCCAGATGGGGTCTAACCACTTCATGGTACCTAAAACACCTAGATACTGCTCCAACCGTCTAAATGGTACCCCAAACCACCTGTAGGGTACTACCAAGCAGTCATGTATAAATCTCCGGCTCTGGCTCTGGCTCCGAGCAGGAGCAAGAGCCGGAGCAAATTTTTGAAACTTAAGAGACCCGATCAGGAATTTTTCCTCTGAAAAGATGCAAAATGAAATTTTGACCATATATGACAACAGGTACCGATTTCACAAAAGGGTCCCGCTGTGGCTTTTTTTTTTTCAAAGTAATCATAAACAATCAGATGATCAACATTTCTGGGCCTTGTAATATTTGTTCTCATTAGAAAGTACAACTCATTCCGCGTCTGAAAAGCTTTGAAACGACTGTGCGTCATCAAATTTTCACTGAGTATAAATTGTTTTAAGAAGTGTTCTGGTTTTTTTGAGCTCCAAACTTTGGGTTCAGCGAATTTTCGAGAAAAGGTGGTCGAGCTTGATGCAATCGTACTAAGCACATCGCAGGCTTTATCTCAAGCTCATACAATCAATTTTCTGGGTCGTCGAAGTAGTATAAATGAAAGAACAAAATTACAAAAATTTTCTTTTGAAAGCATACAGAGGGAACTTTACTTCTCGAATTTGTTCAAATCCAAGCAAGTTAGATGTATGGAATTCCTGTATTTACAGCCACTTATATATATCACAAGCTTTTTTCTATTAATGTTATTTGGTGCTACACATTTTTTCATAAATCGGTAAAAAATATGGTTAAAAAATTAGATTATTTCCAGCGAAGATGAAGTCGTACGACTACCAGCAAATTATATGGTAATGGAGTGTTCTCGATTGTTAGCGAAGAGGAGCCGCCAACTCCAGCTGGATACGTTCCAATGTGGAAAATGCAGTCGCCAAAGCAGATGAATTCCGACATTGAGCAAGCCAAGCAACCTGGAATTGAGCCGTTAAGCAGACTGAAGTCAAGGCGGCCAAGCAGCCTGAAGTTGAGCCAGTGCATCAGCGGGAAGTCAATACGGCGAAGCAGCTTGAAGTTGAACCAGTGAATCAGCCTGAAGTTGAGCCGTTCAAGCAGCTTCAAGTCGAGTCAGTCAAGCAGCCTGAAGTCATGCAAGTGGGGATCTCGACAACATTGGTAAAATGCTTTCCAAATATCTCTGATTTTCTCTGGCTGAATGCGCTGCATCTTCTTATCTTATATGTACTTATCAAATTCTGGCAACCATTCCACTTTGTTTTTAGCCATTTCTAAATTTTTCTGACATTCCATTTCATCACATAGATAGCATGAAAGTATGCTCTGAAATCTTGTGGGAAACGTGTTCTTTTTTTACAGCTGTAGAACTGGGCAAATTAATGCTTAGTAGTAGGCGAATATATCAGCTCATGCGTCTACGCCAAATTTATTTGTACAATGCAAAGTTGAAGGTGAATTTAGCCAGAGTGTTTGACTTATTCATCTAATCCGTATCTTACTTTTGTTTTTTAGGCAGACGTCATCAAGCTGGATGAAGAAATCAACAAAATAGAGGATGTTCTGGCTTATACTCGTCTTCAGTTCCCTGAAAATCATTTGATGGTGGTGCAGAGTCTTAGGGCGTTGGAGGCTGCGAAGGTTGAGAAAAACATGCTATCTAGGCGCACGATGATTTAATTGTTGTAAGAATTTGTTGGTTTAGCTTGAATAAAATCGTTATTTTCTCTTGGGTGTTTTTCTTTCAAGATATTGCGTACTTCTGTTGTAAAATATTTAAAAGGTTTCTAGATTGCAAAAATCGTGTAAGCACATAAATTTCTCGTCTTTTGATATGGCAGGCACGGGCCTTCATTTTTCAACCCTTGAAAGTCGGAAAAAATTGGGTCGATTAACGTTTTTTCGTTGCTGTGTGGAATTAGGTAAACACGCGCAAACTAAGAAAACACAAAAAACAGATTTGCAAAATTATTTTTCTGGGCTGAGATATAAGTCATTGAGGGGAGGGGGGGTGCTTTATTAAAGAAGGAGCTTTTGATAGAGAATATACGGTATCCTGAAAAGCTAGTTTACTTCAGTATTTCCAAAAATTACACCTCAAACCTAGGTTCACACTAACTTCACTGACATTTTCATCTCAAATTTTATTTCCGTGTTTAAAGGGGCATGGTCACCTGTTACAAATTTTGTCCCCGCCAATTCAAAAAAATTTCCCGAAACAATGAACTTCTGTTCGGATTTTTCAACTTGGTTTTCAACAAAACTTCACTTTAAATTCTAGGCCTTGTTTTGTTAGAAACTAAGCTAAAAAATCTGTACAGAAGTTTAATGATTCGGAAAAAAAATTGAATTGGCGGGGACAAATTCAAAAACAGATAACCATGCCCTTTCAAGATGTTTTTGTACTGTTTTGTAGCTGAGATTTTTCTCAGCAAGGATTACAATACGGAAGATGACTTTCGAAAAAAAAATTGACCGAAATTTGACTTTTCGCCTTGGGGACCAAGGTAAATCACCTTATAATGGTAATCTGTCCCGTTTTGGTCACTGGATCAATAAGGGCAATAAGAGCTCCGTTATGTATTTATGATGATGACTCTTGCTCGAATTATGTCCAAGGTAAGTCAGTGCGCGCATCTCCAACCCATCAAGCCCTTGCGCCCCTGAAGGATAAAAATACACTACTTTTTCGAGTTTACAGACCTGCTGAGCATGATTATCGCAAAATCAGACCCCCTCGCTAGAGCACAATGCCCATAAAAAGCATGATTCTCACAGCGACTCTTTGAAAAATGGGGGTTTTTTCTTCGGCTGGTGGCAGTGAATTAATTTAGCTGAGCATTTTCTTTTATGCTCATAAGAAAGCCCTTTATATGGGCATTCTAATAGTGTGCCGGTTGCCTACATTCACGATAAATATCGTGTGTGAAAAATTAAAAGAATCGAAAAAGACCTTTTGGGAAAGTTTACAATTTTAATGAAAGCATGGGAAATTTTCATACTCTGGTCGTTTATCTGCTCGATGCCCGGTCAAGACTTGTAGTGGAATTCAAGATTTACAACATCGACAAAAAAGCAGCACCAAGTTTGAACAAAAATATACATTTGGACAGACTTAAAAGTAATCTAAGAACTTTTTTACAGTTCGAAAAACACGTTTGAGCCTACCCTAACGTACGCTGGCCTACCCTGCGCCTAAGACTTTGCCTAAGCCTTAAGTGTATAAATGTTAACCCAAAAACACCACAGTAGTTCCAAAATAGGTGCTACATAAATTCTGGATAGAGATAGTACCAATTACTATGGATCGATAAGGCTGAAAAAGGTTTAGTGGCACCCCCAAAAGTTCGTTCCCGCCTAGGGTCCGACACTTTTTTAACCCAATTTGCAAAATATTTTATCGATTCTGTTATGACAGTCTGGTCGCAAACATCGTGAGGATTCCGATTTTGCCGATCGTTTTTGAAAAGTAAACGAATTTTGGGTTAAAAAGTGAAACCTCGATATAGTGGCACCCCTTTTTTGAAAACAGGTGCCACTATATCGAGGTTTCACTTTTTAACCCAAAATTCGTTTACTTTTCAAAAAACGATCGGCAAAATCGGAATCCTCACGATATTTGCGACCAGACTGTCAAACAGAATCGATAAAATATTTTGAAAATTGGGTTAAAAAAAGTGTCGGACTCTAGAAGGGAACGAACTTTGGGGGTGCCACTAAATCGAGGTTTGACTGTATCCAATCCCACTTCTTAGGTAAAATTCAGTAATTAAGTGTATCCAACCGGTGTATTCAATCAGTTTTTGTATCCAGTCGGTGGTATACCGATAATATATCAGAATGCTCAGCTTGAAAAATGCAACATTAATACAATTTTCATGGAATTTGAATTTTGGCACTAATGCCGTTGGGCCCCCCCCACCCTTCTTAATTTCAGGAAAGTGACAACAAAAGACGTCTTAGACTACTTTTTTCTGCTCTATATTTCTGCTGTATAAGTCTATAATAGTTTTCAAAGTTAAAGTTTCAACTTTCCCAAAAAAAATCACTTCAAGTCTTTAAAAGTAGATGGCTTTTTTAGGCAATTTTAGACTAAATTTAGTGCTTCAAACTTGATCATGGGTAGGCTATATGTTAGGACGAAGTCAAACATGTATATAATAGAAAAAAGGCACCCCCCACTCAAGTTCGGTATACACCCCCCAGTTTGCCTTGGCCCCCAAGCTGAATTTTTTGCAAAATTTTTTCCGAATTTTTTGAACAGTGTTTTTCATTGGTTTAAAAATGAAAATAAATTCAGAAAAAAATTTGAAAAAAAAATCAGCTTGGGGACCAAGGCAAACTGGGGGGTGTATACCGAACTTGAGTGGGGGTGTATACCGAACTTGACTGGGGGTGTATACCGAAACTGCTCCGAAAAAAGTAAGAAAAATGTTCTTGAGTCCATCCTAAAATACGCTGGCCTACCGTTGTCTGGACTTAAATGAAGCCTAGATGTGATAAATGACCCGAAATGACGTCAAAATACCCTAAAAAGACCACCTACCTTTAAAACTTTAAAATTTTCAAAATTTTTTTAGTCAAAATTTTTTAAGTAAAGTCGAAATTTTAAACTAAGAAACTGTTTACAACTGTTTCTTGTATATTATATAGCAGAAAAAAATAGTTTAAGACGTCTTTTCGGGTCATATTCTAAAATTGAGAGCGGGGGCCCCATCGGCATGAGTGCCTAAATTTTTTGCTAAAAAAGACTCGCCAAGGTCTTGGCTATCTTTTGATAGAAATCTCGCCCAAACATTTGATCTAAATATTGATTTCCGACCCAGTGAAATAAACCCATAAATGTCCATCCATGACCAGGCTGTCACCACGCTTTTTCAACTCTCTTAAGAACAGGGAAAATACAGTCTCATCTGTGATTGAACACTTGCACTTGATGCAGTTTTCATGCTCTATCACGTGATATTTTATTTTCAGAAATTTATCCATAAAATTGTGAGAAAATTACGAAATCAAGCCACAACTACAGTGGAACCTCTAATCAGGGTGGTATATCCTCAGCCGGCTGAGGTTAAACTCAGCCATCAGCCGGCTGAAGCTGAAGGCGGAGGTGAAATTTTGAGGCCGGGTGACGGCTGAGGGTGAGGTAAATTTTTCAGATCTCAGTCGGCTGAGGATGAGGCTGAGGTCAAATTTTTGACCTGGCTCACCGATGAGGAAAATTTTTAATACCTTAGCCGGCTGAGTAAAATTTTTGCATCAAATTTTTGGCGTTTTGCGTTTATTTTTACCGTATTTTCTCTAATAGAAGCCCCCCTCCTATTATAAGCCCCCTCTAAAGGTCATCCAAAATATAAAGCCCCCCCCCCTAATATAAGCCCCTCCCCTCTAGTGGGTATACTAAAAATATAAGCCCCTTTTTATATAAACCCCAAAATCAATTTTTTTTTTCGATAAATAGGTGTTGCTAAACGTGGTAAAAGATACAAAGAATGTCTTTATGTATTTGGCAAGCACATCTTTCGAATTGGATCGCTGGAATACTTGTGGATGAGTGAATTTCAAAGCAAAAACTACATCGAGTCGAAATTTTTGGCGTCTGTCAAAAGTAAACTCACTCAGAATATGTTGCTATTTTAAATAAGACTAAATCTAGAAATTTCGGAAAGTTTTAGAGAAAATGCCTTTCAATTTACTTGCGTCATATTTCACAAAAGATTTTTGTTGCTTTCTTTTTTTATAAATTATTTTTTTGCACTTTGTAGATAAATCACTATTGCTTAACTTCCTAGCAATAGCTAAATGAATAAATACAAGGGTGGGCAAAGAGATGCCCAAGTGTATGTGTTTACAAGCAAATCCCAGTGGTGGGAATACATAGTTTGGGGCACTATTTTTGTTTGTTGTTGTGAAGTGTGCGGGCCTAAGGTAACTTTTCTTAGATGCCTGCCGGCCAGCCGTTTGGGGATTTGACTGGAGGCACACAATCTATTTTATTGTTCTTTGTTGATTGTAGGAAAGGGCAAATTAGATTAACATGGTTCGCGTGTAATAATTAGTGTTTCTTGAAATTTGTAGATTTAAAAAATCGATTTTTAGTTACTTCTTTTTAGGGATTTGGCCTGAAAATACGTTTTTTTACTAGACATTCACCAAAAAAAATTCTACAGGGTTATTTCTAGGTTGTTTCTTGAAATTTTGTTTTTACAGATCGATTTTTCTCACCGACAATATTTGCAAAGTGTAAAACTTGAAAAACACCATTTTTACTCGGTCCCCCGTGGTTTTGGTCTGTGGGCGACCCCTGGATGGTCAAAACCCAAACCACAAAAGGGACCAAGCAAAATTTGCGTTTTTGACATTTTTAACTAAACAAATATTGTTGGCGAAAAAATTCCATCTGTAAAAGCAGAACCAAAAAAGTAAAAGATAAAAGTTGTGGCCATTTCAAAATGGAGGGAATTTCTTGTTACACCCTGTATTTATCCAAGCTTGAACTTATTCTTACTTTTTTTATCAATATTTTGTTGTTTTGTTTCTGTTGCTTGTAATTTCTTGAAAGTGCTCACCCATGGATAAACAACTTTTTCATGCGATTAATCTAAATTCACTTTGTTTTACTTCCGATGAGAAATATTTGACATTGATAATGTCGGGTCATAATGGTTGCTAATATTTAAAAAAATTCTTTTTCAAATTAGAAATGACATTTGACTAATTAGTCTCAATTTTAGTTGACTTCCAACAAAGAAGTTGAAGCTGCTGGTATTGCCCACAAGACCTTTGTCAGTAAGCCAACTCGACAGCTATTGGCTCTTAAGGTGGGCTTTTTTGCAAATTTAATCTGATTGACAAAATAGGACATTGAAACCAACGATTAATTATTTATCTCGAATTTCGATTTTTAGTGAGAATCCTTATGCCTGAAAATATTTAGGCCAAAGATTTGACACGACTTGTGAATTTTAATATGATGTTTATTGATGATTTGCCAGAATCGCCAAAAAAGCTAATTTTGGCAGTCCACGTCCTAATGTTCGATTTAGATACCAAAAATATGATTTTATCAATACTCGAAACATGTCTAAAGCCCTAACGGTGTCGCCCTAAAAAACTCTACTTTTAAAGGTCTTTACATAGATCTCTGACCAATTTTCCTGCAAGCCAGAAGTCTTTTCGACATCCAACGAGCAACTTACCGAAGACTCACATGAAATAAGTTATTTTAGAGAACTAAACGACACTTTATTTAACGACTTAACAACTGACAACCATTTAACAACAACTAGATTCCTTTACTTGTGATACAAATAGACGAATGAGAACAAATAGAGACCAAGCATCATTGAGAAGGCTGAAATATAGTAGGGATAGGCGATCGGCAGAAATCGTTCATGCTGATCATGCCTCAGCGGACGAACTGAAACCTTGAAAGACGTTGAATTAGCACAAAATATTCTAACAGCAAAGCAATAATGATCGAAGACATACCCTTTGAACCTCAAAAATAGGTGTGTAGCCAGCACGATCATAGTCGACTCGAAATTTGTAGACTCCCAACATATCCGGAACTTGGAATTCTAAATAGACTTTGTACACTCCAGTCTTCAGAAAAAGCAAATAGACCTGTCGACAATGTGCCATATGAAAATAAAAATGTAAGGATGATAAGAGTTGAAAAGGCGCAAATGGGTGCTTACCCTGATTCTTCAGTATCTTCTCAACCAGTGGAGAGACTCTGACAAATTCTAGCTTAACATCCTCGCCATCAAACGGCTGCCAAATCCCATTGCTAAGCTCCTCTATGTCTATTTCATAACGCTAGAAAGGAAGCATAAAAGTCGGATAGACATCTTTCAAACATAGACTTACCACATTGTCTAGTGGGATGTATTCCTTCTGCTGTTGCGATTCACCCACACGATGGTGTCTGACGTCCTTCACTCGCAGTTGTCTAAACACAAACACCAAGTAGACGAAGAAATGGAAGAATAACCCACATGACATCAGGCTCAGTTTTCTCCTCACTAGCAACAAAACTACTGGCAAACAACAGCAATGCAAAGGCAACGCTCCACATATACTTCATAATTTCTGAAACGAAAAATGCAATTAAACACAGTAAGTTTGGATCACACATTTCTCTGCCTGTCAAGTTGGCAGCTTACGTCTTCAAAACGTGCACCAAAAAAGGTAAAGAAATATTTGGTAAAAGGCACATTTGGTAAAAAAAAGTTTTTGCTCAAAAATTTTGCTCCAAGTGGACGACCACTTGGTTTGGTTGGTTCAGGCTAAAAACGAATTATAACGATACTTCTCAGTTGAGTTCGTGGTGAACGTGATTGGGTCAATTTTTAGGTCTCAGGTTCGATTCCACGTACCTGCATATTTCAAAATATCTCAGGGTCATCATACCTGTGACATAAAAGGAACCAGAAAAGGCTTTACCAAAATAAATTTTACCAAATGTGCCTCTCCCAAAAAATTTTTTACCAAATGTGACTTTACTAAAAGTTTTTTTTATATAATGTGCCTTTACCAAATATTTATTTACCTTTTTCGGTACAGCCTTCAAAGGAGCATAGTTTTTGCGCGCAGCGACATTTGCAAAATTTAAATTGACGGGGACACTTCTCTTTCGTCTCTCCCTATACTCTTTGCAGTTATTTAGAACGACTGCAAATATTACAGGGGAGACCAAAGAGAAGTGTCCCCCGCCTATTCAAATTTTGGTCATGCCACTGCGCGTGAAAAACCATGGTCCTTTAAAACAACTCCTTGTTTATTTTCCAAACAAATTATTACGCTAATAAGTATGTTTCTACTTATAAGCACAGTGAAATATCGCTAGAAGGAATTCCTCAGGTCGGGCTGGGTCAACCCAAATTTAAAAGATGGGAAAAAGCAGAAAAAGTCAGTTATCGCTTTACACAATGCAGTAGCACACTGTATATCTTCTAATAAGGCCCCACCTTCTATTAAGACCCCACCTTCTAATAAGGCCCGACCTCCAAAAAGGGGTTGAAAAATAAGGCACCATGGGTCCTTATTATGGCTTGGTTACAATGGCATGTCGATGTCGAAGTCGATGTCGATGTCGAAGCAAAGTGGTTACAGTGACATGTCGATGTCGATGTCTATGTCGATGTCGATGTCGAAGGTGGTTACAGTGACGTGTCGAAGTCGATGTCGAAGTCTATGTCGATGTCGATGTCGAAGTAGGCTTTTTAATATAGATTTTGGGAATTCGAAATCGTTCGAATTTTTTTTCTTCTGCTTCGACAAGAGCTAGGTTTTAACAGTCAAATACAATTATTTTTACTCATCTGGTGCGGAATTTCATGCGCTATCTTTTGTGCTATAAAATTTTTAAAAAAGGCAATGAAAAAACGTCTAACGAATTGATTTTTCAGAACTACATCGAATTTTTCTTTGCACTTCGACATGGACTTCGACATGCCTTTATTTTTCTAGTCTTTTATGATTTTCAACACCGGAGAGAACGTATGTCCTGAAAGTATATTCTTGTGCAGAATTTCACGCTGAACACGATGGTGGAAAAAAAATTCACAAAGAGTCATTGTATGGTGGTCTGTTGCCCTTGTGAACCAACCAAGTAACGATTTTTGCCTATGCAACTTCAAAGAGATAGACCATGCAAATTTTTTAAGGCTCAAACTGTTTTACCACCTCAAATTATTCTTTATCCTCTAAAATTTGAATTTTGGGCAAATTATTTTTCACCCCCTTAATTTATTTCTTTGGATGTACCGAAGAATTTAAAGAAATATTTGCTAAAAGGCACATTTGCTTGAAATAATTTCGCTAAAGACACACTTGGTAAAACGAAATTTTGGTAAAGGCCTTTTCTGGTTCCTTTTGTTTCACAGGTATGATGACAATACGGTATTTTGAAAATGCAGGTACGTGGAATCGAACATGTGATTTTAAACATTTAGCCCATCACGTTAACCACTGCACTATGAACTCGATTGCATGAAACCCAAGTGCGTCCACCCTCAAATGCAAGTCATTATTTTGAACATTTTTACCTACTTAACCCACTTGGATAGTATCTAAACCACGTGTATGGTATATTTTGCACCCATAGGGGTTCGAACGGCGGTACCCCGAAATTTAGGCGGCATTTTGCATTTCAAAAAATTAAAATTTCTTAAAAATAAAAAAAAGCCATTTTTCTAACTTAAAATTGTGTGGGGAATTGGGTTTGTTAAGCCCGAAGTTGCGATTTTGCACACCCTAACTTCGATACCTGGCGTAGGTGTCACCTGGCCAGGTGGATGTCCACCTGGATGGCCTTAAAATAAAAAAGTTCATTTAAATAAAAAAATCCGTTTTTCCAAACTAAAAAATCTGTGAAGAGTTGGGCTTGTTTAGACCAAAAGTGCGATTTTACCTACCCAACCCCAAATCTAGGGTTGGGTACCACCTGGACAGGTTGATATCCAAGAGTAAAGATAGATTCACCAAATGACCTGAAAGGTCAAACGTTAGTCTTTTTACATCTAAAATTATGGTAAAAAATTAAGTGTGCACCCAGGTGGATTCGAACCAGCAACATCGGCGGTGCATATCCAAGTGGTCGTCCACTTGGATCAAAAAATTTTATCACGTTTTTGGATTCCAAGATAATTTTCTGAACTACTTTGAGTATGCTGAAGATGGTTTGACAGTGTTAAAATCACGTTTTATCGAGAAATTTTTCAGATGTCGTAAATTCTTGATTTTGATAAATCAAGAGTTCACAATAACGATAGGTTACTGGTTCGAATCCCTCTATGTGCAATCAGTCCAGAGTACAGGATTCAAATTAAACCGTTTCTAGAACACAATTTTTTCAGTTTGGATTGAATCGTTCAGGTTTTTAGGTCTGTACCCCAAAATTAAACCGAACTGAAGAAGATGTAGCCTAACAAACAAGATATTAATCAAAACAACTACTTAGCAAACACGCTTAGCAAATAGACCACTTAGCAAATCGCCGCTTAAATTTCGGGGTACCGCCATTCGAACCATCAACCTCAGTTTTGAAAAATTTTTGGTGGTCGTACTTGGATCAACTTTTTTCTTTTTTGGGTTCTGAAACTTGTTTTGTGGACTGATTCGGACACGCTGAAGATGGTTTGATAACAGTGAAATAAGGTTTTGTATGGTTTTTTTGAGTATCGGGATACAATTGATTTTACCAAGACTCGCTTCTACCAAAACTCGAAAAATACACGAGAAAACGTCATTTTACCTCTATCAAACCATCTTCAGCATGCCCGAATCAATCCAGAAAACAGATTTTGGAGGCTAAAAAAGTAAAAATTTTTTGCTCCTGGTGACATCCACTTAGTTTGGATGGACTTAAAAATTTAAATTCCCGCATAAATTTCTCAAAACCGAGGTTGATGGTTCGAACCCTATGGGTGCAAAGCCTATTTTACACATTTTGCACCGACAATACCAAGAATATTTGGCTGCTTCGCGGCCGAAGACCAACACATTACCATTGCAATGGATTGGGGTGAAAAAAACTCAAGCGAACCGAAAAAGGTAGGCTTAGAGAAAAATACTCTTTGGAGTGGGGCTTTTACGTTTGGATACTATCCAAGTGGGTTAGGTAGTTAAAAAAGTTCAAAATAATGCCTTCTTCTTGAAGATAATAAAAGAAAAATAATAAAAAATATATGAAAAATATGGTGTGGTGACCGATTCTTATTATGGTGATCGACATTCCATTGTAACCACCTTCGACATCGACATCGACATAGACATCGACATCGACTTCTATTGTAACCACCTCGACATCGACATCGACATAGACATCGACATCGACTTCGACATCGACATCGACATGCCATTGTAACCACGGGTTAGAAGATATACGCTAGGTTACTTTTCCGTAACGGAAGTTCCGTTACGCCCAAAAGTGTAAATTTTAATTTTTTAAAATCAATTTTCAAATCAAATTTCATCCTACAACGTTCATATCGCAAAAAAGTGGCAGCATTGATAAAACTTTGTGATCTCATCAGTATATTTTGTCAAGGTGTGCTTGGCGATTGTGCTACTTCGCTGGATATTTTGTTAGCCATGAAGAGTAACATTGCTCATCATTTTTTTCTGCTTTTTCTGTCTCTTTTATTGTCGGCGTTTTTTCTTTTTTTCATAATAATGTTTATGCGTTTAGTTCTTCGCTCTCAAACTCAAGATCTCTTCAAAGCTATTGCTATGGCTCGAACTAAGCAGACTGCGCACAAGACCGTTGGTGGGAAGACTCCTTCGAAACAGACTGCTCACAAGACTGTCGCTGGCAAGGCTCCTCGCAAAGCCCTCGCTACCAAGCATGCGCCAGTGGTTCTTCAGCCGCTGGTGGTGGACTTAAGCGACCTCATCGCTATCGTCCGGGACCGTCGCTCTGCGTGAAATTCGCCGCTACCAAAAGACGACCGACCTGCTGATTCGCAAGCTGCCCTTTCAGCGTTTGGTTCGTGAAATCGCTCAGGAGTATAAGACGGATCTTCGATTCCAGTGAGTTACTCTTTCATTAGCTTCGTGATTCATTTAAAACGTGGTATTTTCAGGACTTCTGCTGTGTTGGCTATCCAAGAGGCGGCTGAAGCTTATCTGACGGGTCTATTTGAAGACACAAATCTTTGCGCCATTCACGCCAAGCGAGTTACGATCATGCCGAGGGACGTTCAGCTGGCTCGTCGAGTCCGTGGAGAGTCGTGAAGTGCCAGTGGTTATCACTTATTCTGTACACCAAAAGTCCTTTAAGGACTATTTTTTGTCTTCATTTTGTTCTCTCGTTCTGAAATAAATACTACTTCTTGCTGTAATAGGTCTTGGTTTATAAGTGTTTCCTTTGAATAAGATTGTACTGTATCTGAAGTCCATGAAGTAGGTAGAGTGTACATGCTGATATCTTTTGTTTTCTATCCGATTTTGAAACGGGTAGCGTTGAATCCATCTACTGAGAAGTTGCAATATTTGTCATCATGTAGGATGGATTTGCCTGGATTACATAAATCCGTTCAAATTCTGCTAAAAGCGCTAGTGTTAAGTTAAAAATCTATAAGAAGGCGACATCTTTCATACGTTGTATCATCTAAAACTTATCACTGTTTATCGGTGGCGTTGTTCGTGTGAAGCACTTGCCTTATCTAACGGCTCCCTCGGTTAATTGCAGCTTTTACGAAAGAAATTCTAAGACATTTTTTCCTATAATTTAGTGTGGAATTGTGTGACACTTATTATATCGATTATACGTTCTTTTTTATCGAGATGTTGAAATAAATGACTGGACTGTCTGTGTAATAGGAAGTAGGATATAAAAATAAGTTCCACAATGTTAATGCAAATGGTCAGGGCGACGAAATATTGTGATGCACATCAGCTAGGTGTATATATCAAGTTCAAGCTCAACTGTCTTGTATAAGGGCCATTCATCGAAACTGCGTTCAGCATCTATCTTTTAGCCAGCAGTCCTATTCCGTGGAAAACTCTGTTGTTTTTCGGTTGGATCTTAGGTAGCCGGTCAGTTAGAAATTTTTTGAGTAGCTGTTTCTAGCTATTTCTTACTGAGTTTTAAGTACCCGTAAATCCTTCGGTCCCTGGAGGACCGAGTAGCGCCCTTATTTGCCTTGACATCTCTGAGTTGTTTTTTGTGCTATTTTTTTAAAGGGCGATACTTTTACCGCTACTTTTTGACAGTGACTACTACTTCACTTCACATACCTTCTTACAAATATGCTTTTTTCTTGTCTCAGATGTTTTTACACTGTTTTGTTGCTGATATACTCCTCTATCAATTGAGTGGTCAAATACCCTAATTGAAGATAGTTTTTGAGAAAATCACACCAACCTCACACTAAAAACCGTGGTTTTTTGGCTGGGTGTTTTTAGTGGAGCTTTACCTTATATTTGGTGTGATTTTCTCAAAAATTATTTTTGATCAGGGTGTTTGACCACTCAATTGATAGAGGAGAACCTCATATACAAAACGGCGTGAAAAATCTGAGAAAAAATATGTGAAAAAAGGTATGTGAAGAAGTGAAATAGTAGTCACTGTTAAAAAAGTAGCCGCAAAAGTCTCTTCAAAAAAACAGCTTTAGGAAATAGGGTAAATTGTGATGTGTATATCGATTTTGATTGCGGCTGTATACCAAAATTAGTCCCTCATTTTAAATGTTCTAAATAACTGTTCATACCTTTTGTTTAGTGAAATTTTCTTTGTTCCTCATTCAAACGTTTTATTCAAGCATGTCGAAAAACCTCGAAACAAATAACAAAAACACACATTCCATCCAAACCAAAAAAGAGGAGCAGAAGCCTGATTAGGTTGGCAGTCATTACCCATCCAAGCAGTCAAGCGTGTCTAGTCCACCAAGTTAGACACACCCTCACCTCCAGCAGCAATTTGGGAGAAAGCATTTAAACCATTTGTGAGAAGAGCCATCCTGTCTCTTAGTTTAAAACAATCCATTTGGTGCAATGCTAGGTGGTGGCACTCCTCAATTGATTGCTTCTCCTTGATTCATTGACTATGTCTAGAATATCCTCGATGGCCAGGTTCCGCTTGGCGGCGGGGTGGCCGTGGATAAGGAAGAGGAGCAGGAAATGGGGTATCACCAAATGCCTAATGGTAGAGGCATGGTCAGAAGACGGTCCAAATCAAGCTCTAGGCTGCTGGACACTTTTTCCAAGGGTCATTTCTTCACTCGACTCGTCACGGTACTGCCACTTGCATACCTTTTTAGTTTTTTTTTATAGTTTCGTCGTATTCACACTGGTTTCTGTCTGATTCAGAGATTTGGAGCTCAAAAAATTATATTTATAGTTTTGTCATGTTTCAAAAAAAAACCGAAAATTTGGGAATAAAGTAAAAGTGGGAAGTAAAAAAAGGACTAATTTACACCATAATCTGTAAGTATTCATTTTTAGGCATTTGAGCACACAAGCTCGTACGACGAGTCCATCACGGGATACATGCGCCGCCAGTTCGGCGGCAACTCCACCAATAGCTCACCCAACAACCGTCGGCTTATACCTCTGCGCTACGGCACCAACCCTCATCAGAGCCAGGAGGCTGAACTCTACTCCTCCAAACTGATATGCCCATCAAAGGTGAGCTCCTCAACCAGGCCGTATTTTTTCGCGGAAAAAATTAACAATTTCGCAGACTTACCGTATTTCCTTTAATAAGACGGCCGGCCACCTTATTTTTCGGATGCCTAAAAATCGGAAAAATTTGAAGTCGATATCAAAATTTTTGAGCGAAGATCCAAAATCTAGAAAGCGGAATCGGTAGAGCTCGTAGGAGTTAAGAAAATGCAATGAACAGCCTTGTAAAAAAATTCTCTGGGCTGAGATAAAGGTCCTCAAAGTCGAGGGAGCCAATTTATTAGAGGAAATACGGTATAGGTGTTTAATTCAAATTTAAATTTGGATTTTGAACCATCTCCTAAAATGTTATCCCTCCAGATCCGAAATTATTCTGGGTAAGCCTACGGACCAGACCTATATATAAACAACAGGTGTTTTGCATAAAAGGCGGACTAATAATTTACGGGAAAGCTGGTTTCTCTCGAACAACGACTTTTTTATGGTTGACCAGCCTGTGTGTGTTTCCACTTATTCAGACATTTGCGTCATACAGAAAGGCAATAAAAGTTGCCCCTCACTCCAAATAGGAAATTAACTGAATGAGTTGGAGTGAAGAAAAAAGTTTTGAGAAAAGGGGGGATGTGTGGGCAAAAATCTTTTTTTGGTGGACTTGCAATAAAGAAACAAGAAGAAGGATGGCTTGGTGTGCTTGTTCTATCCATGAAGATTGAAGCAAAAACAAGACAGGAAATTCAATTTTCAGTTGATTGTGCTAAAAAACTCGAATTTATAACAAAGGGTTTGAAAAAAAAAAACTAGAATTAGTGATGCTGAAATACCTGGAGCTGGTTAAAAAATGGGGACCCTAGTATAGATATTTTCCTTTTAAAACTTGAGTAAAGAGCACCTAAATTTATAACCCAGACCCGGAAAATATGCGTAAACTCTTTATTAGTCACAACTTCTGTACGCTGTCTTACGCCTTAGCCTAAGGGCTAAGCATAAATTGTTATTCCAAGGGTAGTTACAACGATTTTGGGAGGGTCAGGTTTGGAGGGGGGGGGGGGGGATTATTCGCTGCTAACGCCAGAATGGGCAATATTTTTTTCTTGCCGCAGAAATACTTTTTTGGCGCAAATAATTTTGCTGCTTGTATAAATGTATTTGCGGCAGAAAAAAGTATCTTTGCGGCAAAAAAGTATTGACCGTTACAAATCAGGGTATTTCTAAAACATTTGCCACTCTTTTATAATCAGGAACTTTTCGGTTAGTTAGAGGAGACCAGCGTGCGTTAGGGCGGACTCAAACAAGTTATTTAAACTATGAAAAAAGTGAAAAAGTATGTTTGGAGTCCCTACAAGCCTAGGATGACAAGCCAAAAAACGACAGAGCGATCAAGAAATAGACTTCCTGATTATGGGATAGCACCAAATCGTGAAAAAAATATAAGCAATCAAAATCCAAGATTTGAGGTCTCAAAAAGGCTCAAATCAACCATTTTCAAAAATTTACAGTCAAACCTCGATAAACCGGCACCCCTCAAGTTCGTTCCAGCCTTGGGTCCGACACTTTTTTTACCCAATTTCTGTTTTTACGGTCTGGTCGGAAATATCGTCAAGGTTCCGATTTTGCCGATCGTTTTTTTGAAATGACAACAAAATTTAGGTTAAAAAAGCAAAGCCTCGATAAGCCGGCATCCTTTTTTGAAAAGGGGTGCCGGCTTATCGAGGTTTGACTGCATTGTTGAGCGCCAATTTATCCTAATGCACTAACATTTCAATTTTCGGCGGCTGTTCTATATCAAAATTGTTTTTCAAGAACTTTATGAAGGGTCAACTTTGAATTTTTTTGTTATTCTCTTAAGCGGAAAAGTTTCCAGGTCGCAATAAGTCTGGAGACTCACACTAATCAGAGTTGCTATTTATTGACACTCGACTTTCTACAAAATTTTTGGCTCAATGTGACAATTTTTAGTGTTGAATGGAGCGCCTGGCTACATCAACATCCTCGATGGTCTGAATGCCTGGCAGTTGGTTGCCGAATTGACAGAAGCTACTGGCATGCCAGCAGCTGCTAGCTTCAAACATGTTAGGTGAGCAATCGTGATGGCCTGGAAAAATCATATTTTCTCAAAAATTTCATATCATAAAAATACAAACCAAAAAAACTTTTTCAGTCCTGCCGGAGCAGCCCTAGGGGTACCTTTAAATGACGCAGAAGCTCAGTCTTGCTTCGTGTCCGACCTAGGACTCGACTCCAAACGACCCTCTTTGGCAGCTGCTTATGCAAGGGCTAGAGGTATGCTATTTTAGATTTTGGTCAAAAAAGTTTTTTTGTTGTTTCATAACTAACTTTGTTCAATTTTGACAATTTTTTTGTAATTTTCTCCTGTTTTTATGATTTATTTATGTCATTTCTGTGTTGCAACTATCCTTTTAGAGCAGATCTGGGTGGTAGACACCCTCAACAATGCCAAAATCCTCAAAATCTTGGGTAAACCAGTATGAAAAGTATGCACTATTGGCTTTTTGGAGTCGCTGATTGCACACATGCATGCAATAAGTATTGGTTTGAATGCACTGCCAAAACCTTGTGCACTTGAGTGGGGTTACCAATTTTTTACGAAATTTTTAGTTGATTATTTTTGGCGAATTACTAAATTAAAAATCACGTGGGTATTTATTTTTCAACTTTTAAAAAGTCAGAAATTTTTCGCGTGACTTGGAAATTTTCGGGGTGCTGAAGTTGCTTGTTCATGTGTGTGTTTGTCTTTTTGTGTTACAAAAATATATATAAAAAGTGCCTAATTGCTGAGTTTTGCTCACTGAATGTGCGCACGCACCCTATTCTGAAACAAAAGAAGATAATTTGCGATATTTTTCGGTGTAGGGGCGTTTGGCCACTTTTGTGCCTTTCTGTTTGAGTTCGCGCCTTTTTAATTTTTCCGGCTGTTTAGTGAATGATTTTGGAATTTAAGCTCAGACGAAGCCTTAAGGTACGTTCACTATAACCAAAATCCCACACTCATGTTGACAATAAAATTCGAGGTAGTCAAAAGTGACGAGTGTGGGTGCGGGTCTGAGCGCTATTGTGAAAGTACCTTTATGCCTCTCACACAATGCAAATCCAATCTTCAACCTTGGAGCAGTGTTTTTAGTCTTGTTCAGCAAGATGACTTCGATTTTTATTGACAGCTTTGGTGTCCTATTGAAGTTGAGATCCAGGGCTATCTTTTGACACCAAACTTGCAGAGGAGGAAAATAAAAATTGTGGATAAAAGTTATTAATCATACAATATAATCCTCAATCCTCCATGTTGAGGATCATTTCGAGATGAACGCACATTTATATATGATTTTCATCTTCGCGTTCGGCAAGTTTGGTGTCAAACAATAGCCTGAATCTGAGCTTCAATATGACACCAAACTTGCAAAAAAAACCTCGAAGATATTTTGCTGAAAAATGCAAAAAACATTTCGCCAAGGTTGAGGACTGAGCTTGCATTGTGAAACAGGCCTTAGGCTCAGGGTAGGCCAGCGCATGTTAGTCAATACTAAAGAATGTCTTAGGAACTGCAAAAAATGCAAAATAAAAAATAAGGCGCGAATTCAAAAAGGACACAAAAGTGGCCAAACATCTGCGCAGTACGAAAAATGTCGCAAATTTTTTCATTAACATATCCTCTGGGTAAACTATTGCAATTTGAGGTGCTGACCGTATGTCCTCATTTGGAGACTTCATTGCCCTGTCCCACCGCTGTGATGAGTTGACTGCTAAGATTATTAGCAGGGAGGTGTCGGATGGAGTCATTGCTCCTGATTTTGACGAAAATGCCCTGTCCATCCTGGCCAAAAAGAAGAATGGCAACTACACTGTTCTTAAGGTAATACTTTTTCTCGAAAAAAATTTAAACCATATCTCAAAGCGGTATGGCCGCCCAAATTTGAATTGGAATATACAAAATGTTTTTGGTTCTATCCCACTATCTGGTGCCGAAATTGCCTTAGTCCCCCTATTGTTTTCATAATATTTTCTGTCTCAATTTTTCATTATTTAAAAATTATCCACAAAAATTCTTCAAAAACACCACGGGGACCAAGGCAAAATACAGTCAACTCTCGATTTAAGGCCACCCAAAAAGTTCGTTCACACCTAGGGTCCGACATTTTTTAGCCCAATTTTGAAAATTTTTACCAGTTTGGTTTTGACAGTCTAATTGCAAATATCACAAGGATTCCGATTTTGCCGATAGTTTTTAATAACCAAATAATTTACTACTCAAAAAGCAAAACCTCGATTTAAGTAAGGCTCTTTCAAAAAATCCCTGGCTTTTTCAAAAATCCCTGTCCTTAAATCGAGGTTTGCTTTTGAGTAGCAAAATCATTCAGTTATTAAAAACGATCGGCAAATCGGAATCCTTGCGCTATTTGCAACTAGACTGTCAAAATAAAACTGGTATAAAATTTAAAAAATCGGGCTAAAAAAGTGTCAGACCCTAGGTGGGAACAAACTTTTGGGGGTGTTCTTAAATGGAGAGATTACTGCACTCAAAAAATGTAACAGGGGGGGGGGGCCAAAGCAATTTTGGCTTCAAATAGTGGGATAGAACCACGTGCTTTATGGGGGGAGTGGCCAGTTAGCGATGGTTTTTTTTTCAAAATTTTTGATATTTTTTGCCATAAAAGTACTCTTTTTGTGAAAAACAGTTTTTCTGAGGCCACCCAGTAGTTGAAATTTCTTCAGGAATCCGAATCAAAAAACAGAATTTTAAAATAACGCGTGGTTGCTGAAATAAGACCTAAAATTGGGTGCTTGTCTTTTTTAAATTATGACCATCCAACTTTAGGTCATATCTCAGTAACCACACGCTATTTTGAAATTCTGTTTTTTGATTCGGGTTCCTGAGGAAATTTCAGCAACTGATGGCCTCTGAAAAACTGTTTTCCACAAAAGAGTACTTTTATGGCAAAAAATATCAAAAATTTTGAAAAAAAAAACCATTGCTAACTGGCCGTACACCGCTTTATGGATTTGTAAAAAAAAATAAGCGAAATTTGATATCAAAATACGATATATGATATAATGTGATAAGGTTTAAAAAATACTTGGATACCCCTGAAAGACCAAATTTGCAGATAGATCCAAGTATTTGCCAGCCGAAGACGAGGTGCGCACAGTGTTTGGGCTGAAACTCAAGCAGAAACGCAATAATGCAGTCATATCAGCCGAAACTTTCTCCAACATTGTTTCCAAAAACAAGGATGTGAGTAGTACCATTTTTTAAAAAATAAAAGCCTACAATTTGTTGGTATAGTTGCCCAATATGCTGTGGAAGATTTGTTGGTGGCCTCAATTGCTGTCAAGTACACTCAATCCAACAGTGTTTGCTTCGCTCACAGAGGACAGGTAAAATATTTTTTTTGGTAATGCTAGTATATTTTACCAAATAAAAACCGTCAAGATAGCTGTATTTTCAACTAGGTCATTAGGTCAAAACTTGATCGAATTCAAAAAAATTTGAACTCGCGCCCTTTTTTGAATTTTTATTTTATCTGTTTGGGATCGAAAATTTGAGCTTATTCGAACATTTTTTGCTGCAAAACTAGCAAAAATAATTTTTACAAACATTAGGACGGCTCGAACTTTTGTCCCAGACCGATAAAAAAAATTCAAAAAGGCGCCAATTCAAAATTTTAGAATTCGATCGATTTTAACCAAATTAAAAAAGGCTGTAGGTGAAAACACCCCTCAAAATATGTAAATACCCCCTCAAATTTGAATTTCGCACAAAATGTGTAAATCCCCCTCAAATTTGCATTTTCGGTGAAGACTGCAGTAAATTTTGCGGGAATCCGAATTTTATAGTCAAAAAGGACTTGGATCGATCAGAATTCCACCCTGGAGCGGCCAGAAGCCCCTGCAAGAAGGTTTTTTGGGGTTGATTGAAGGGGGGTAAACTTTTTGCAAAAATTCGATTGGGCGAATCAGAATTCCAGTCCGATCGGCTTAATCGCTCAGAATTCCACCCTCAACCACTCAAAACCACCGAAACCCTGGAATTCTAAACGATTAAGCCCATCGGACTGGAATTCTAATCCAAGATCAGCGATCCAATTCCTTTTTGACTATAAAATTCGGATTTCCGCAAAATTTACTGCAGTATTTCACTAAAAATGCGAATTTGAGGGGGTAAATTTGAAATTTGAGGGGGGATTTACATATTTTGTGCGAAATTCAAATTTGAGGGGGTAAAAAATAAATTTGAGGGGATTTACATATTTTGTGCGAAATTCAAATTTGAGGGGTAAAAAATAAATTTGAGGGGGATTTACATATTTTGAGGGGTGTTTTTAATTTGAGCCATTAAAAAAAAAAAGAAAATTTCAAGGCAAAATTTAAAAAAAAAGACAAAACGGAAAAATGCCCGCCTTATGTGAAAAAGTGCCCGCTTTTTGTGAAAAAATGCCCGCTTCTGGATTAACCTGTTATATTGATTATGCTTTATATGAGCGTAATTCTTGAAGCTGAAACTGCAGTATTTTGCAGTAAATGAATGGTATATTATACGGTTGCCAAAAGTGCAGACTCAGTCCTTTTTATAGAGCAGTTTCACAAAACGCGGGCACTTTTTCCCCAAACGCGGGCATTTTTCCGTTTTGTCCTTTTAAAAAATTAAATGTTGATGAAATGGTCATTGGCCAAATTTTACTGATTTACTCATTTTATTGATCCAAATCTTAATTACCGTATTTGCTGTAATAATCGGCCATGGCCGTTTATTTTTCAACCCCTAAAAAATCGAAAAAAAAAATATTTCGATTTTGAGATTTTTGGGTGCTCAACCACAATCTGAAAAGTGGAACCAGGAGGGCTCATGGTAACTAAGAAAATGCATAAAACAGATTTGAAAAATATTGACTCTGGACTGAGATATAGGTCTCTGGGGGTGGCCGTTTATTAGAGAGTGGCCGTTTAATAGAGAGTGGCCGATTATTAGAGCAAATACGGTATGTGATTTCCATTATCACAATCGGCCAAACTACGTGGCCATTAGACAATGATAAGCCAATTTTAACCATAAAAACTCTTCATTTGTAGGTGATCGGTATGGGAGCTGGACAACAGTCGCGCATCCACTGCACTCGACTTGCTGGAGAGAAGGCAGCCAACTGGTTGGTACTACTTTTTATAATTCAAGCCCCAGATTTTGTTAAAAAAGTAGAAAACATCCAGAAATATCCATCAACAATTTAAAACATTTATGCATATATTCAAAATTGGGATTCCAAACTGAGGTTGAACACCAATTAAATTATTTTTCCACTACCTATATGGTACTGGCTGAGTAGCTGAAGTATCCAGTCTAGAGAATGGGTAGGACTGTATATCACAAGCTAACACGTGGGACACATGGACCTGACAGCTAACCAGTAGGGCAAAGTCTCACCCGTCCTGCAACCGTTAGCGCCTCCGTCATGGATTCTGGCAATGGTCTCACAGTCACTTTTGCCGTAGCACTTTAGGCGGAACCGACTGGCCACTTGCTGCAAAAATACAAATATTGTTTTTTTTGAATAGTTAACTGTAAGAATTTGACTATGGAAATCGAGTGTGGTCATTAACCACACCTGACTGTGAATTCCTACAGTCAACTGTTAGAATTTGACTGTAGAAGTTTACTGCGAAAGTTAACTATGACTAAATTCTACAGTCAACTGTTAGAATTTGACTGTATGTATTGACTGAGGAAGTAAACTTTGTGATTAACTGTGAGTGCTAGTTTCCATAGTCAGCTGAGAAACTATAGAAGGGGAATTTTGAAGACCACCCACCTTAATGCACTTGGAGGCACATTCATAGTTCTCGGAGCACCTGATCCAGGCTGTACCACTCTCTTCTCCAATCTGTCTGCCTGGTTCATAGCATTGCTGAAATCGGCCATTAGAAATAATATATTCATTATCAGTTAACCACTGTAGTATACCTTGAACTGCCAAATGTTCATGCGGAAATAGCCACAACCCATCCTACCAAAGAAATCGCGCGCACAGCCCTTCTGGACACAGGTGGAGTCCGCGTGACACATAGCTTTCATACAGTCACTATCAAATTCAACTAAATACTGATAAAATTTCGAGAGAGAAAAATTTGGTACTTATTCGGTTGGGGGGGGGGGGGGGGGGTTTTTCACTGATTTAAAATAGTGTTTGAACGTCTTCTAAGTAATTTATATGTACTAAAAACGATAAAAAAGTTGTTTTGCGATATTTTTCTACATTAAAAGATGATTTTTCGAAAAAAATTTTTTGACCAAAATTTCACTTTTTGCCTTGGGCACCAAGCAAACTTCCTTACTTTAGGGTATTTTACCCCGTTTTGGTCACTGGAGCTGGGCAAAAGAGCCTTTGTATGCATTTTTGATCAAGAGTCTTGCTCGGAATTATGTCTAAGGTAAGTGAGTGTGCGCATCTCTAACCAACCAAGCCCCTGCGGGGCGCAGGGGGCTTGGGGGCTTGGGGTTGAGATGCGCACACCCACATACCTTAGACGCAAATCACTCGAAAGTGACTCTGGATGCATGAAAATGTATGCATACCAGAGTTTCTTTATGCGGTAGGCCCCAGCTAACAAAACTATGTTCAAATCCCATCTTCTTGTGGGTAGCCAGGTATCCTTTCAGTTTGAACTACCTTGGGGGACCAAGGCAAAAATTCGAATTTTGGCCAAAATTTTTTTTAAATATTCAATTTTTATGCAAAAAAGTGTCAGAAAATAACTTTTTTATCGTTTCTAGCACATAAAAATTACTTAGAATACGTTTAAACACTATTTCTAAATCAGTGAAAAACCCGCCCCCCAACCGAATAAGTGCCAAAAATTTTTTGGACAAATAAAAAATTTCTTTTTTTGAACAAAAAAATTTTTGGAAAAAAATTTGACCATTTAAAAAAATCTGTAAGGATGGGCTACTCTTTTGCAGAAAAAGGTGAAAAAGACATTTGAGGAATTATCCAAACAGTCTGGGGAAAAGTGGTTTGATCAATCAGTAGTATTATTAGTTTTATCAAATAGTCTGGTGTACTTTTATTTGACCGGTCAAATACTTTGCTGATCAGAGCCACCAAACTACTCTCTTCCTTTACGTCGAAAACAGCTGATTTATTATTGGCAGTCTGGGATTTATTGTCAGAGTACATGATACTGGGTGGTACGTGCTGTGGTAGCTCAGTGTTCTATCATGTGAGATTAAGAATAAATGGACTCGAGTTCGACTCCCGCTTGAGGCATGCCCGTGAAAGCCCAGGTAGCCGCCCCTCCAAAGACTATTTTTCTCTAAGCCTCCTTTTTCGGTTCCCTTGATTTTTGTTTACCCCAATTTATTGCAATGTGGAGTGTGCTGGTTTTTGGCCCCGAAGCGGCCAAATAACCTTGTTATTGTGGGTGCAAAAGGTGTGAAATAGACAAAAAATAAAAAATTGCTGACAAGGGAACCGTTTGAACTGTACGATTCGATTCGAAAATTCTGACAGAGCCATCTTGTAGAGCATAGTTGATTTACTATATAGAATTTCAATATTTTTCCCTACAGACAGAAAAAATCAAATCTGGAGACTCGAAAAAAATCGAGCCACAAACGGCCTTGATCCCCCTGTAGATTCTTAAAAACGTATTTGTTTATAATCCATCATGATATGGTGACACCGCCAAAAGCTCGATACTTAGCAGGGTCTGACACTATTTTAAACACATATATATGTGGAAAAAAAGTGTCAGACCCAGTTAGGAATCGAAAATTTAGGGTGTCACTGTAGGAAGGCTTGCCTGTAGAAAATTTGTTTTTGAAAATCCACAGGGGGGGACCATGGCAGTTTTGGCTTGATCTTTCTCGACTCTCCAGATTCGATTTTTTCTGTCTGTGGGGAAAAATATTGAAATTCTATATAGTAAATCAACTATGCTCTACAAGATGGCTTTGTCAGAATTTTCGAATCGAATCGTACAGTTCAAACGGTTCCCTTGTGAGAGAAAAATTCTCTTTGGAGGGGGGTGGGTACTCGGGTTGCTGTCAGGCATGCCTCATTTGATTTTAAAGGTTGAAATCTGCTAATCTCAGGGATTGGATCTGGGTTTCAAAATTTGGGGCTCCTAATATTATTTTGTTTTGAGATTTTACGTCAAAATCTTATTTCTCGGCACAAAAAAGTTAAAAGGCACTGGATGAAATAGCGTATTTCGCCAAATCACTCTAGATGTCCTTATTTTTAAAAAAAATTGATCTCAACCCTGGTTTAACTACAGTCGACAATCTCCACAACGGACTCGAAGGGACCGACTTTTTTGTCCGTTATAGAGAGCCTCCGTCATGTAGAGCGTCGATTTAGGTCAAATTATACTATCTCTAACCACTCGGCCAAATTTTTTCCCTTATGGAGAGCTTTCCGTTACGGAGCAGGTCCGGGTTCTATTCTAGAATCGGGTGCCAAAAATCAGTCATGCTAAGAACAACAGGGGGACCAAGCTGATTTTTGGCACCCGATTCTAAAGTAGAACCGGGGTTCCGTTATGGAGAGCCTCTACTAGGGTGGTTGAATGGTAATTACCGGTAATTACCGGTAATTACCCGGGTAATTACCCGGAAAAATACTTTTCCGGCCTTATTTCTCGTAATTACTTGGGTAATTACCCGGGTAATTACCCGGAAAGTATTTCTCCGGAGAATTACCCAACCCTAGCCTCTACTGTATGTTTTTCACTTTTAACTATTGTTTTTAAGCAAAGTCACCCAAAACTTTTTTTATCGCAAACTCATTTAAAACAACAACAACACAAAAATACCTACTGTTGTCAAAGTTCAAAAAGGCGAGTGCCCCTTGGAGAGTTAGTCTCCAGACCAGCAAAGTAATCCACCCAACGGACATTCTGCTGTTGTTGCCTTTCTCTAACCTTCAATCAGACCACAAAATAGAAAATGTCGAAATACTAGTAGTATAGTATCAGACCAAATAGCAACAACTGTACAGCCAGTAGTAATATAGCCTAAGGTGCGGCAATAGTAGGCAGACCAAAAATAGGTGTTGGTAGAGCAAGTCTGTTGAACTGACCGCCTCTTCTCTTCATTGAACTATGGCTAGTGCTTGCTCAACTTAAAAAACCGAATTATTATTGGAGTAGAAGAAGAAGATGAACCAAACAAACAATCTGTTTTGGAAGAAGAAGGGGAAAGCAGCAGGAAATAAATAATAAAAAGTGGGTCTTTGTGAGTGATGCCATGTTTGGGTAGTAGGGGTTGGCAAAGTTCGTCATAACTCTACACTTGGGACCATCACTACTTGGGTCACGCATTTACATACTGTTTGGGTGGCGGAAATTAATAGATTGGAAGAAAGAGCAAAAAGGTTTGACACACATCATCATTACTTGCCCGCCTTAGCACATTGAATGGTTTAAAATGGGTCTGGCCAACTTTTGGTTTCGCCTAGGATTGTGAAAATGCTCGAGCAGATTGATTTCGAGCACACGCTCGAGAATTTGCCTTTTTTCGAGCATATGCTAGACATATTATGACCGTTAAAGGGCATGGCCACCTGTTTTTTGATTTTGTCACCGCCAATTCAAAAAAATTTCCTAATCACTCAACTTCTATACAGTCAACTCCCGATTTAGTGTACACCCTGGGGACCGGCTCCAGGTGTACACTAAATCGAGTGTACACTAAATCGAGGGTTCATTCTAGTCATTTTAATTGACCGCCAGCCAATATGATTTAATCCAGGTGTACACTAAACCGAGGTGTACACTAAATCCGGTGTACACTAAGCCGGGAGTTGACTGTACAGATTTTTCAGTTTGATTTCTAACGAAACAAGGCCTAAAATTTAATTTTAGGTATGGTTTTGTTAGAAACCAACTGAAAAAATCCGTACATAAGTTCAATGATTCGGAAAATAATTTTGAATTGGCGGGGACAAAATTTATAACAGGTGACCATGCCCTTTAACTGTGGCCGTACAGTTAACTGTATGGTTAAACTGGGTTCCTGTATAAACATCTCGCATAGGACCTACCGTATAACCTCTATTAATCCCCACCCTCTATCAATCCCCCATCCCTGACTTTGAGGACCTACATCTCAGCCCAAAGTAAATACGTTGCAAATATGTTTTTTTGCATTTTCTTAACTCCACGAGCTCTACCGATTCCGCTTTATCGATTCAGAATTTTCACCCGAAAATTTCGAGATTGACCTCAAATTTCTCAGATTTTTTGGGGTTTGAAAATTAATCCCCCATGGGGGATTAATAGAGGTTATACGGGTCAACCGACATTTGCGGTTTGACACTTGCGCCCCGACAGTTGCGCCCCAAAAATTAATTATGTTGTAGAGTTTTTATTAGATTCTATCATCCTCTAGCTGGTTGACCTAACCTCTGGGTGGCCTTAATTGCCGTCTGGGTGCTGAGGGTATTTTTTAGGGTATTGAACTAACTTCCCTCGTGCTATTTTAAAAATTTACTTTCTAAATCCGCGGTTTACATACCTTCTTAGTGGGTTACCTATATATCTTTTTTAACCTAATTCAACCTACTTTTTAAGTAGGCCGCTAACCGGAATGGGGTTTGGACCCTACCCAGGTGTTTTAATAATTGGTTTTGATTATTATTATAACTGCTTTTGTCCTGTCCACCTTCAAATATCGGCGCCAAAACTTTGGAAAATCCAGAAGAGGACTTTATATTTTGAAAGCTAAATAGTTTTTTTATCTCATGATGATAGTCGAAGTATTTGTCAAACATGGGAGTTGAAAATAAAGCCTTTTCGCTTATTAGAAGCCCCTCCTTATAGAGATCCTCTGTGGAAGGTAGTCGAAAAATAAAGCTCCGGGGCTCTATCAGATGAAATACAGTATGTAAAACTCTCTTTAGGGTGGCCGGCTACCCTATTGCTCACCTATACAATTTTGACTTAGGTTTTAGCTTAGGCGCAGGGTGACTCAAAATCTATTCCATGTTTGCATAAACATATTGTAAAGAGAGCAGATATGCATAGACCCTTAGGAAAAGAAGAAGAGGTGGCGGCGTAGTGTGATGGTAGCACATCAGCCCGGACAACTGAAAGCTGCAGGTTCGATTCCTGCCACCACCATTTTGCCTCTTCCTTCCTAAACTTTTCTATATAACCATTTGAGTAAAACTATCTAACACCACGTCTGACACTACCTTCTTAATTATTTTTTCCAGTTCAGGAAACACGTTTGAGTCCGCCCTAATATATGCTGGCTTAGTTCTCGCCTAAACTAAAACCTAAGTAAAAAATGCATTTTAAGGCTCTTTGTGCCACATAAAACTGACGAGAACATGGTAACATACCATAATGTAAGATGTAAAGCCAATTTTCTGGTATGGAAAAATGCTTAAACTACGTTTCAATCCATAATTTATTTTCGGGGCGCAAACGTCGGGGCGCAAATGCCGGAGCGCAAGTGTCGTGGGGCGCAAATGTCGCGTGACCGTTATACGGTCTATCTCAGCCTAGATTAAATATTTTTGAAGAAGCTGTTTATCGGATTTTTGGCGCTACTCGGTTTTACCCCTCCCAATAATTTTTAGGCTTCGGAATTAGGCTTAGCCCTTAGGCTTAGGCTTCGGCCCTTAGGCTCAGGGCCAAGCCATTGCTAATACCAGCTTTTTTTTTTATTAAAAAGTATGGTTTTAGGTACCCCTGAAAAATTATTGGGAGGGGTAAAACCGAGTAGCTTTTTTGGGAGGGGTATAAACGAGTAGCGTCGGATTTTTCTTATTTACAACAGATTACACCTGATTACGGCACGGCGACAATTCCGCGGGAGACAATTCCGCGAGAGACAATTCAGCGAAATTTCAATTTTTGACGTTCCTATTAAGAGAAACCAAATTCTGACACCAAATTCGTGTTAAGCATGGTGGATTCCATATTCACCTTCCTCAAATTTTAACGTATTGTCCAATTTCAGATTCCACTAAAGACAAAAAAAACTTTTGAAAAAAATCGGTGTTTTAAATTTAACCACGAGTTTTAGATTTAAAGGCACCTGGGTATGCAGTCGACCATTCTGATCACGAATCTGGTGTCAGAATTCAGTTTTTCTCAACAGGAACGCCAAAAATTGAAACTCCGTGGAATTATCTATCGCGGAATTATCTGTCGCGGAATTGTCTCCCGCGTAATTGTCGCCGTGTCCTGATTACAACTAAAAATATCCAATTTTCGGGGGCTCGAAGAATGATCCCGCACGTGGAAATTAATGCAGATTTACGTAGCTACCTACGTAGGTCAACTAATAAATAAACAAAAAAACAAAAGTTTATAATATACTATAGAAAAATAGTAAATTCAACCAAGTTTGAAAATTCACGTGATTCCCAAACACTTTTGGATTTTTTTGATTTGGTGCTAAATAAATCAATTATTAGTGACAGGACGCAGAGATATTTTGCTAGTGGTTTATTATGGGTGGAGAAAATCGGTGTGTGTGTTTGCACCACCGCTACTTCTTACTGCTCTTATCATGCCCATCGGTGTACTTACAACATCAAACATTCGGGACAAAACAAAGCAATTTATGGGGAAACCACAGTCCGAGCTAACTAACTCAAAAGGCTTAAATTGATAACATTTTTTGACCAAAACAAACAAAAATATCAATGTTTTAGTGCCAATGAGCAAATATGACACTTCATGTGCTCAATAATATTTACTTTTAGACAGCTATAAAGTGCGCCTTTCCATTACCAAAAAAGTAAAAGATGAGGCATGACTAGTTTAATTTCCTTTGAGTACCCACAACAACATCGAAATAAACCCAACCCCGAAAATAGAACAAAAGCATATGGTGTGAGAACCACATAGTTGATCGGTAAAATATCGATACCGATCCTGAATGAATTTTTTTCAAATTTTGTTGCTACTGGAATATACCCCACCTAAAAATTTAGTCTTGGGCTTTGGCTTAAGCCCGTAGGCATAGGGTTAGGTTCAGGCCATTACCAGGCCATTCCTGGCCATTACTAACAAGAGCTTCTGCACAACTTTTTTGTTCAAAAATGGTTGTTTTAGATACCTGTTTTCGGGTAAATGGACTCAGTTCCCTATAAATTTAAAGTGGAACTGATTCACAATGTGGACCCCAAAATCTGCCTTGGTCCCCCCTGTTCTTTTTTCTTGAAAAATGCCTTGGTCCCCCCTGTCCATTAGAGTTATAATAATGTTGTGATCATGGTGATTATGGTTAAATGATCACCTTGAACATGATCACCTTCAAAACAACAGGGGAACCAAGGCATTTTTTAAGAAAAAACAACAGGGGGGACCAAGGCAGGTTTTTGGGGTCCACATTGTGAACCAGTTCCCAGAACCTGTTTTCGGGTAACTGGACTCAGTTCCCTTTAAATTTAAAGTAATGATCTGGGTGTTCGAACAAAAAATTTTGGATTTCGAATCTTGAATCAGGACTCTAGATCCTGGTACCAGACTTATAGATTTAACGAAATCTATGTAAAAAATGTTACAAAAAGGACAAGAAAACCGAAATTCGGGTATCTTACCCTAATCTTTATTAATCAGCAGGCAAAAAACAAATATTAAAAAATAGACATTGACGCAATTTTGGGTCCTTTGACTCCAGCTTTGGTGATCCATCAAAGCGCAACTCTTAGCTATTAACTGGGTCTTTTTGTTTCATCATTCTTTATATATAGATACACACACACACATATGTCATCCACTTAAGCAAATGGTGCTGCTCTTAGACTGGCGGCGGCATTTAAGAGACCTTTTTGAGCTATTGTTTTGCGTCAGAGTAATAAAAAAATATATTTAAGCCGTATTAGGAGTTCGTGTGGGTTTTGTTGCAAAATATATTCAGAGTACTTTGAGGAGATATTAACTAGATGCATTTAGAATAAATGAAAATTAATCAGAAAAGCAGCTAGACAAAAGTATTTTTAATTTTTTCCCATATCTACCACACGTCAACTGAAAAGGTTCAATAATGGAAATCATACTGGGCACAAACTCCGGTATTACTGGCATTATCACGGGCTCGTACAATGAGCTTTTTCGGACTTATAATTTAGTTAGAGCTACTAAATTTTGGACAAAGCTTTTTGTGAGCAAAAATTGGCTGGTTCAAAAAGATTTTTTTAGGTCACATAGAGTCTTTTGTCCCAAAAAGAAGTCGATTTGATCCCAAAAAGGTCTTTTTGAACCAGCTAATTTTTGACCCCAAAAGGTTTGTCCCTAAATTTTGGGGTGAAAAATTCCAAAACAGTAACATGTTACAAGGAGATATTAATCAAAATGCACACTTCCAGATATATTATAATTAAGAAAATAATTTTTGATAAAATTTAGGTGGTTACGCCAACAAGACCGCATCCTCAACTTGCCCTGGAAGCCGAATGTGAAGCGTTCTGAGAAGTCTAACGTGATTGATGTGCTTGTCTCCGGCATGGCCATGAACAATGGAGTGGAGCTGATCTCCAATAGTTCATCGTCGTCTAACTCTCTTAGCCCACACGGAGGCATAAGTAGCACCGAGCAGTGGAGCAACAATTTCTTCACTGAGCCTGTCCAACCCTTCACTCTGGTACTTTCAACTTATTTTAAAAGTAATTAGTTTGTGACTTGATCTACTATAGGAGGAACGCCGAGCATGGTTGAGCAAATTGATGGATGTTAGTGTGTCTTCAGACGCATTCTTCCCATTCAGAGACAACATTGACTGTGCCAGACAGGTAAGTACAAAATCCACACTCCGACCTACCGTATTTCCCTTAAAATTGCCCCGCCTACGGAAGGCCCCTTCTCTAATATAGGACGGCCATAGATATTCTTTGAACGTTCAAGGCCCAAGCCAACTACTGGAAGACACACGGTGACCTTAAACTGTTTATTCCGCATGCCACAATGATTAAAGTCGCCAAACTGCAATCACCGACGAAAATCAAGCTACACAATAGATACACTTTTATTCATAACAATAAACAACATGCACTTTCACAATTCACGCTAATGTTTAGAAGATGTTCGGAGTAACGAGGAAACAACAGAATTTGGAAGGACTTCCACCTAATCCTTAACTCGTGTTCAACAGCATCTTCGACTTCTTTTTCATCAGCCGAAGAGGAGACATGTTGAGCACTCATCTCGGCTTGCTTAGCTCCACCCCACTCGTTGCTGCGGGCTTCTTCCTGTTTGTTGGCCTTTCGAGCAGAAACTAAAACACAAGTTTTTGAAAAATGGACAAAATAGTGCTTCAAATCCTCACATTTACGAGTGCGACGAGACTTCTGCTTCTTCGACTTTTCTTCTCCATCCTTGATTTCGGGACCACTGTTCTGGAAAACAGTCGATAAAAAGTGAGACGCTTTCAAATCAGACAAACCTTAGGCAGATCTTTTCCGGCCTTCTTCTCAGCGTCATCCTTTGAACCTTTCGGCTGCTCTCGCTTTTTATTTTCCAGGTTGACTTTTTTGACTGCGTCATCAGATTCGACTGGCTTTTGAGAAAGGCTGCTCGTCTGCTTCTTTTTCGCGATACGATTCACGCCCATCGGAGCACCAGGAATTCTCTTACCACCGGGCCCAGTCACGGCAACCGCCTCAAGACCCTTAGCACGCTGTACAATGTCGAACTCCAACTGAAATTGAGGAACTTGTAAATTAGACTAAACTTTAATAGAATTTACCTTGTCACCTTCATCAACGATGTAGAAGATTTCACGTCTAGTTGGACTGACAAACTCAGATCGATGAACGAAGATGTCCTTGCCCGAAGAATCAACGGTAGCGAAGCCGTAGCCTGAAAGGTAGAATAAATAATCGTGAAAGGCAAAGCAAAAGATAAAACTCGCCATTCTTGAAGCTGAACCACTTGACAACACCAGACTCGTTGCGCGCAATGACAATAGACCTATCGATAGAAGTCTTAACATGATTGCTCTCAGCCCCCTTTTCGCCAATTGAAGAGACAGAAGACGACAACTCCGTTCGCAGATGTTTTTCGCTGCCTGGCTTCAAAATGACAACATCTTCCTAGAAGAAAAAAGTTCTCAAATAATCTAACCAAAACAAATCAACCTTGATCGAAGCCATTCTCTTATTGTTTTCCTCCAAGATGCTGATAGATCGCGATTGGACAATAACTCTAAAAACCCAAAGAACATCATAGATATTTCAGACCAAGTATTTTGAAGTGTCTGAACGGCTATCATTGATAACAGTGAATATCGTCCTTTCTCCATCAATGAAACCTCCTATAATACTTAGTCTGTCGATTTCTAATACCCAAATCTTAGCCCAGACCGAAAATTTCCCAAATTTGTTATTTACGCTTTTCAACTCATCGTTTTTTGTTTTCAATTATCAAGATTGACCCAAAATATACTGATTTTAAATAGGTTGAAACATGAAGAGTCCGTACTCTCAATTGAGAGACATAATTAGTGAGTCGTCACGATTCTTCAAGTACCAATTTATCAACCGGACAATTCTTCAACACCAAATTCTTCAACCGGCTTATTCTTCAACTCGCTTATTCCTCAACTGGACTATTAGGGGACTACTGCTATCATATGGCTAGTCAATAGACCGTTGAAGAATAGACCGGTTAGGAATAAACAGGTTGAAGAATTGTCCAGTTGAAGAACTGGGGGTTTGAGAATACCGTACTTCCTCTAATATAAGCCCATGCTCTAATAGAAGCCCACCCCCTATTTTTTGACTAAGGTTTCGGAGTTAAGGTCATTTTTGATTGACAATTTCAAGATTTTTGGGAGGTTGAAAAATAGAAGCCCATGGGCTTCTATTAGAGGAAATACGGTATGTGGACAGCCGTGGTCACAGACGACCTTAACTAACAACGGTCGACGCTATTTTACGTCATTGAAAGTAGGCCATCAGACCGGGATAATAAGCAGAGAAAAGACGCTAGGTTTAATGAAACCGAAACAAAATCCAAAAACATCAACGCTTTAATTAAACAAAAGGCCAAAAAATTCAAAATAATATTTTCTGCAAATTCATTTTTTGATGAATGATATTTTTTCTTACCGCAAAATTTGATCTTCACGCAAAATACTCTTTTCTTACCGACTGACATTGGATTGGATAAAGTTGCAGTTGGATACCGCAGTTGGATACAGTTGCAGTTGGATAGATTTTCGAATTTGATAGAATTCATTAGTAACAGAAACATTGCAAGGCCCTGATCAGTGACCCGCCTGACTGATTTTTGGCCAAAAACCCAGACCCGAGACCCGCCCTGACGATTTCTAAAATCCTGACCCGGAATTTGCCAAATATTGAATTCGAATTTTCCATAAGTGCTCTTTCGAAATGTGTGTGTCTGATGAGTTTTCTCAGTACTTACCGTAATAGTTTCTTGGAACTGGGCATTAGTAACGGTTAAATTGAAGGTACCGTATTTCCTCTAATATAACCACCGGTGGTTTATTTTTCAAACCCCTTCTGAGGGGTGGGTTTATTAGAGTCATTTTGAGATTTTTGTGGCTTTAACCAAAATCCAAAAGCGGAATCGGTAGAGCTCGTGGGAACTAAGAAAACGCAAAAAACAGCTTTGCAGAATATTTACTCTGTTCGAGATACAGACACTGGAAGTTGAGGGGGTGGGTTTATTAGAGCGGGTGGTTATATTAGAGGAAATACGGTATATTTATTTATATTATTCAGACTTACAGCCAAATCGAGCCCACAGAGGGTGACCGTTAAAGGGCCTGACCTCTTCCTACTCGGTGGTCCCCCGCCAATTCAAAAATTTTCCCTTGATCATTGGACTTCTGTACGGATTTTTCCGCTAGGTTTCTAACAAAACTAAGCCTAAAATTTGATTTCAGGCATAGTTTTGTTAAGCTGCATTCATACTCCCGCGGGACACGGGACAATTTTTCAAACACGTTTTTGTCTCTATCTCGGCTCCCAGCCATCATTTTTCACTACTTTTAATAGATCTACAAGGCAACAGACCATGCTCTACAACATAGGAATAACAGATTTGCCATGATCAGTATCGAAAACGGTTTTTAGGCTGTCCCGCAGGTCAATGTCTCACGGTACAAATATAGGGATTTGTCCCACGGGACATTGACCTGCTGGACAGCCTAAAAACCGTTTTCGATACTGATCATGGCAAATCTGTTATTCCTATGTTGTAGAGCATGGTCTGTTGCCTTGTAGATCTATTAAAAGTAGTGAAAAATGATGGCTGGGAGCCGAGATAGAGACAAAAACGTGTTAAAAAAATTGTCCCGTGTCCCGTGTCCCGCGGGAGTATGAATGGAGCTTTAGAAACGTGGCGGAAAAATCCGTACAGAGGTCCAGTGATCAAGGGAAAATTTTGAATTGGCGGGGGACCACCGAGTAGGAAGAGGTCAGGCCCTTTAAATCGAGGCCTGTTAAATCAAAGAAAGCGGAGGAAGAAATCACGATTAGTTAGGGTCATTTTTTTTACAAAAAAACAGGCCCAGGGGTTCATTATGCTGAGTTGTTTCCGTAAAATAAAATATTTTGCAGTTTGGTGCCAATTACATCGCCAGTCCTGGTGAAGCACTCGTGACAAATCAAACCTGGCCAAATCAAGTGTCGACAGGGTGTCGGGCTTATCGGGGTGTCGGCTTATCGAGGTCCGACTGTATAAGGTCATTTATATCAGATTTAACGCAGAACCAGTGAAAAATAGGACGATTCGAAAAAAAAACTGCTGGTTCGCGCCTTAAAGGGAGGGTGCATGTTGCGTGGGTTTTTGACCATTACTGTTTTGTTGTCTTAACCGCATTTTTAGTGGTTATTGCTTATCGTTAATACATCCCCTGGCCAACTTTTTGTGCAGAATCCAAAATTTTATAAAAAATCAAAATATCTTTCGAAAAATCTCATGAAAAACATAAAAGCTGATCGAACCATTCATGCCGTATTTCTTTCACGTAACTTTTTAAGATCCTTGTGTTGTGATTTTTTGTTTTGGTTTTTAAAGATAGTTATTAGGCAACGTGCCACTCAAAACTTAGCTTACTGTCCTTGCTACCGTCTCAGCAGTAAGTTGTATACTAGCTGTCCAGAAAAAAAACCAAAACACAATGACAACAACAACCTATTACGAATAAACAGGTTGAAGAATAGACCAGTTAGGAATAAACAGGTTGAAGAATAGACCAGTCCAAGAATTATCCAGTTGAAGAACTGGGGTTTGAGAATATGTGGACAGCCGTGGTCACAGACGACCAATTGATTAGCGTTAACTAACAACGGTCGCCGCTATTTTACGTCACTGAGAGTACGCCGGCACTAGGTCATTTCGTCCCCGGTCATTTCGTCCCCGGTCATTTCGTCCCCGGTCATTTCGTCCCCCGGTCATTTCGTCCCCTGGCCTTTTCGTCCCCGGTCATTTCGTCCCCAAAAACCGCCAATTTGAAATTTTCAAACAGGTTCAAATACTGGGGATAGTAATACTTTTTCTAACTTAAATTGTGACAGGAATTGGGTTTTGAGGACCAAAATTGTTATTTCACCACCCCAACTCTATAAATAGGGTGGGTACCTCCTGGTCAGGTGAATATACACCTGGATAGCCTGAAAATTTGGATCAAAAAATTTTTTTTGTTTTCGGGTTCCAAAACCTATTTTCTGTACCTATTCGAGCATTCTAAAGATGGTTTGACAGTAGTAAAACTACGTTTTGACGGTATTTTCACAGTTTTCGTAAATCTTGCAAAACGTAATTTTAGCACTGTCATACCATCTTTAGAATGCTTGAATTAGTGCGAAAAACAAGTTTTGGATTTCCCAATAGCGTAAAAAAATTCGATCCAAGTGGACGACCACTTGGTTTAGTTGGTGCATGGCAGATCCGAATGATCCAACTGCTAGCATGGTCAGATGCTTTGCAAAAATAGTTAAATAAACAATCTGGGTATTGTCGAATAAGTACTGTCCTTTAGGTACCACCATACCTGCACGCTGAGAAAAATCGGCGCCGGGCGCCGACCCAGGCGCCGGGTCTACTAAAAATCGGCGCCGGCGCCGGCGCCGGCACCGGCGCCACAATTAATTCGGCGCCGGGCGTCGGCGCCGGCGCCGGCGCCGACGCCTAAAAAAGGAAATACGGCGCCAGGCGCCAGCATCAAGCCATTTTTGTAAATAAAATAATAGAATGTAACAAAGACTAATCTAACATTTTATGTTTTTAAATAGAATTTTTTGTATTAGGAATAGCAACAATTATGAGAAATTAAAATTTATCATGTTGCGGTTATAAACAAGCATTGTTTTGCTTTTTAAAAGTACTGGGCCAGTGGAGCTTTTACTGCCGGCTGTCAACATAGCTGTTATGCTGAGCATACGCTCAGCAGCTGCAGTACCTGCGGGAATAGCTAATAAATCATTGGCTATTTTTGTCAAAGATGGGTATGCCTACAACGAGTCGAGGAAATAGTGGATAACTATCTTCATCAGATAGTGGAGAACATCAAAAAAAAAGCAAAAACCGGTGATGAAATTTTGTGATTTACATGTGATAAACATAAAAAATAAAAATTTACTATAAGATTAAAAATAACTTGTCTGCAAAAAAATCTGAGAAAATTTTGAATTTACTAAAACATTGTCAAGACAGCTGAAATCTGAACATTCAGGCGCCGGCGCCGCAGCTGAAGTGGCGCGGGCGCCGGCGCTGGCGCCGGCGCCGGCGCCCGACTGTTAAGCTTTTTTAGCCAGCGCCGGCGCCGGCGCCCGTGCAGTATGGGTACCACTAACTAGAAATTACTATCTAGCACCACCCAGGCACTTCCACCTGAGCACAGATTCATAGTCACTGCCTTGTTACTACCACTAAGTACTACTTTCTCGGTACTACAACCTTCATACTATCACGTGGATTCCCTACAGGATAGAAAACTATTTATAGGAAAAAACTCCAGAACTGGGTTCCTTATGTTTTAGCATTATAAAACCGTGTTCAGAAACCAATTATGGATAGGTACGATAATTTTTAGTTACTTTCAATTAAATCCAATATTTCGGATTCTGGAGGTGGATACCCATTTAGAGAAGGTACCAGGAAATTAAACTATCATCATGAGGCTCACGGGTCTTATAAATACAAATATATGACTGTAATTCAAGAAAAAAATGTCTGCTACCACATGGATCTGAACCTGTTTGAAAATTTCAAATTGGCGGCTTTTGGGACGAAAAGGTCAGGGGACGAAAAGGCCAGGGGACGAAATGACCGGGGACGAAATGACCGGGACGAAATGACCGGGGACGAAATGACCGGGGACGAAAAGACCGTCGCCCGAGTACGCCATTAGACCGGGATTATAAGCAGAGAAAAGACGCTAGGTTTAATGAAACCGAAACAAAATCCAAAAACATCAACGCTTTAATTAAACAAAAGGCCAAAAATTCAAAAATAACATTTTTTGCAAATTCATTTTTTAATTACATTTTGTGAACTTTGTAAAAGTTAGGATAATTTTTTTTTTTTTACAGCTAACGGAGGAGGACCTTGGCTGTGACCTGAGGGGGGGGGGCTCGATGACAATTTTTTTTCTGCGTATGCTTGTAGAGCGTGCCCAAGTTCCTGACAAGTCTGGCTCCCCAGCTTTGAAGGTGTACAAAACGTGATACGAGGGTCACTCAAAGTTCTAAAAACACCTCGATACCATCTTATGGATTTTCATAGCTGACCCTTAGGCCATGGGAAATTTCCTAAAATTTCGTTGGCTTTCAGAGCTGGGGAGCCAAATTCAAATGGGATTTGGGAACGCTCTACAAGAACACGCGATTAAAAAAAATCGTCGAAAAAACCACAGGTTACAGTCAGGGTCCCTTCCTTTTAAATAAAACGTTAGCCCAGGGCTAACTATGCTGAGTTGTTTACGTAAAGTAAAATATTTTTCAGTTTGGTGCCAAGTACATAGCCAGTCCTGGTGGAAGCACTCGTGATGATGAAATCATAGAGGCATGTGATGAACACAATCTGGTTCTTATACATACGGGACTCCGACTATTTCATCACTAGGCCTCACAACTCGGCCACAATATACTGCTACTGGATCCCACAACAATTTTTCTATAGTAGAGAATCCATCGATATCAAAAAATATTTCTTGTATCTTGTGAAACGTGTCTCTCCATTTTTTTACTAATAAAACTTTTTTAAATTTGATTAGAATACAAATTCCACAGCTCATGAATATACATATCAAAATGTTGACGTTACTAGAATATACTTCTCCAATAATTTTTGGAGGGTACCTAAAATCACCATTTTTGAAGAAAAAAAAGTTGTACAAAAGCTCTGGTTAGTAATGATAGGCCCTAAGCCTATGGGCATAAGCCTAAGTCAAAGCCGGAGCCTAAATTATTGGGTGGGGTATCCTAAAATATCCTATTATATAGTGAATAGGATACTATTCTCATCCCGGGACCAAGCAGAAATCGTGTTTTTGACATCATATACTGAAAAAATATTGTCGGCGAGAAAAACCATCGGCGACAACAGAATTTCGAAAATCGCTCAGGCAAAAAAACTTATGGCCATTTTAAAACCGGCTAATTTCACGAAACACCATGTACTTTGTGGTCTTAAGTCAAGACTCTTGACTTTATTTCGGAAAATGGTTTTGCTCAAAATTTCTCTAAATCATCGCGAAATTGTGTTTATCACATTCAAAACAACAACGTGTTCTACTCAGAACTTTTTAGTCAGAAGTAATCGACTGCGAAAGGACGGTACTTTTTTCTGACCGGTAATTACTCTTTACTTCTCTAACTAGCTCTAAGGTGCCGGCTTGTAATAAAGGCTCATGGTGATAAACCCTGTATTTTATGTGCCTGATTTATCAACCTTCATGTTTTCAAAACTGTAAAGTGCCTGAAACTTCTGTTTTCATTAACTATTTGAGCTGTGTAAAAAAATTTCGTTAGATTTTTAGGCTAAAGTACGGTATAAGAATACCTTCCGAAAACTGGTTTTGACCACTTTTTGTGTGTTTTAGCATATTCAACTTACAGAAAACATATTTTTAGGTGGCGGAAGATGAATTTCGAAAAAAAATTTCGACCAAAATTTGACTTTTTGCCTTGGAGGACTAAGGCAAACCACCAGATGAGGGTACCTGGATACCCCAAAAGATGGAATTTTAACATAGTTTTGTTAACTGAGGCCTACCGCATAGAGAAACTCTGATATGCGTACATTTTCATGCATCCAGAGTCACTTTCGAGTGATTTGTGTCTAAGGTAAGTGGGTGTGGGCATCTCAACTCCAAGCAACTAAGCCCCCTGCGCCCCCGAAGTGGGTGCAGGTGGCTTGATTGGTTAGAGAATTTTCTGGTTGGTTAGAGATGCACGCACTCACTTACCTTAGACATGTTTCTGTGCAATACTCTTGATCATAAAATGCATATAGAGACTCTTTTTGCCCAGCTTCGGTGACCAAAACGGGGTAGAATACCCTTATATACCGTAATCACTCTTTTAATCGCCCATGGGCATATTTTATTAAACTTTTTTACAAGGCTAAAAAACTAATGAAACCAGAAGTTTTAGCCCAATTTAAATCTGACATGGGACCTTATTAGAAGATTGGGCCTTATAAGAAGATATTCAAGAACATATAAGAAGAATATAAAGTAGAGATGATGACGGACAGGACAATTCCGTCATGTCCCGTCAATTTTAGAGAATCGTCCCGTCCCGGAATCCCGCCCGGAAATTTTTTGACACCTGTCCCGTACCGAAGAAAAATTATTTAAATTCCGTCTTGTCCCGTCCCGAAAAAATTCAATTTGTCAAAAACTACTTTCGACTTCTAATTACAGTCAACCTCGATATTAACAAGTTGTCAACAAGTACCGAGGGACCGTTGTTAATAACAACGGCCCCTTGGTAATACCAAAACAAAAATACCAAGTTGGTATAACGGTTCCGCACGGCCGGTCACACTGCTGGCCGTTGTTTTGTTTGAGAGATGAATAAAGCATATAGGATTGAAATTCCCGATCGGAAATTTTTATGACCCTCCCGAAAATCTTCCCTGTCCCGGGGTCCCGTCCCGATATAAATTTTTGACCTGTCCCGTCCGCGTCCCGTCCCGAAATTTTCGAATTTGAATCCTGTCCCGTCCGAAAAGCTAAAGGCATCATCTCTAAAAAACTTGTTTTTACTCTATATTTTATTTTTATTTTTCAGGTCATCCACGTTGGTATTCAGGTACCCATCCCAGGATTTAGACTTTTGGGCTGGAAAAATTGAAACTAATGAATGATACGAAATATATGTATTCATTTTTAGCGTAATATCTAGACAGAATCTGATCGACGCACTAATCACTGACGCACTAATTACGACGCAGTAATTACGCATAACCAAGTGGTCACCACCTGACCAGTCGAATATCCGGCTGGATGCCCTAAAAAATTAACTTTTGTAAAATTCAAAAACGAATTATCTTATGATTTGTAAAATCGTGCGCATAATCGGGTCGGATGAAACCAAAAGGGCGATTTTACCCACCGAAAGGCGAACACCTGGGATGGGTACTACCTAACCAGCTGGAGGCACAGCTGGATCGCTGTGCCTCCAGCTGTTTTTTTTTGTAGCTGAGAATCTTAGCTACAAAATGAGTGGTAAACTTTTGAAAAATGTTGAAAAAATCGGCGCTACTAGCGAATACCCCCCCCCAAGCATCCGACCTTTAAAAATTGCTGTAACTACCCTTGCAAACAACAAGTTTAGGCTTAGCCCTTAGGCTTGGGGGTAGGCCAGCGTACGGAAGTTGTGACTAATGAAGAGTTTGCGCACATTTTCCGGGGTCTGGGACATATATTTGGGTACTTTTTACTAAAGTAAAAAAAGTGAAAATCGTTGGGGGGGGGGGTATTCGCTAGTAGGGTCAAAAAATCTATGGTAAAACGCAATGCCACAAATATTGTTTTTGAAAAAAACGGTGCGAACTTTTGACACGACTAGGGTTGTCGAGTCGAGTACTCGAAATCGAGTAATTTCGAGTATTATTCGAAATTTTTCGAGTATCGAGTCGAGTACTCGAAAATTTCGAGTTTCGAATACCGAGTCGAGTACTCGACTCGAAAATTTCGAGTTTCGAGCATCGAGTCAAGTACTCGAAAATTTTGAGTTTGAAGTATAGAATTTAATTATTAAAAATGTGCTCGAGGACCAATTTTTTCTTTTTTATGGCTTTATTATGCCTTACCAACTTCACATGATTAAATTTTCGGACGACCTGCGACTTGCTACAAATTGTGACTCGCTACTGCGACTCGCTACAATTGCGACTCGCTACAGATTGAATTTTCTATTGTTATGTGGGTACATATTGTTGTGTTGTACCAGACCAATTGTTGGCCGCTTCGCGGCCAAGACCAGCACACTCCACATTGAAAGGGATAGGGGAGCATGTAGTACATGTTTTGGGTGAAATGGACAAAAAAGTTAAAGTGTAGCGAGTCGCAAAAAGTGTAGCGAGTCACAATTGTAGCGAGTCGAAGTTTTACCAAATTTTTAACCTAAATTTCGACAAAAATTCTACTCGAAATCGAGTAATTTCGAGTATTATTCGAAATTTTTCGAGTATCGAGTCGAGTCGAGTACTCGAAAATTTCGAGTATCGAGTCGAGTACTCGAAAATTTCGAGTTTCGAATATCGAGTCGAGTCGAGTACTCGAAAATTTCGAGTACTCGACAACCCTAGACACGACCTAATAGTTTGTCAATCTACTGTCAGATTTCCCATGCATTCTAACCTGTGAAGTTGTTCAGCTGAAGTAAATCTCCGACCATGGCATCTTTTGAAATATCCAAATGGTGGCAGGGAACCAACTGTGCTAGGTAAAAAATTTTCCATGGTAAAGTCATGGTATTTTTAATTTTGCCGACAGGGTTGATTTCGCTGAGCAAAAATATCAACTACCTATGTGTTTTAGATGCAAATCAAAGCTCGGCATCCTCGATGGAAAGCACAATTGTCGATCCTGTGGTCAAATATTCTGCAGGTATTTGGAGCGGTCGATGGTTATATCCTCTTCAATAATTCCCAAATATATTTTTTCAGCCGATGTTCTTACCCGAATATCAATGTTCCGCAATTTCGTGGGCCTGTAAGCATATTTCAGTCATTCCAGTAGCAACAGAATTTCGATCTCATTGTTTTTAGGTTCGACTGTGCATTTCGTGCGGCCACAAATATATGACGCCTACATATGACGTAAGACAGGAGCCGGTAGGTAGCATACCTTGGTTTTTCATTTTTTTACAATTTTAAAATTCTGGTTTTTAGAGTAGGCCGATCGGATGGAATCCAAATGCTGCTCAACCAAAGACAGAGGTAAATGATGCTGATTCCGAAATACAAGAAGAACAGGAACTGAAAGAGCAGGAGGATTTGGAACTGGCACTTGCTCTGAGTCGAAGTGAGGCGGAAGCCAAGGTTTATTGTCTTATGACTGTTTCTTATGACTCTAATTTTCACTACTCAGATCGCAATTGACGAAAAGCACCATCTATATCCTGTGACTGACAATGAATTGAAGGAAAAGATTCGGCTTCAGGGACTCATGAATATGGACGAGGGGGTACAGCTAGCTCATCTGATGAGTATGCGTGACGCAAAACCTAAGGTTTCTGCCGAACACCTCGGTTATAGCGAATTCTTATGGTTTTATTTTCAGGAACGCACCAAGGTGAAGGAAGTCCCGGCTGTGACTCCAACTCTTTCTTTGTATTTGGACCGAAGCTACTGGGAAAAGAAAAAAATTAATAATGAGGTTGGTCTTTGAAGTCTCGGCTTTATTTTTTGAAAGGAAGGCTATTATTCATAGACTGGAGAGGTCAATCAACAAAACTCTGCTCCAACGAGCCCTTGTCGAATGTCAATGACTTGATGAAGAAACTGAATGTTGGTGGCCAAGTGACCATGGCAGAGCAGGAAGAAAACTCAGATGAAGTTTCCGAAATTTGCACTAAGGCGAATGAGCACGTAAGTCGCTTATATTTCTTTATGGAATCCTGAAATTGGTATTTCATGCTATTTAGATTGAGTCCCTGAAAAACCGTATGCAAAGCGCTCTGCTGCGACATGGCTCTATCTCAAATGATTCAGGTAAGTCTTTAGATAGTTATTTGGGTGAGTGCCAGTCGTGGTATGTTCTCCATCTGTTCTCTAAACTTTTCTTATTTGGAGCTGCTAAACCTTTTGCGATTGTTAAAATTATTTGATCCAAATCTCAGATCTGTCTTAGAGAAATGGCATTTAGTTTGAAATTATTATCTCCGGAATAGTTAAACAAGCGAGTGAAATTTTTAATTATCGACACGCTTCTTAGCGTAGTCGTGCCTGAGGCGGGTGATTTATGTCGAAAATAGACCATTCCTGGCATCCATTCTCTATTTTAGGGTTGAGTAATGACCGTATGGCGAAATATGGTCGATACTTTTCAAAATAACCGGCCATTTAACTAGCCCTTTTGCTTAGTGCTCCTAAGAGTTTTTCAAAGTATAGAATTTATGTCACAAATAACTGTGAAAATGACCGGGTTTTGTCCATATGGCTGAGCCAGTTCAAGCCATTTCTGGCCGTTTGCCTATACTCAAGCAATATGTGTTTTTGTAGGCATTCGCTCCTTGGCTACTCGTTTGATCAATTGTCATGGTCATGTCCTCTCGATGCTCACCAAGATCGAAGCTGATCAAGGTTACTTATACTAAAATAATACTTTGTAGATTTTAATCCATTCCAGAGTTTTTCGGCAATCTACTGAAGAGGATTACCTACATCAAGGAGTCAAGAGAGCTGTTGCAGAAATTGCGAAGTGAGTATGCTTATGAAAAAGAAGAAGTCCGCAAACGAGCGGAAGAATCCACTCGTCTAAAGCTTCAGCATCAACTCGAGCGCGTTCAGCATGGTCTCTATGGAAGTCAGCCGCAAATGCCTGTCTCCCCTCTTCAGCAACTTAGTGACAAGCACATTGGTTTTGTGGGATTCGAGAATTCTCCAACCAAGCAGCTAGATGATCTTGTTGGCTCAAAAGAAATTGTATTGCAGCAAAATGATGGAGCCGAAGAATGCTCCCATATTACTCAGGCTAACTGAATCTCATGGCTTGTATGTTTTTTCGATGGACACTCTAAAAAATCTCTCTTCTCCAGCTTTGTGTCGTGGTCAATAAATATGTTTTTAGCGTGTTCGTTTGCATTTTGTATAATTGTGTCTATGTGGGTGGCTTTCTGTTTTTATTAAATAAAGGAGCACCGAAACATGATGTAAACTTAAAAATTTCCAAGAAATGCTAGTATCTGGTCTTGATCTATCAATTTCTTGTTGTCTCGGGATCTGCTGGTGAAAGTTGGCGTACCTTACGTTTTCTAGCCTAAAGTATATATTTTAAACGTAGTTTCACAGTTTTAGTTGCTGTAAAAATCTTGGCTATTATGTTCTGCTCTACCGGGTTACGCAAATAATTCTCGAATTTTAAACTTCATAGCTTTCTGTGCTGGTACTTTCGGGAACTGAAAGCGCATTTTCGAACCATAAAAGATCCTTTTGTGAGCATGAAAAAAAACAAAAAATCGATTTTTTAGAAATGGCCTATAAGAAAAGCTATTGCTGTTTCAAAACTTCCGAATTTTTTTCACACACCCTACATAAAGTCAGTGTCAATCTTACCGTGCTCAATCCACCAGGATTCACATCTATCCAATTCGTGACTCTCCTAGCTGTAGCTGGGTCACCCTGTTGTCTAGGCATAGTAGGCATATTCTTAGCTCTTGGAGGTGGATCTCCAGCCTCTGTGTTGCTCTCACTCACACGCATTTTGCGCTCTATTTTCAGCTCCTGAGAAAAGTGACCATAGAGTTAGTGAAACAAAAATAATTTCCAGAAACCACTTACCACACCCTTTTCAGCCTTCATCCTGTGCCCTATTGCCTCCAACTCCCCTTCTGCACTATGTAGTGCCGTTTTTAGGTCTTGCAGAAGAACAATATTAGAGCGGAAGTTGTTGTACAGCTCAACTACTTCTTCGAAGGCATATGGATTGGGGTCGATCTTGAGCTTTTCGATGACTGTGTCAATGTTCTTAGCCTTCTTCTGGCCTATATTGGTAGGCAACTTCATCTCTTGACTTCGTAAATGAGGTCCAGAGGTGCGGAACTCGTGGAAACGAATGTTTAGCTGACCATTCTGAATTCAAATTCGTTAAAATCTTTGGTGATTGGAAAGCGTACTAACAGGTGCTATTAATTGAGCGACCACTGCTGGTGTGGCTCTGGCATTCCCTCTGCGAGCACTTCTTGACCCAGGAAATTTGATGTTTTGGTATTATCAAACCATGTTCAGCACACGATTTTAACCAAAAGGTGGGATTTAATTTTATCTACACTTTAATATTTCCAGCTACTCCAAGTTGATACCCTTTTGGGTGGGTGACTACCCACCTGTGTACGCCTCTCCTGGGGTACTCCTCAGCTGAGTACCCCTACCTGGGTACCACCTCCTGGCTACCCTTTTTCAGTGGGTACTCCTCACCTAGTCAGACATTCGAAATGAGAATGTTGCTGGCGAATAATGTCGCGGGAGAATAATGTCCGCGCGAATAATGTCTGGGAGAATTTTGTCTTTGGGGGAAATTGAGAGAGCGAAAGAATGCAGAACACACACGACCGCATAAAAAATAAGAATGAATTAAAAAAAGTTTAAAAGCTTAAAGTTTTGTTAAGACGTTTGGTGGTCTTTGAGACATTTGTCCCGCCAGCCACCAAACGACCCTATGCCGGACACCTGTCTGGGTGGGTACCTACCCTTCGAGGTGGATGGAGAGATCAACTTGCGACCATCATCAGGGATTTTCTCAGCCCACTTCAAGCCCTGCATGACTTGCAGAACCATTTAGAAAATAGGGTGTCGGTTTAAAGAAGTTTTGATTTTTTAGTAAAAAAATCTTAGGTTTCTGAAAAACGATCGTAAAAATCGTAATCCTTGCGATATTTGGCACCATATTGTCAAAACAGAATTTAAAAAGCTTTGAAAATCGAGCTAAAAAGTGTCATACCCTAGGCGGGAACGAACTTTTGGGGGTGCGCTTTAAAGAGGTTTGACTGTAGAGGCACCGATGGGCGCCCTTTGCTCCTGGCTCATTTTATGATTTTTTAGACTTGATTAAAATTGTTTGATTGTGCTAAAATTTTAGCCTAAAATGAGTTTTATTGACGACAGGCCACAACTTATTTGTAACTATAGTTCTGTTCGAAAACCATGTTGAACATTAGATCAACCATTTGCTGATTTGAGTAGGCATCTTTTCCATCTGTAATATCAAATTGAAAATGAAAATTAGATTTAAAAAAGTACCGTCATGAGAAAGTTTATCTCTTCGCGCAATGCAGCAGAATGTAGGTGTTGTTGGATTGTTGATTGATGGCACACAAATCATGTAAAGTTTTAATTTCTTCTTTGTTTTAGCATTGACAATACAGTAGCGGACAAAAATAATGTAACACCTGTACAAAAATCTAAGTTTTGGTAAAGTTCTAGTATCTCCTGGCAAAATTTTGTCCGGCAAAAACATTTTAAGTGTATTTTTAAGCAAGGAACATGATTCTGCAAAAAAAATTCATTCTTGAGGGCACAATTTCATTCTACAGCCACTTTTTCACGACTAGTCCATTTTGGGCCGGACAAAAGTAATGTAACACCTTTGATTTTTTAAGGTAGTACTTCGTAGCATAACCATTTGCATCAATAACAGCTTCACAATGTAAGCCCTGAATCTTGGCTGCAATTTGGTGGGTCAAACTCTTCTTTTTGATTATTCCGAAAAAAGTTATGCCCATCAACAAAAAAGTGTCAATTTCTAGTCAAAATAAAGGAAAATCTAAGAAAAATGACTGTTTAGCCATATAAATAATAGCTTTTCTCAAAAAAATGTCGATGAAAAGATAACATCCATTGCACCATTCGAAAGCTCTTTGATTTCTCCACAAAATGACATGTCGACAGTTTTTTTAGAAAAATACAGGGCTGAGAAACGGACGGTTGAAGTTAAAAAAGGTAAAAAACCTCTCTTTTTGCCTTTTTTTAGCCTTTTTTTGTCTTGTCTGAATACAACCGTCCGTTTCTCAGCCCTGTATTTTTCTAAAAAAACTGTCGACATGTCATTTTGTGGAGAAATCAAAGAGCTTTCGAATGGTGCAATGGATGTTATCTTTTCATCGACATTTTTTTGAGAAAGCTATTATTTATATGGCTAAACAGTCATTTTTCTTAGATTTTCCTTTATTTTGACTAGAAATTGACACTTTTTTGTTGATGGGCATAACTTTTTTCGGAATAATCAAAAAGAAGAGTTTGACCCACCAAATTGCAGCCAAGATTCAGGGCTTACATTGTGAAGCTGTTATTGATGCAAATGGTTATGCTACGAAGTACTACCTTAAAAAATCAAAGGTGTTACATTACTTTTGTCCGGCCCAAAAATGGACTAGTCGTGAAAAAGTGGCTGTAGAATGAAATTGTGCCCTCAAGAATGAATTTTTTTTGCAGAATCATGTTCCTTGCTTAAAAATACACTTAAAATGTTTTTGCCGGACAAAATTTTGCCAGGAGATACTAGAACTTTACCAAAACTTAGATTTTTGTACAGGTGTTACATTATTTTTGTCCGCTACTGTATAACATGAGAATTCGGTGTGCCTTTTCCAATGATAAAACATTAAAGCATAAGAACAGCAGCTTGAATCACTGAGAAACCTCTGTAAAATGAATGAACCAATTTATTGTGGAAAATACTTTTTTGTAACAAATTCACTTCTTTTTGTAACAAATTTCCTTTTTTCTGTACCAAACAGAATTTCTGTTCGAGACCAACTAAATTTTGCGAGTACAGTTGCCGCTCGATTTAACGACGCCCCAAAAAGTTCGTTCCCGCCTAGGATCCGACACGTTTTTAGCTTTATTTTCGAAAACTCGAAAACTCGATTTAACGGCTTCTGGATTTAACGGCACCCTCGATTTAACGGCACCCAAAAATAGACCGATTTGGTCAGCATTGACTAAGATTTAGTCAAAGTGAACCCTCGATTTAACGGCCCCCCCCCGGACCCGGTCCCTAAGGGTGCCGTTAAATCGAGGGTCGACTGTAGTCACGTAATCCTTCAATGGTTATAGCAAATGCAGGCAATTGTACTGCCTTAAAAATGCTTCAAAAATCACACAGAAATTGATTAGCAGAAACTTTATTGTCATAACAAATACCTGACAACGCTTTTACATAACAACTAGATTTTCTACAATTGATTCTCGATCTGCAAGGAAAGGGAATTTGGCCAAATGATACTGTACGGATTTGAGAAACTTTATCTTCTGGAGTGGCTGATATCATCTAGGTCTTTCGGCCCTAGGTAAATTCGCCTACAGTAAATTCGCCTACGGTAAATTCGCCTACAACTCGAATTCGATTTTGACTTTGATATTCATAATATTGTGATTATCATATTATTATGCCCAGAAGCGTGTTACCAAGAAGGTTTCTGAAGACTAAAGCATCGGTTTGTCAACCCAAAACCTGCTCTCGAGTCATAAATAAAGCCATATATTTAGGCATTCTACCCCGTTTTGGTCAATGGATCTGGGCAAAAAGAGCCTCCATATGTATTTTATGATCAATAGTACTTCCCTGATTCATGTCTAAGGTAAGTGAGTGCACGCATCTCTAACTAACCAAGCCCCCTGCGCATCCGAAGGGGCGCAGGGCGCTTGATGGCTTGAGGTTGAGATGCGCACACCCACATACCTTAGACGCAAATCACTCGAAAGTGACTCTGGATGCATGAAAAAAGCATGCATACCACAGTTTTTATATGCGGTAGGCCCCAGCTAACAAAACAATGTTCAAATCCTATCTTTTTTGGTGTTTTGAGGATATCCATGTCCCTTTTTTGGTTGAATTCAGCTAATTTAATAGTTGTAGGCGAATTCACCTGTAGGCGAATTTACCGTCGCCCAGGTCTTTCAAGTTTTCAAGTGACTTACATGAAATACCGTACCATACCCCCTCCCTCGCCGTTCTACAACTCCAATCAATTTTTTTTTTCAAAAGTGTTTTTAAACACCCTATATCGACTCAAAATCATCTCAGGAGTTCAAAAAGACATTATGGCTACCAGACAATTTCCAATATTTTTGGAAAATGTCGCACGACATTTTCCAATATTTTTTCGGTCGATTCGGTCGTTTCGCCCGAATTTACCGAAAAAATATTGGAAAATGTCGGGCGACATTTTTTTAAAAATATTGGAAATTGTCTGGTAGCCGACATTATTTTTAAGTTTCAGTCAAAAAATTAAGTTTTAGGTATTTTTAAATATTGACTGTTTGTCAGTTTTACCAAGAGTTCACAGATCGAAAATCGCAAAAGCAGGATTTTGTTTTCAAAAAGCAAAAGTTTTAACCAAAAAATCTATAAAAAGCAGGGATAAGCTGTTATAAAATGCTGTAAGTTATGCAAAAATACCTCTTTTTTCGCGGACAAAAAGCAGATTTTAAAATATAAAAGCAGAAAATTCCTGCTGAAGCAGGAAATCTGTAAACCCTGGACCTCTGTTTGAAAAATTCTGGCTCTCTTCTCTGTTGATGCTGTCAAAAAATTCTGGCTCTCTTCTCTGTTGATGCTGTCAAAAAATTCTGGCTCTCTTCTCTGTTGATGCTGTCATCCTTCGCTCTGGCCTTAGGTATCTTCTCTCTTTTGTTCCTTTTTTTCAGCTCTCGGTTTAACCTCCACCCTTTGAAAGTGCCATTTTAATTCCACATCACTTCCTATAGTATCTTCTCTCTTTTGTTCCTTTTTTTTCAGACCTCTGTTTAAACCGAGAGCTGAAAAAAAACGAACAAAAGAGAGAAGATACCTAGGGCCAGAGCGAGGTGACGCTGAAAATAGTGAACGGTGAAAATTTCTGACGGTGAAAATAGTGACGGTGAAACGTAGTGCACCCTTTAACACTCGGCTTGTCGCGCCCCAAAGAAGGGGTCGAAGAATCAAAAAAGTTCGAATTTCGAGTCGAGCGCTTGGAATGTTTGATTGCTCGACAAACTTAAATATTTTATTTATTACATATTTCATATAAACCGAAAAAAACCAAACAAATTTATCATACTAAAAATAAAGGTCATAAATTAGGTAGCCCATCCCCTATCACTCATCTCAAAAGCACTAATGTTTGTGTCTGTATCCGTGCTAGTAATCACCAAACCAGAGGTTGTAGGAACTCTTAGCTGGTTATGCGCTGATGGTCTGAGTGAATTTTGTCTCTGCAAAACCACTTTTCTCTGGATTCTGTAGCGGTGTTTGCGTCTTCTTTGGGCCAATTGATGGGCCATGAGTACAAGTCCAATAGCTATGACCACAAAGAATAGAACAAGTAATAAAATGGGACAGATGGAGCTGCTGGAGTCATCTTCATTCGTCTCCACCACCAACAAATTGATTGGAGAGTTGTAGTTGAGGTGAATCCAGGCTATATTGTCCTCTTCAATACCGATCAAGGACAGGGTCAGACCAGTGGAATTGGTTTGATTGACTTCTGGTAATGTGGTGTTTTGTAGCAAGTCTTGGATTAAAAAGTCATTTGACAATATATTTTCTTCATTTAAAGTGCAGTTGGCCTGTAGAAGAGTCCAGTTGAGTGGAATATGGTGGACTCCTGTGAAATTCCCTAGAAGAATTGGTTGAGGCTTGGAGTTGGAGTTTGCGCAGGGATACAGAAATATTTGAAAAGCTCCTAATCTGAAAAATGGAAATTTGTGTAAAATTCAAATAGCTTGCAGTAAAATAATAATGTGAATACTTTGTCATGACGATGGTCGAAGTCTTGCCTGACCCCGTAATTACCTTACTACAGAACAGGGTGTCCCAACATTTTTGGCCATTGTTAAAGGGGGAGAAGCTACTTGGGTTTGAAAAAGTGGCTAAAATTTTGCCTTTTTGACCAGTTTTAGAGGTATTTTCATTCCCATCCCTGTTTTAACAACATTGTGTAGCTCTACGATTTTTCTTTCTGATGAAATAATTTTTATTGCATTATCTTGCAATAAGGTTAAAGTGTGAAGGAAGTCAGAACAATAATTTGATTCATACTTTGACCTTATTGTTGTTAATTTTTGCAAGATAATGCAATAAAAAACACTTCATCAGAAAGTAGAATCGCAAGGCTACATATTGGTTTCAAAACCCTCGAAAAATAAAATTTTTTAGAGAAACAGGCAAAACAATAATTTGCAGCAAAAAAATATTGTCTGAAAAAATTTCAAATTTTTTTTGTGATACACTAAACTGTGTGCATATGTCCGAAAATAACGGTATCGTAAATAAAAGTTGGTGCTAGAAGCGAATAGCACCTCCTCCCCCCACAAAGGGTTCAAATACTTTTAGACCCCAAAATAACCATCTTTTCTGTCTCAAAAGGCTCTTTTCCAGCCCCAAAATTTTAAAAAAGCCTTTGTTTTTGGTAATTTTCTAATTAATTTATATTTTTTTAACCATCTTGTAGCTGTGAATCTAAGCTTTCTAACTACTTTTTACTTGACCAAGTGAAGTTTTAAAAAGTTGCAAGGATAGGTCCTTGAATAATTAATAATAGACCGAATTTTTGAAAAAGTTTGCTTTATTTAAACACTTTTCTCTCCAACTTTTCAAGCCTTTCTAAGTCATTGGCTTGTTAGAAAACAGAGATCCAGAGATACTAGAGAACTGCAAAAAAATAAAATTGGTAAAATAATCGCCGAGAAAAAGGGCTTTTTTCAAATTTAGACAGGAATAGAGCCTTCTGGGACAGGAAAGATACCATTTCGGGGTCGCAAAGAATTACAACCCCCTGAAAATCTGACCCTTCCAAAACCGCTGTAACTACCCTTCGAAACAGCAAGTAATGTTCAGGCCTCAGGCTCAGCGGTAGGCGAGCGTGTGGAAGTTTTGGCTAAGAAATGTCTTACTTACTTTTTCCGGGTATGAGATATATATTTGATTATTTCTTTATATGGTTTCATAAGAAAAAATGTTTAGGGCGGTTGTGTATGGATTAGAGGTGGGCAAAGACCAAGACCAGATCAGACCGATCAGACCAGACCAAGACCGCGGAAAACCAGATCAGACCAGACCGGTCTGATTAGGTCTAGAATAATTTTTTTTCATATCAGAGATGTTGTTTGCATGTTTTTGCACTAGCACGTAGCCTTTGAATTTGGCTTTTAAACAAGCTACAAACACTGCTGAATAATGTAAGAAATATATAAATTCAAAAGTCTTCAACAAAACAGTGTTAATTTTGAAAAATTTCAGGTTTTTATGGGCCACCCTGTACTTCTAACTTTGAGTCTAAATTTTGCGGGGAAACGGTTTTTACAGCCATATAAAAGTTTTATTTTATTTTTTATACCAAATATTTTAGATTAGACTGTATTAGACCGTATAAAAGCAGATCAGACCAAAAAAAGATCAGCAAAAATATATGTATTCAGTCTAGACCGGATCAGACCGGTCTGGTGTGATCTGATCTGGTCTTTGCCCACCTCTGGTATTGACAACCGCTACTAGGGTCAAAAAGTTAACAACAGTGTTCGAAAAAAGGCTTTTTCTTTTATTGTTCTGCATCCTTTACCTGACATTGACATCCACTTCTACGGGCTCTCTTTGCAATTCATAATCTACCGATTGATCCTTCGCCAAGCGAATGTCTTGCCTCCAATGCTTCCAAATGTTTTCTTCGTTATTCTGAGCACCACCATCTTCTCTTTCTTGACTTTGCCATACAGCCACAGTCCCACTCACACCAGTATCACTGAGAGTGTGGTTTATAACGGAATCCAAACGCAGACTCAACAACAATTTAGGATTGGCCACATCAAACTTGCAATCCAAGTCGGCAGGCATCAAGGCACTAGATTTCAGTAGAGCAGAATTGTAATGACTGGAGCTGGTGATTACCATAACTGGCTCTACACCTATTCGGCCTGCACAAATCGAGGCGAAAACCTCAATTTTTTTTTCAATTTAAGGTGTAAAATATAAAAATAGATGATGAAGAATTTGGATTTCAAACCAGAGATGGGACGGAATTCCAATTTCCGGCACTTTTTTTCTTCCGATTTTCGGTTTGCGATTTCGAAAAGAAATAGTTAACCTAGAATAATTTTTTTGAAATTTTCGAATTTTTTTTTAAATTTCTTCCCCTTTTCGGCATTTTTTTCTTCCCATTTCCAGCTTCCGTTACGTTTACACTGAATTCGCATCCAAACCGCATCCGCATGCAACTGATAACGCTTGACTTTGCCATACAGCCAGAGTCCCATTCACACTAGTATCACTAACTCATGCGGATGGTAACGCCAAGTGGAACGGCCAAAGATGCGGACGTGGTGCGGATGCGGACAAAAAACGGATCACAAGTTTTAAATTTTTTCTTTCGGTTCCGATTTTCATTACGCCTTTTTAGTCTTCCATCCCATCCCTGTTACAAACTCATACTGGTATATTTTATACAGTTAAACTTTTGTTCTTCTGAAATTTTTGTTTTTTAGCCGATTTTTTAGAGAACAAAATAAATATCTAAAATCAAAAAATTAAATTTTGACGTCCGAGTATACTGATACAATAGAGGAACCAAGGAAAAATTGATTTTTTCCAGTGTTATATATATTTTCGGGGGCTCTAGTCAATTGGCTCTATTCCACAATGAGGGGTTTTTTTGCCTTGGTCCCCCTGTTGTTTTTTTAGAACTTTTTAGGCTTTAGGCTTAGGCAAGAGTAGGCCAGCGTATGTTAGAATGGACTTGAACATGAGTCTAAGGTATGTTTGAGTCCGTCCTAACCAGTGATGGGTCTGCCCTGCCCGGAGTGCCCCAAATGCGGTGGACGGGTTTGCCTCGGGGCGTGGGGCTGTGCCGAAGCATGAAAAAAAAATAGTCCGTGGCGCGGGGCGTGGCGAAGGCAGAATCAGGTGCTAAGGCGACGTACGGGGCGCTCGGATTTTTTAAATTTTTCTTAAAACTTTTCAAGATGGCTTCAATTGTTTTAATTTTGTAATTTTTTAATCAAATTGGCCTTAGAAATCGTGTAGAAGCATAATAACGGCTTCGAAAAATTTCTGGAACTGCCACATGACCCGGTGCGCACCGCCCCGGGGCATGGCGGTGCCGGGGCAATAGTCTGGAAAACGCTGGGGCGCGAGGCGGTGACGGGGCGATACTCTGGAAACCCTGGGGCGTGGGACGGTGCTGGGACGAAAATTGCCTGCTTACCCATCACTGGTCCTAACATATGCTGGCCTACCCTTACCTAAGCATAAGCCTAAAAATTTCTAAAAAAACAAAAGCGGGACCAAGGCAACCCCGCCCCCCATTGTGGAATAGGGCCAGTCAATTTATACAAAATATCGGGATCTCGTACTCAATAAAAAAGTTATAAGAGGGAGGGACTCGCTCTTATATCTTAACTTGGAATGACCAATTTTCGGGGCATAATCGTTTTGCCAATGAAACTTTTGCCAATGAGATCATTTTGCCAGAAGCATCTTTTTGCCAATGAGATCACTTAGCCAATGGTTTGTTTTTGCGATTGCCTGTATTCTCAAATACTCTTGTTCTCCTGTCAAGCAAATTACTACTCATTTTGTAGCTCATCTCACTGGCTACAAAATGAGTGGTAATTTGACGGACAAGGCTGACAAAATACTTGAGAAAAGAAGCTATTCGTGAATCTCATTGGCAAAAAGATCTCATTGGCAAAACGATTACGCCCCGATTTTTTTTTATGAAATTTACATAAAATTTTGAATATAATTTTTAGATTCCTTTCTTTTAAACTAATTTACTTGTACATCAGGCCCATTGATGCCATCTAGATTCCTGGTCACAGACACATTAATTGGCAGACTGAAATTGTGGAGTGCAAATTCCAACACCTTGGTTTCATTGACCACCATCAGGGAGTAATCAGTGATGGGCTGGTTGTTCTCTGGTTGCATGCCTCTTCGAGAACGCACTGCATTGGACGGTGAGGAGAAAATCGGAAGCGATTTGGCTGATATTGAAACATCCAATTCTTGTATCCTTTTCGTCAATTGTGCATATGCGGGTTGTGGTTGGAAGAAAAGTCCCAGAAAAATCTTCCTGAAACTTTTTTCACTGTACAATGTAGTCTCGATATAATTACAACCCAAAAAGTAATCACCGCTGGGTCCAGCACTTTGAAATTTTTTTGTTAGTTGTCTCTAAGGTACGCCGAGGGTAGGTGCGGCTTTTTGTTTTAAATGTTTTTGGTTTTCATGACTAGAATTCTCACGTATCCCGACGCTACTCGTTTTTAAAGAGTAGCACCCGTATTCCTTGGGATATATAATCATAGTTGCAGGGGCGCCGGCGCTGCTAGTCAAAACGAGCGCCGGCGCCGGGCGCCGACCTGGAAAATTTTCAGTGAAATATCAACTGACCACCACTTTTTCGGAATATTTGAAACTTTTGATTTGAAATCGACAATTTTTACAGTAAAAGTTTTCGGAAAGTCACCCCTAATATCAAAATCTCTTCCTGAATCCGAATCCGTTGAGATCAGGTCCGAAAAATTGCAGGAAGCTGAGATATTCTTTAAAGTAGGGAAGTGGTCCAAATTTTCTGTGTGGTATAAACAAAATACCAATATCTCAGATCCCTGAGATTTTTGGACCTGATCTCAACGGATTGGATTCAAGAAGAGATTCAGAGGGGTGACTTTCCGGTATTTTTTACTGTCAAAATCGTCGATTTTTAATCAAAAGTTTCAAATATTCCGAAAAAAATGGTGGTCAGCTGATGGCCGTCCAAATTTTCAGCCGACTTTTTTTGGGTGCCAAGATTGCCGATAACATTTTTTCCGAGACTACCAATGACTTACTTCAAGATTAAAAAAAAACGGCGCCCCTCTCCAATAGAGCCCACCTCTAAAGGGTTAGTAAAAATAAATCCCCGGGGCTCTGTTAGAATATATATGGTATTTAGATATGACAATGTAAAAAAATATCTCTTATTTTATCATTGAAATCGTGAAAGAGCTTATTTTTATGAGAAAAGCAAAGAAATGATAGAATTTATCAAAATTCTCAAAAAACGGTGGTGCTTTTTGGTGCTGCTTTTTGGTGGAGCTTAAAAGCCACACAGCTTAGTCAGACCAGAAATCGCAAGGACAACAATTTTGTCAGTCTTTTTTGAAAGATTTTTTTATTTTGTTTTACCAATAAGAACTCGACATAGACATAGTCTTATTCAAAAACAAATTAAAAATGCTGGCAAAATATTTGATTCCGCTGCTAAAATCTTCAGTGTTTAGCCAAATCAAAAGCTCCGCTTAAATTTGAATTGAATGCCTTCAAAAATTTTAAAATTGCTGCCAAAAGTCCTGAAGTCTGCCGACAAAATTTAAGCAGAATTTCAATTTTTGGAAGAAAACAGTGCTGTGAATCTCGGCACCGGCTCAACTTCAGGCACTTGTTTCTAGCAGTTATTAGTATTACCCGCCCCAGTGCCGCGGATTATCAGGTAGAATAGACATCGTCACCGGGATAGGAATAAAAAAATTGATCATGTGAAGCTTCCTACATAGCGGCACCACCTTGGCACCTGAATAATTTACATGAAAATTTTACGTTTAAATTAATTTGGTGCCAAGCCGGTGCCGCTATCTATAAGGTTTCAATAAAGGTTTCAATGACTCATTTTGTCATTCCTATTCCGGTGCCGATGTCTGAGCTACCTAATAATCCTCTGCACCGGGTGGGTAATACTAAAAACTGCTAGAAACAGGTACCTGCAGTTTAGCCGATGCCAATATTTACAGCATTGAAAGAAGATGAAATACCAAAATAGAGTGTCCTAATATCGAGAATTGCAAGCCCTATAGGCGATTCTATAGATTTGAAAAAAAACGACCGGAAAAATCGAAAAATAGCACGACTAAGGACTTGACTGACCAAAAACAATCATTTTTGAAAATGAAGGTAGAATATTTGGCACTATCCCAGTATAGGGGCCAAATTATTGCCTTGGTCCCCCCTGTTGTTTTTCTTGAAAAATGCGTTGATATCACTTGTTATTTTGAAGGTGACCGTGGTTAAGGTGATTATATTAACCCAAATCACCATGATCACTATGATCACAGTGCTGTCATATCCATAGTGAACAAAGGGTACAAAGACATTTGTCAAGAAAAAACAACAGGGGGACCAAGGCAAAATATTTGGCCCCCTATACTAGGATAGTGCCGAATTTTTTACGCTTTTGGGGTATAACCAGGAATGAGAAATTGATCCTATTCCTTATTAAATTAGGAGCAAATAGGATTTTTTGATCCTGTTTGCTCCTGAAATGTTTTTCTAGGATTCACATTTTCAAATATCCTAATTCGGATGTTTTGACTAGAGAATCCTAATTCCGATACTCTGTATAAAGGATCCTAATCAGGATCCTCTAGTCAAAACATCCTAGTTAGGATATTTTAGAAACATCCAATTTTATCCCGATTAGGATCAAATTCTCATCCCTGCGTATAGCTAAATCAGGGCCTGACTGCAATACTAATTTACCTTGGATTTTTCTCAACCGCAGTATCCTTGGCAAAGTTATTGTTTGTGGAGCAGGATGTCCAGGACTTGAGTCCAAGCAACTCTTCGTGGGTCAACAGTCGACTTATCGAGCCTTTTAACGTAAATATACTAACGAAAAATTAATAAAATTTCAAATCAGCTCCACCTCCAATATTGTCAGCAATAAGTTTGAAGTCCTGGTCATGCTGATGGCAAAAAGAGGCTCTTAACTGCATACCAGCAGCTTGTTCAGCTAGGTGGACGACCACATTCAGGTCATTCGACTCGACTAAATCCACCTCAAAATATTGCTGGGAAAAGGGATTTATCTTGAAGAAGACAGCATCTCCAGTGTTTGAGTCTAGCACAATTGTGGAACAATTTATTGCTGAGTAGGTCAATAGGAAGATCTGAGAAAAAAATTGTCACACCTTTTTTACTAGACTTGGCAGCGGGATGGATATCCCAAACAATTCCCGTTTCGAATCCCAAATAAAAACCTTTTTTTTTGTTAATTTCCCGAAATATAGATAAATTATTCCGGCTATTTTTTTGTGAATCTAACAAATTTTGCAAAAAAGTTCATCCCAAATCCCGTAGGGATTGTCGTTTTCCGTCTAGTGCGGATCCCTAACCCCGGAGAATTTAAAGGTCCCGATCCCATGTCCGCAGATATACGAAACTTTTTGCCTATTTTCCCCATCCTGCCGACAATTTTGTTGCATCTGATTTTAATTTGGCATCAGAAGAACGGTTTTTGAAATATAATAGACCTCGAAAAATGGAAAATGAAAAGACAAGTGTTTAACATAGTCAGCATTCGGTATGAGGTACAACTTTTTTAGGCTTGATTTTGACTAACCTAGCATCTTAACTAGCGCTGCGAACTCAAAATTTCCAAAAATTACATTTTGCTAAAAAAAAGTACAAATTAGTCACTTTTTAACAAAAAAAAAATGCCATTTTATCGTGCTTGTTGATTTTTAAGCACCGAAAAAAGATTTTGACGTGAAACCTCAGAAATAAAAAAATTTCGGGTCCAAAAAAGTACAAATATTTTAAAAGGTATAATTAGATGCACTGATCTTAACCAATTAAATATCTAGGGTTGTCGAGCCGAGGGCTCGAAATCGAGCTTCCTGCTCGAAGCTCGACTTTTTTTCGAGCTTCGAGCCTCGATCCGAGCAGCGCTTTCGAAAATTTTGAGCCGAGTCGAGACGAAAGCTCGAAAATCCTAAAAATGTCTATCTAGAAGTCCCCATTTTTTGCTAAATTTCGGCGAAAATATTTCGACTGACCTGTACAAAGTAACCAAAATATAATTTGTAATAGGATAACATTTGACCAATACTCAACAAAATCAGCTCATTATGCTTGGCTCATATTTGTAAAAAAGCCGTGGTCTTGCGCACTTTAATGACTAAGCACAATAAGTTTAAAGCAGTAAATTTAGCAATAAAAATAGAGTTTATCGAATTGTGAAAGCAATTATATTTTCTCACCATCTACTATTTCTATTCCTTGGCTGTGTCCAAAACAAAAATTGCATTGATCTAAAGTCAGCTCCAACTGAAAACTAATTGTTCGGAGGCCTGCTGCATCCATTAATATTCTGCTTCCTTAAACACGTTGATTCACTACTATTTCAATGAGATTTTATTCGCCAAAAACAAAATTACTAGGGTTGTCGAGTACTCGAAATTTTCGAGTACTTGACTCGATGCTCGAAACTCGAAAAATTTCGAATAATACTCGAAATTACTCGATTTCGAGTACTCGACTCGACAACCCTAAAAATTACTGTCTAGGCATTGCAAAAATTTTAAATAAGGCACTATAGTGCCAATAGTACTATTGGATGGCAAAAGTTTGCAAACACAACCATGTGAAAAAAGTAGAAATTTCAGATTTTTTGGACTCTTGTATTTTCACTTGACCAACCAGCCAGTGGTGCGGATGTAATGCTGGTCTTTGTCGATGGAGTTGAGCTTTTGAATGTCTTCCTGGCTGAGTTTAATGTCCAAGCACTTGAAGTTGGTGCGAATGCGTTCTGGATCCACCGACTTGGCACAACTCCTACTCCTTGGCAAGTGGCAAAAGCCAGCAGGATAAGCTGGAAATTATGGGATTTTTAACTTATATAAAAAATTATATTTTGCACCTGTGGTGTGGTGTTGTGCTTTTTGACCTAAAATTTAAAAAAGGTGAATAATTAATCTGGCTGAGAATCTCAATGAGATCTCAATCTTATTAATAGCCGAAATGAGATCACTGATAAAATCAACACATCTTACCAGCTCGGTGATCACAGGGTCTCCAATCAAGTCGGGATGTTGACGACCAAGTGAAGAGAACGCCTGAAACATTTAGTATGTTTAGACGGAAAAATTCAGTAAATAGAAAAAAGGACTGGTTATAGTATGGTTGGATTCGGTCGGTTAACCGAAAACCCGGTTTTTTTCGGCAAACAAACCAAAACCGAAAACCAGTTTAGGTTTTGGAAGGAGTACCCATTTTATTAGAAACACAGCTGGGTACAGCTGGCCAACCACTTTCCTTCAAAGGTGCCGGTTCACCTTGAGTGCTTGTTTATCGAGAGTGGACTCTATTTCAACACATGAAATCTTTATATAGTATTTTTGGGAAGGGGGGGGGGAGTGTTTGGATCCGTCACACTTTTTATGTATTTATTGTTTTACAACTAATTTTTGGCCAGTTTTTGCTATTTTATGTCTGATATCTTTCCGGAACCCTCAAGTACAACATCTCGGTTTTCTTTTAAGCACACACTCCTTGCCCTCCAAATTAGTGATGGTGGATTTAGCCTGGATTTAAGGTGAATTTGTGTGTTCAAGCCCACGAGCAGGTAAATGGCCAGTTAGGGTGGGTAGGTAGCCAGATAAAATTTTTAAATAACGTACACCGTGGTGACCAGGTCAGATGTACGTTATATTATCGAAATAGGCGAGGGTAGGCGAAGACAGGCGAGAATAAGCGAGGCTAGGTGAGGCTATGCGAGAGTATGCGAGGTAGGCGAAGAAAGGCGAGGATAGGCGACGGTAGGCGAGGGTAAGCGAAATAGGCGAGGGTAGGCGAGGTAGAGAACCGTATTTTCTCTATTAATTACCCATCTCTATCAATTACCCCCCATATACACCCTTTATCTCAGCTCAAAAAAATTATTTTGCGAATCTGTTTTTTTGCGTTTTATTAATCACCACGAACTTAGTTGACTCCACTTTTTAGATTTTGGTTGAGCACCGAAAAATCTCAAAATCAAAATAATTTCAAAATATTTTTTCAGGGGTTGAAAAATAATTACCCCGGGGTAATTAATAGAGAAAATATGGTAGGTGGGTTAACAGGTAGGGTGGATGTTCTAACCGAACAACAGAGATAGTATCCGAAACATTTTCCCGAGCGACATAGGCGCCTATATGGGTAAAATATTGACTGACCAAGAATTCAACTGACCAATATCAACTGACCAAGAATTTGACTGACCAATTTCAGATTTTTTCAAATTGATTTTTGCGATAAAAAAATTAGGGGTGGGTTCAGTCGTTTTTACGAAAAAAAACTATTGGGAAGACTATTTCCAAGAAGACATTTTTTGACAAAGTTTCTACAAAAAGCATGATACCCACCTTTATGGTCGATAACATTAGGTGCCTGGACACCTATTTAAAAAAATGGCGCTACTATAGAATGCTCCCCCCCCCCCGAAAAAATCCGACCTTTAAAAAATGCTGTAACTACCCTTGCAAACAACAAGTTCAGGATTAGTCCTTAGGCTTGGGGGTAGGCCAGCGTACGGAAGTTGTGACTAATAAAGAGTTTACGCATATTTTCCGGGGTCTGAGACATAAATTTGGGTAGTCTTTACTTAAGTTTTAAAAGGAAAAATTTTTTGGGGGGGGGGGGTATTCTATAGTAGGGTCAAAAAAATTAAAAGATGGAATTTGAACATAGTTTTGTTAGCTGAGGCCTACTGCATAAAGAAGTTCTGGTATGCATGCTTTTTCATGCATCCAGAGTCACTTTCGAATGATTTGTGTCTAAGGCATGTGGGTGTGCGCATCTCAACTCCAAGCCCCAAGCCCCCTGCGCCCCGAAGAGGGTGCAGGGGGCTTGAGAGTTAGAGATGCGCGCACACACTTACCTTAGACATGATTCCGAGCAAGACTCTTGATCGAAAATGCATATAGAGCCTCTTTTTGCCACGGCCCATGTTGAAAAGCATGGTGAAACAACTAAAAAATAACAAAAAAAGTGGCCCTCTATTATTCCCTTCCCCTCCCAATACAGCCCTTATTCCCTTTTTTAGATACTTTTAACCTAAATTTTTTGGACTACTCAAATATTTTTGGACTACTGAAATATTTTTGGACTACCCAAATATTTTGGACTACTAAAATATTTTTGGACTACCCAAATATTTTTGGACTACTAAAATATTTTTGGACTACCCAAATATTTTTGGACTATTAAAATTCCATTGGACTACTAAAGTGCAATTAACCCGAAATTTCAACCATCGTGTAGCTCACATCTTCAGCTTTCGTTTGTGGGGTCACATGAGGTGGGTATATTAGACTTGAGTGGGGTGGTTATACCAGTATTTAGCCCAACTGGGCTTCACCACTTGGACAAAGGCTGCACAGTAGCGTGAGCCAGTGCATGTTAGGATGTGCTCAAACATATTTTCCGAATCACAAAATAAAAAAAATACAAAAATGTTCGAGTATGTCCAATAGAAACAAGGCCGGCCGAAATTTCGCCTTTTTTTTCGGCCGGCCGAAATTTTCGACAGAGCCGAAAAGCCGAACCGAAGACGAAATTTTCGGCCGGCCGAGCCGAAATCCGGAAAAATGTCGGTTTTCGGACGGAAATCCGAAATTCGGCCGGCCGTCCTACAACTCTAAAGCTGACCTGGCACCTTATCCTAGAAAACAAGTGTACCAATAATGATAGCTCAACGGATCAATTTTTTATTTTATTGAATAGTCAGTGTTTCAGCTACCCAACTGGATTACTTTGAACAATAAAGAACAACAATACTCAGCAGATCTTAGTCAAAGTTTCAGCCTAAACCATAAAGCTGACTCCCAGCCATTCAGCTGGTTGTGGCTGATTTAGCGACATACACCACCCCTTGCGTTCATAGCCTGAGTGCTCCGACTGTGATGTATTGTCTACAATAATTCCTCCAACAAGTAATTTATTAAATTTCTTTAATTTCCACCAAGTGAAGTCACACACACTAATGGCGACAAGAACAATTCGTAAAAATCCGTCTTTTTAAGCTTTCTCCGCTAACAATGCAAAAAAGCCGTCCATAGTGCAAAATTTTCTCTTTACTTAAATGAGGAACTAATTTTTCCTCTGGCTCTCCGGTAGATGAGGAGGTCTCCATTCTCTGCTGCACAATTAAGATCAAGGGGTTGTCCACATTGTTGGCCTTCACTCTAGCTGACTCCAGGGTCTGGCTATCCTCCAAGGCTATTTGCGACAAGTAGATGAGTTGGTCGGCAGGCGATTGCTTGATTTTCTCGTAAACTTTTAGCTTCAGGTCTATCACTTTGCTGCAGGAGGTCATCTAAAATGCAAAATCAAATTGTGTATCGGGGTATGGTATTGGCCGGCTCATAGTTAAATAGTTAGACCCAATTTGTTGTAGTTATAATTAGGAATTTAGGCGAAAACTGGAAACGGGATTATGATTTTAAAAATTACGAAAAAAGAAGAAATAGAAAGAAGATTAGATGCATAATAAATAATAAATACTTGAGAAGGCATGCAATGGACGGTACTTTTTTCTGCCCCAAATTTTCAAAAAATGCCCCAAATTTTTCTCTCTCACCGTTTTTAGTCAAAATTTTGCGAGAATTTAAATTTTTCAGTCAAAAAGTAACTTGGATTGGTCAGAATCCCGCTTTGGAATGGCCAGAAGCCCCTGAAAATTGGTTTTTTGGGGCTTACTAAAGGAGGAGTAAACTTTTTGCGAAAATTCGATTGGGCGGATAAGAATTCCAGTCCGATCGGCTGAATCGCTCAGAATTTCACCCTGAACCATTCTCAACTATCTTGAACCGCCCTAAGCACTGATTCAGGGTAGTTAGATACTGGTCTGGAGCAGTTTGGGATGGTTCAGGGCGGTTTAAGATAGTTGAGAATGGTTCAGGGTGAAATTCTGAGCGAAACAGCCGATCGGACTGGAATTCTGATCCGCCCAATCGAATTTTCGCAAAAAGTTTACTCCCCCTTTAGTAAACCCCCGAAAAACCAATTTTCAGGGCTTCTGGCCATTCCGGAGCGGGATTCTGACCAATCCAAGTTACTTTTTGACTGAAAAATTTAAATTCCCGCAAAATTTTGACTAAAAACGATGAGACAGAAAAATTTGGGGCATTTTTTGTAAATTTGGGGACATTTTTCAGTACCGTATTTCCTCTAATAAGCGCCCCCGCTCTAATAAGCGCCCCACTCGATTTTGAGGGTCTGGATCTCAGTGTAGAAGCAATATTTTGCAAAGCTGTTTGATACGTTTTCTTAACTCCCACGAGCTCTACCAATTCCACTTATTAGATTTTGGTTGAGTTAAAAGTAAAAGTAATTTGGGGCAAAAAAGAGTAATTAGGGGGATTTCAAATTTGGGGGCAGAAAAAAGTAATTTGGAAGCAGAAAAAAGTACCGTCCGGCATGCAATTGAAAGAGAAAAAACGTTTTTTCAAAAACCCACACCTTGCCAACCCTGGTACGAACTCACTGAGCGAAACCGCTAAATGAACTCACACGCGAAATCGGAACTAATTAAAGATTAATCACAGTGTCAAAGAAAGTATGCGACGGAATCAAGGAGACATAAAAGAATGACTGCGACCAAACAGCACTCCACTAGGGTAGTCTCGAATCGAAACATTTTCATCACCGCTCACAGCGGGATCAGGACGTTTGAGTCCCGGGCCGTTTGGGTCCCACGGCCGTTTGTGTCCCGGCCGTTTGTGTCCCGGCCGTTTGTGTCCCGGCCGTTTGGGTCCCAGGCCGTTTGGGTCCCAGGCAGTTTGGGTCCCAGGCAGTTTGGGTCCCAGGCCGTTTTACTCCCCAGCCGAGCAACCAATGCTCCCCAGCATTGATCCCGCATTTGGGCCCGCATTTAGGCCCCAATTATAAAATTTTATATTTTTCAACGCAGATGTGTTGTACGTATTAGAACTGGTGCTGCACCAAGAAAAAGCTATGTGGGTCATTAAAGGGTCAGCCATTATCCCGTACCATGTACCCCCAAAGGGTCAGCCCTTATCCCGTACCATGTACCCCAAAGGGTCAGCCCTTATCCCGGACCATGTACCCTCAAAGGGGCTTCCTATTGAATTAGGTTGCCTGCCGAAGGCAGGCAGGTAGAAAATCTAGAAAAGTCAAAATTTTCGATGGATTGTATGCGGAGGGGCCCAAACGCGTAGTAACCGGAAGTAGCAGGTTGTTTTCTTCATCACTTGAATAGTCACTGAGGCCATTTACAATTCTTCGGGCCAGTTTTGTAGTAGCATCCAACATCAGATCTCTAGATAAATATCAGTTCAATTCACGAAACAATTTCTTTTAACAAAACAAAAACATTTTTTGAAAATGAATAATAGTTGTGCGGGGACTCAAACGGCCTGGGACACAAACGGCCGGGACACAAACGGCCGGGACACAAACGGCCGGGACACAAACGGCCGGGACACAAACGGCCGTGGGACACAAACGGCCCGGGACTCAAACGTCGCGGACCCCTCACAGCTGCAAAAATTACGACAATCAGAATATAACCAGTGAAAACCACCTAACAGAGCTACAGAAGCAAGAGTTTTATTCATGAAAAGAAGAGATGTCAAAGGCTCGTAGGCCAACATTGGGATTATAGTCAATTCAGATGTGGACGGATAATTTACGGTCAATAAAGAGCTTCAAGCCAACTTGAGGTCATAATTCTGGAACGGATACGCTGAGAAGAAAGCTAGTTGATTACCAGGGCTCAACACCGCCTAGAATGAAAAAAGTTCAGCTACGTGAGCGAATAATGATGATAATAGCTTACATCTACGGCAGAAGAGTTAGCGACATTCAAGGATAAATCATCAGGGATAGGAGAACTGACAATCTGAGGAACTACGAAGACTGCTTGTCCCATTCTGAATTCACCCGCACCAACAATCAGAGCCGTACTCCCTCCTTCAAAAACGGCTGAATCGACTGCATTTGGGACCAGGGATTGAACACTTGGATGGGAACTGACTTGATACCTAAAAACAAGTAGTTTATTAACCGAAAAGTCTAGCCGAAAAACACTGACCATTAGCTGGCACTGTGACAGTACCGGATGAAGCGAGGTAGCAGTTCCTGGAGAACAAGCCTTCACAGTAGAAAATAATCTTCGCAAGAGCTTCATTGGCTGGGACCTTAACAGATCAGAATGAAATAATTTCACCGAACAGCAGACTGAAACAACTTACAGGACGATAGTTACCCGATATGTTCTGAACGATAAGCTTTTTTGGCGTGTGTTCTCCCTTCTTCATACAATCTTCCGACATCAAAGCCCAATGAGGATTAGCCGCACTGAAAATCTTAGCTTCCACTCCATTTGGGACTATGAAGCTGATCCCTGTGTTGACCACTCGAGTATCTGTAGTATCAAAATATGGTTGATCCTAATAACAGTACAGTCGACTCTCGTCTATCTGACACCCCAAAATTTATTCCCGCTTTGGGTCCGACACTTTTTTCAGCCCTATTTTCGAAATCTTCTGCTAAATGTGATTCGCCAGTCTAGTCTAAAACATCGCAAGAATTTGATTTTGCCGATCGTTTTTCTAAAACCTTTTCATGTTGTCGTAAAGACCCGCACCTCTCGGTTATCTGACACCTGATTTTTAAAATGGGGTGTCAGATAACTGAGAGGCGCGGGTCTTTACGGCAACATGAAAATATTTTGGAAAAACGATCGGCAAAATCAGAATCCTTGTGAAATTTTGGACTACACTGGCGAATCACATTTGGCAAAAGACTTCGAAAATAGAGCTAAAAAAAGTGTCGGACTCAAGGCGGGACGAACTTTTGGGGGTGTCAGATGAGCGAGAGTCGACTGTATCAGTCTAAACAAAACAACGAAAATGTCTTACCCCATGGAGCAACTTCGACAGCATAATCTTTTGAGGCAACCAACTCGTATCCTGAATCAGTCTTCTTGAGATCAGGGACCGCTTCGGTTGACTTCTTGTAGAAAATCTTAGGCATTTCCTACAAAAAAAGATATAGAAACGAAATAATGGCCATTTGCGGTGGAACTAAAGGCACGGACACATAAAGTTTCCACCTGAGTGTGAAATTTGGGGTGTTTTTAACGCCGGAAGAGCTGTACTTTTTTATTCGCTGAATTCTGTGGAGTGTCGATTAAAAAGACATTTTTATTACGGAGCTTTGTTAGTAAAATTTGGTGATGGGGACCATGCATATACAGGGTGATTCAAGAAATTCGCCGTTTTTGAAATGGGCATAACTTTTTCATAGATATTTTCGAATTTCTGTTTAAATTCGAAAAACGGTATATGAAAAAGTTATGCAACTTTCAAAACCGGCGAATTTCTTTAATCGCCTTGTATAACGCGAATTGAAAAACAACAGACATGTTTTGGATATGATTTCTTTTCAAGACAGTGAAAAAATTAAGACTTGTTTTAGGTGCAACTAGCGTATGGATTTCTATGATTGGGCCAGATTAGGCTATGAATAATTACTTATGATTGGGTCTTGGCTGTTTTTTGCGAAACTCAAAATCAGGTTCTTCTTGAGCTTACCTTGAACTCTAGATTCAAGTTATTTTGACCTTGCATTTGACCTCACCGTATTTTCTGCAATAGGGTGGCCGGTTGCATGACTCTTTAGTCTGTCTAGGTCGATCTCAAATTAGCGGTGATAGTCTCGGGTTATTTTCGGGAATATTCACATCACCCGACCCTAGTGACTACATACACGGCACCTCGGAATTTCCTCCGATTTTAAGTGACCACACGTTGATTTATTTTTATAAGTAGAAGACTCCAACTTCTTCAAAATGCCCCATTTACAATTTAGCCAAATAAATCGCAAGTAAATATTTACAAAAGCGTTAAGATTCTAAAGCTTACCTTCATGAATCCACTTTTCTGGCATGATAGACAATAAGTCGAGAAAAAGCCAAGTTAGACAGATGAATCAAATTCTTCACATCATTCACTCCCAAATAAGTCAGTACTTCTAGCCAGATATCAGCAGGTATAGTTATAGCCATCTTTGATTGAAAATTAATAAGCTGTGAAGTGGTTGTGTGTTTGCAGTAATAGAAGGTGTGCTCAGACAATCAAAACTGATAATATACACCTGATCACTGTCAATCAAATCTTTGTTGGTGTATTTTGTGTTAGCTTCGACCTCGTAACACAAGTTTTCATCGGCGGCTCAAAAAATGCTCGTAAGGCTCTTCGGCAAAAAAATCTGGGATAATACCGTAGGTACTCTATTAAACTGCCGTGGCCGTTTATTTTTCAACCCCAAAAAAGTCGAAAAAATTTGGGTCGATTTTGAGATTTTTGCGTGCTCAACCAGAATTTTAAAAGTGGAATCAAGTAAGCTCGTGCTTACTAAGAAAACGCGAAAAACAGATTTGCAAATTTCTTTTTCTAGGCTGATATATAGGTCCTCAAGGGGGCCCGTCTATTAGAGGGGGGCCGTTTAATGGAGTATTTACGGTATGCATTTTTGTATTTATAACGTTAACACAGTTTATCGGTTGGTCCTGCCTGTTTCGGGTGGACATACCTATCCTACCGATTCCCGACTTCATATGGAGCCATAAAATAATCCTGTTGTATATTGGCATCTACGGCTTTTCGATAGAGTTATTGCCGAATTTTTTTCTGCCGGGTTTTTTTTGAGTCACCATGCGCAGGAAATATAGTAACACTTGTTAAATAAGTCAATTACATGATGAGCAGAGATAACCATCTTGGTAAACCACTAAATTTCAGCCGATTTCTGTCGCCAGGTCTGCAAAGAAATGAACGAGTCGGAGTCAGCTTTTTATGTGAACACAAATTCTGGCTTTTATTCAACCCATTTTGCAGGAGAAAGAAGCTGCTTGAGAAGATAGTCAGCTCTTATGCAGCAAGTCTCGAAAAAGTTACACTGAAGTTCATGGAGGACAGTGGCCGAAACATTTACTTCAGTTCTGGTCACGGCAATTAGATAAATGGTTGTTGTACTATTTGCCGTCTTTCTCTTTCTTCTTCTTCTCTAATTTCAGGAATGCCAGTTGTGTTCTTCTTTTGCAGCTGGTGATCCAAGTCGCTGGAATGGCTGAAAAGTTTATTAATCTCGATTTAGAAGGGGGTATAACGACGACTCGATACACATTGGGACTCGATACGCCAACTCGATAAAGTTGCGACTCGATACGCCAACTCGATACAGTTGCGACTCGATACGCCAACTCGATACAGTTGCGACTCGATACGCCAACTCGATACAGTTGCGACTCGATACACCAACTCGATACAGTTGCGACTCGATACGCCAACTCGATACAGTTACGACTCGAAACGCCAACTCGATACAGGGGTCTCGAGTTTGACCTACGTCGAGTGTTATAGTCACGTTTTGTGGTAGCAAAGTCCTCTTGTTATTTATTATATTTGTATAAATAAAAGCCTGATAGTCTTTACTTCACGTGTTCAGGTATTAATCAGCATGGACAGAGTCGTACTTGTGCACACGCAGCGTATAGGAGCGCGAACTGCACCCATAACTTATACTGATGATGGCAGAGGATGCTATGTATGGACAAAGACAGAAAGAACGTCAACGAAAAATAGAATCGAACAAGGCTATTTCCGTTGCTCTGGATGTCAAGCCAGGAATGAATCGAGTGCCAACAAATCCAAAGTGGCGTCTCTGAAGTTCAATATAATGTTAAAAATTTTTAAATCTACAGGCAGAAAAAAATAGAAAAAGAGAAATCTGCGGGCAAAAACGGATATTCTACGCCCATTTAAAACCTACAGGCAAAAAAATACGCGATGGCCAAAAACGAATATTATGCGGACAACAAAATATTATCCAGAAAGAATACGATTTGCACCAAAAAGAATTCGATTTGCACCAAAAAGAATTTAATTTGCACCAAAAAGAATACTATTTGCACCAAAAAGAATTCAATTTGCACCAAAAAGAAAATTATTTGCACCAAAAACAATTCAATTTGCACCACGGCGATTTGCACCAAAATAAAATCTTTTTGCACCAAAAAAGATCATATTTGCACCAAAAAGAATTCAATTTGCACCAAAAAGAAAATTATTTGCACCAAAAAAATTCAATTTGCACCACGGCGATTTGCACCAAAATAAAATCTTTTTGCACCAAAAAAGATCATATTTGCACCAAAAAAGATTCAATTTGCACCAAAAAAGAGCTTTTTTGCACCAAATTTTTTCGCACCAAAATAAAATCTTTTTGCACCAAAATAAAATTTTTTTGCACCAGAAAAAATCCATATCCAATGTGTTTACAAAAACACCAATGCAGAAGTTTTTGTATCTAATGAACAAGCAGTACACGGTATGCTTCAAGTTTTCACCTATATTTTACTTCATGAATCTCTCAGCTTCCAAAGAGTAACTCGACCTCTTGATCCATCGACTTCTAATGCTTTGAATGATGCTGAACTCAGGATGGCCGCTGAATGGATAAATCAAATGGTGTTTTAGTTGCGTTTGTTATTCTCTTTAGCACTGTTTTTTAGCTCCCTAGCTGCCCAGAAGTCACGAATCAAGAAAACCGGCCAAATGATTCAAATGTTACACTTGAAGTCCTTATCGACAACATGAAGCAGAGGCAGCAAGAAACGTCTAGAAGGCCCACAAGTCACTCAAAGTCGTGGATTATGAGAGCTCTGCGAAATGTTCGGGTAGCAGAAGTTGATGCTGTTTCCTACTGGTCAACTAGAATAAACACGGTTTGCTCAAATAACATACAATATATAGGTTAATCAAGGTTATTTTTCTAGGAATTTCATACTCTTGCAGCGTTCGCATTAGAAGTCTTGAGTGTTCCCGCGACGAGTGCGCCCATAGAACGAATTTTTTCACTGGCCGGCCTTTCAACCAAAGGAGTCAAGAATCGAACTGAGTTTGAGCTGTTGCATGCAAAATTGACTGTTTCTTGTAACGCATTTGACTACATGTTTGGTCACAAAGAAAAACTTTTTTTAGTGTAATATTTTTTTTTGCATGTGTATACTCATTCGAAAGCTCTTTCAATGGCGGAGGACCTTTCGCAATCAGATTTAAAGATTGCTGTGTAAAAAATTGAGATTTTGCCCTTTGAGAGTGAAAAGTGGTGGTTTTCAGGGTTAATCTTATGAGTGCTCATTTGGTCACAAAGAAAAACTATTTTAGTGTAATATTTTAATTTGCATGTTTATACTCATATGAAAGCTCTTTTAATCGCGGAGGACCTTTCGCAATTAAATTCAATAATTAATGTGAAAAAATTGAGGTTCTGCCCTGTGAAAGTGAAAAGTGGATTTATATTTGTTTTTTTTTTTCAAGTGCAATCACAATTTTTTTTTAATTCGCACATTTTTTGAACATTGTGGGGCAGTTGTTGTCAGAAGAATTGTCGCTTTATTACAATTGATAATTAATTTCCGTAACTATGATGATGATGAATTTAGTGTTATGGCTAACAAGATGGATATGTCAAATTTCGCTCCGTTTTATGACGAGTATGGGTATCTCAGTAAGAATATTTAACTATTGATTTTGAAAGCTAAACGCAAAGCCTAAAGCAGAAATCGGTTTTGCTTTTTGTCCTAAATAGGGCTGAAAGCCAAAGCGAGATTTGGCTTTTGGTTATGCGTTTGGCTTTGGCTTTTCTAATCTCTATATAGTATTTGGGACGGGGAACGTCTGTCGCCAATTTGAGTACATGTTTGGTCACAAAGGAAAACTTTTTTCAGTGTAATATTTTTATCTGCATGTTTATACTCATTTGAAAGCTCTTTCAATGGCGGAGGACCTTTTGCAATTAGATTTAAAGATTACTGTGAAAAAATAGAGATTTTGCCCTTTAAAAATGGATTTATATATTTTTTCTTTTCAAATGCAATCACAATTTTTTTTTAAATTCGCGCATTTTTTAAATCTCATAGTTTTCAAAAAGATTGTTCTCAAATTCAAATTTTGAATGAATTAGGCGCCGATAGGCGCCTAAAGACCCTAGTTTTGAAATAACCGGAACCGAAAACCGGGTTTGAAAAAACCGATTTTTTTTAAGCGACCGATCTCAAATAAACCGACAGAATCCTTCCCTGATTTCCACCCTCATAATTTTTTGCTTTCAGTTGACTTCGTTTATTCTACAATAGAAAACCCAAGCTCCCTTCGTCGCTAACAATATGGCTCGCACTTAGCAAACAACGCACAAGACTGTTGGTGGAAAAACTTCCTCGAATCAGACTGCTCGCAAGACTGTTGCTGGCAAGTCTCCTCGCAAAGCTCTCGCTACCAAGCATGCGCCTTGATCTTCGGCTGGTGTGGACTCAAGAGGCCTCATCGCTATCGTCCGGGAACCGTTGCTCTACGTGAGATTCGCCGCTACCAAAAGTCGACCGATCTGCTTATCCGTAAGCTGCCCTACCAGCGTTTGGTCCGCGAAATCGCTCAGGAATACAAGACAGATCTTCGATTCCAGTAAGTAATTTTTGTGATCGAAAAATTTTATTAGCGTGAACCATTCTTTTTGTTCAGATCTTCTGCAATGGTGGCTGTCCAGGAGGCGGCTGAAACTTATCTGGCGGGTCTGTTCGAAGACACGAATCTCTGCGACATTCATGCTAAGCGATCATGCCGAAAGTTACGATCATGCCGAAAGACATTATGCTGGCTCGTCGAATCCGTGGAGAGAAGTGAAGTTCGTCGTTAGTTGTTACTATCATCTTTGTTCTGTACACCAAAAGTCCTTCTAAGGGCCATCATTTTGTCCTCATTCTGTATTTCGTTGTTGCAATAAAGGTTCCTCTTTGATATTTGACTACTGTGGTCTCTAATCCCTTTTACGGAATTAATTCCTGAATTGGTCTGTGTATATACGGTCTCGTATGCTGCAGATCTAATTAACCTACTTATAAAAACTTCTTCGTCGCTTGTTTTTATGGTTGGTTGATTTATGAGAGATACTGGGATTTCTCCCGAAAATCATTTTTCCCAAAAGTATAATTTTCCCGAAAAGTTCGTTTCCCCGAAAAAACAGTTTCGGATCGATTCAGGCGATTTTGACCCTCTCCCTTCATACTGCTGTAAGTACGGTACCCGAAGATGTTGTCCAAAAATTGTTTTGTTTAAAGGCCGTTTCTTCCAAAAACTGTTTGTGCATACAGCTTACCGTATTTCTTCTAATTAATAGGCCCTCTTATTAAACCGGTCCCTCTACTTCGAGGACCCATATCTCAGACCATTTCCTCGAAAGTATCGTTTTCCCAAAAAAAGCAGTTTCGGACCGATTTGGGCGATTGTGACCCTCTCCCCTACATACTGCCGTAAGTACGAAGGGTTTTTTGGATGAAATGTCGCGTAACCTGTAAGTACCCTTTCTTAGGCCTTAGGCTATGAAAGAGTAGGCCAGCGTATGTTAGGCGGAAGCCTCACACGTGTGTCTTCTCTTCATCGCCCCCTTTGTCTTTACTCTATTTTTAAAACTTATGAAGGTGGACATATTTTGGAATCAATGATAGGTGGTTTGTACCTTTATCATATTCAAGATCAATCGTCTCCTTTTTATTGAGTAGAAATTCTCAAGGAATCTTCTATTTGCGGGAATAATCATCCAAGGGATCAATAGTCAAGTATCGGGCGCAAAAGACTTGGTTGAATCCCCTGTGTGCACAAAATTACCGGTCAGATAAAGATAAGCGAGACTCTTGAATAAAGAAGCATACATATGCTCTTTTTGGCTTATTAAGATATTTTCGGGGAAAAGAACTTTTCGATGAGACGAACTTTTCGGGGAAATGATACGTACCCGATTTTTGAGATGAGATCAAAGTTTTTTCTTTCGAAAGTTAGTCACTGCTGAGACTCCGTATGACTTGACTTGGTTGAATTGTGATAAATGTGTTATTTATTTACATCATCAAATGAACCAGGGAACTTTCAGCCATGTTTCTCGCAATCAGCTACATAATCTTCGTTCTTCTGGGAAGTTTTGTGTTCAGAGTTCGATTGTGTGGGGTTGAGATAGGGTAAGGTTCAAAAGTCTTTATTCAAAAAATTATAATTTTTATTTTTTAGAGACAAAGCAATCTTTCTGACAACAGTCATATCAATGAATCTTATCATGATGGTCCCTGAAATAATTCGTTGGCTAGGAGAAGAAATGTGTGTCGAAGTGATTCGCAATGCAGTGGGGCTCTATGCTGCACAAAGTTATGCCGAATTAGTTCCCATCGCCGTCTTTCTATCAAGATTCCTAATCATCTGTTGTGCAATCTTCGTGACTGTCTGTGTGCGCAAAGAAGCAAATGTAATATGTGCCGATCTTGTCATCAACCTTTGCGGAATTGCTGCTTGTCTCTTTGAGTGCATCTCAAACCACTTAGTAATTTGAAACTTCTTTTCGACTACTTTTCTGTTTTTCAGCATGAAGTTCGAAAGAGGCAAAATGCCAAAACTAGTCAACAGGTAAGCATTAGCATTGAACTTACCTTTATTAGAATTTGTTGTGTTTCATATCATTTCTTAACTGCATGGCGCATATCTTTCATAATCTTTAAAGAGAGGGTGCATGTTGCTTGGGATTTTGGACAATTGTTATTTTGTTTTCTTAGTCGCATTTTGACTGATAGTTGCTCATCTGTTAATACATCCCTTGGCCAACCTTTTACGCAGAATCCAAAAATGCTATCCGAATTAAAATATCTTTCGAAAAATCTCAAAAACATAAACGCTGACCAAATCATTCATGCCGTATTTCCCTCACATACCTTTTTAAGGTTCTTGTGTTATGGCTTTTCGTTTTGAGTTTTTTAAGATAGTTATTAGGAAACATACCACTCGAAAAATAGTTTACTGTCTTTTCTACCGTCTCAGCAGTAAGTTGTATACTAGCTGTCCGGAAAAAGTAACCAAAATAGAATGACAGCAGCATGATTTCGAATAGAAAAAGGGCACGATGAAATATGAATGTTTTGGTGAATTCTTATGTTTTTCATGAGATTTTTCAATATATATATTGATTCTGATAATATTTTCGGAATCTGCGTAAAAAGTTGACATAGGGATTTATTAAAAGATGACCCATTATCAATAAAAAGTAGTTTTAAGAAAAGAAAACAACAATGGTCAAAAATCCCCACGCAACATGCACCCTCCCCCTTTTTTAAAAATACGGCACATTGGCTAACGAACAGCATTTATGTGGCAACTCATTCAAAGCTGTCGATTTAACTTTAAAAAATCCCTGAAAAGCCGCACATATATTTTAGAACTTACACATAACGGCATTTACAAGATTCTCACAATGAAGGTCGATTTTCAAAGTGGTTGAGGTTTTCTCGTTCAGAAGTTTTTAACATCTTTTCATTTTGTGAAAATATTTCATCTTTTTCTTGAGCTCGTTTCACCAAAAATTAAATGATGCTCCATTAGCAAAATCGAAGCTAAAAAGTTAGAATTCGAATAACGACTTTCGACTTTGACATCCCGATTCCTGCTTCTTACATCTATTCTGATTGAGCCTCTAAGGATGCAGTGTATATTTTTCTATTTTGAAAAACTCGCTGTAAAAGTATCTCAAATTATTTAATCTTAAGGTCTACTGTTGATTGATTGACAAGAAAGAAGTCGAAAATAATATTGCATATTAAAGTTGCACATCACTTTTAATTTGGTTTTTAACAACCAAATTTTAGTTTTGTGACACAGATAGATTCGTGTATAACGAATGTATTTGCATATTATTAATCGAAACCTTTTTTTGCCAATACCATAGTTGTACGACCAATGCGTCTGCGCGCAAAAATTTCAGAAAAAGTAGGGCATCAGTGCCGAAAAAACTTATTTAAATTTGAGCTCGTGCTAGTGCCTGTGTTGAACTCGTCACCTAGATTTTCGGCCGGAAAGCTATGTTTGGATCTTGCCGCTGTAAAAAGAGACAAATTTAATTGTGTAATTTTTCATAATGCCACTTCCCGTCCATATTTTGACAGAACTCGTCGGTTTTATCAAATACAATGATTGCCTCCAGCTAATGACTGTTTCTAAAACTATCTACTCATGTTCAAGAGCACAAATGGCCATTAAAGAAGAAGCGGTCAGTTGCAATGTGTCTGCCGAAGATTATTTAATTCTAAAATATTCACCTTTTTTTTAATTTACCGTTCTACAGTATTTTCTCCGATTAGCTTTGTGGAAAAAAAATTGTATGATTGATCTATATTATCTTCAAAAAATCAGATTTTTGATATTCCACGTGTATTTCTGAAAACTGCAAAATGCCTCAAATAATTTCTGTTGGCAAAAAAGCCCTAACTGATCAAGTTATTGGAGAAAATACTGTAGTCGACTTCCAGAAAAACCAGAAAAATGTCATTTTCAGAGATAATATGTTTTTAATTTAGATGGAAACTGCCATTGAGCAACTTAAAGCAGAGGTGGCGGATTTGAAGAAAGAAAATAACAAGCTCAGACGAGGCAGACCAGTCCAGAGCGCAACTTTTGAAATGTTAAAGAATGTGTGTTTTTGGTTCGTATTCAGTGTGGGAGCCTGTTGTGTTGCTTATTTGGCTATTGGAGGCATATTGTCGCTGTATAAGGGTGAACACTAGAATAAATTATTCATCGTAATTGTAGGCCATGGATGTTTCAGACTGTCATCTTGACTTGTAAATTCGATTGTCTTTTGACTCCACAAGGCAGATATATTCCGGTAGCGCCGGATTTCGGTGTTGTTTCGAAACTGACGTTTTTTGCATTTTGAATGAACATAGTGATTTACAACCGTATACTGAAAATGATGCCAGGATGCAGAGCTACATTTAGAGTTTAAGTTTGTGAATAGTACTGCAAATGAAAATTTCAAAAAAGCACGTTCGTTTCAAAATAATACCGAAAAGTTCCTGGACAGTCCTGGGTAGGGTATCATGCAATCGGATATCATTGGATATTTTTCAAAATTTGGCTGTAACTAGGCATTATCTTTATCTGTGTATTATGGCTTACATGAAAGCTCAGAATTTTAGCTATATTTTAGTATCTGAAAAATGTTACTTGTAGATAAAAGTGAGAAAATATCTATCAAACCAGTCAAAGAAAAAACCCCGAAACGATCGATTCTCGTAAATTTAGCAGGTCTTAGCCTGTAAGCATGCTCCAAATGTTGGGTAATCTTCTCATTATGCTCGGCTCATATTTGTAAAAAAGCCGTAGTCTTGCGCGCTTTAATGACTAAGCACAATAAGTTAAAAGCAGTAAATTTAGCAATAAAGATAGAGTTTATCGAATTGTGAAAGCAATTATATTTTCTCACCGGCTAAATTTCGGTATTCACACCCCAGTCAACTTCGGTGTACACACCCCAGTCAACTTCGGTATACACACCCCAGTCAACTTCGGTATACACACCCCAGTCAAAAATCAGCTTGGGGGACCAAGGCAATTTTATTTTTTATAAAAAAAATTTAAACTTTTTCATAAATTTTGTTTAAAAAAAGTGAAATTTTGGCGCTACTGGCTTATACCCCCCCCCCCCCCAAAAACAGCTACTTTCTTATACCCCCCCCAATCCTCGGACCTACTGGCTTAGACCTACCCCACCCCTCCCCCCCCAAAAATCAAGTTTTTTCAGAGTGTCTGAAAATCATTTTTAAGTAATAATTTTGTCGTAAAAAGGCTAGAAAAGCAATTTAAAAGGGCCAGTAGCGTCGAAATTTTTCTGTAATAAAAATTAAATTTTTTTGTGAAATTTATGAAAAAGTTTAAAATTTTTATATAAAAATAAAATTACCTTGGTCCGCCAAGCTGATTTTTGACTGGGGTGTGTATACCGAAGTTGACTGGGGTGTGTATACCGAAGTTGACTGGGTGTGAATACCGAAATTGCTCCTTTCTCACCATCTACTTTTTCTATTCCTTGGCTGTGTTCAAAACAAAAATTGCATTGATCTAAAGCCAGCTGGAACTGAATATTAATTGTTCGGAGGCCTGCTGCATCCATTAATATTCTGCTTCCTTAAACACGTTGATTCACTACTATTTCAATGAGATTTTATTCGCCAGAAACAAAATTACTGTCAAAGTATTACAAAAATTTAAAATAAGGCACTATTAGATGGCAAAAGTTTGCAAACACAACCATTTGAAAAAAGTGGAATTTTTGGATTTTCTGGACTCTTGTATTTTCACTTGACCAACCAGCCAGTGGTGCGGATGTAATGCTGGTCTTTGTCGATGGAGTTGAGCTTTTGAATGTCCTCCTGGCTGAGTTTGATGTCCAAGCACTTGAAGTTGGTGCGAATGCGCTCTGGATCCACCGACTTGGGCACAACTCCTACGCCTTGGCAAGTGGCAAAAGACAACAGGATAAGCTGGAAGTTATGGGATTTTCAATTTATATAAAAAACTATTTTTTGCACCTGTGGTGTAGTGTTGTGTTTTTCGACCTAAAATAAAAAAATCTGGTTGAGAATGTCAATGAGATCTCAATCTCATCCCAGCCCATCACTGATAATATCTACATATCTTACCAGCTCGATGATCACAGGGTCTCCAATCAAGTCGGGATTTTGGCGACCAAGTGAAGAGAACGCCTGAAACATTTAGTATGTTTAGACGGAAAAATTCAGTAAATGGAAAAAAGGACTAGTTTATAGTATGGTTGAATTCAGTCGGTTAACCGAAAACCCGGTTTTTCGGCAAACAAGCGAAAACCGAAAATCGGTTTCAAAAAAACCAGGAACACCAAAAACCGGGTTTAGCAAAATACCGGTTCATTTACGACAAAGATTAACCGAAAATCAGGTGCAGGTCGGTTAACCGACCGAAAATTTTTGAAATAACCGGAACCGAAAACCGTCTTTGAAAAAACTGGTATTTAAACCGATCGATCCAAAAAACCGGCCGAATATAACTCGAGTTTATAGGGTTGCTATCTGTAGCTTCAATGCCACCTGGATTCGTGTGTTTTTATCCATTTTTGCTTTTTTGGCGAATTCAGATAAAAGTTGGCGAAAGATATTATCTAAATATAGTTATGGTTTAGCTTAAGCCCATCTTGTCAGTTTAGAACCTTTTATTAGAAACACAGCTGGCCAACCACTTTTCTCCCAAGGTGCCGGTTTATCTAGAGTGCTTGTTTATCGAGAGTGGACTCTATTACAACACATGAAATAAAGTAATATGGACATAGACTATAGTATGGACATATAAACTGTTGAGCGCCGAGCAAAGAAAACCCAAATATCTTTTTCTCCTTCTTGGGGTTAATTTCTTTCTCGTCTAGGATTTCTCGCTCGGCTTTCATTCACTTTTCTCGGTTCTTAAAGGGCATGCCCGTGCGTTGAGGCGCGAACCAGCGGTTTTTTTCGAATTTTTTGGATCGTCCCATTTTTCACTCGTTCTGCGTCAAATCTGATACAGTCGACTCTTGATTTAAGGACACCCCCAAAAGTTCGTTCCCCAGCTGGGTCCGACACTTTTTTAGCTCGATTTTCGAAGCTTTTTTAAAATTCTGTTTTGACAGTCTGGTAGTAAATATCGCAAGGATGGGCAGGAGTAAGATGCGGCAAATCACATTGCGACAAATCAAATTGCGACAAAATCAGATTGCGACAATTCAAATTGCGGCAAAATGAAATTCCGACAATTCAAATTGCGACAATTCAAATTGCGGCAAAATCAAATTGCGACAATTCAAATGGCTGTAACTAAAAACACACACCAAAATACTGATTTCCCCCAGTAAATTTATTTTTTCCCCCAGTAAATTTGAATTTCAAACAAAATACTGATTTCCCCCAGTAAATTACTGATTTCCCTCAGTAAATTACTGATTTCCCCCAGTAAATTTTGCGGGAATTTGAATTTTCAGGTCAGAAAATACCTTCAACTGGTCAGAATCCCACCCCAGAGTGGCCAGAAGTCCCTGAAAGTTGGTTTTTTGGGGGTTTACTAAAGGGGGGTAAACTTTTTGCGAAAAATCGATTGAGCGGATCAAATTTCGGGTCCGATGGGCTCAATTGCTCAGGATTCCACCCTTAACCATTCTCAACTATCTTAAACCAACCTAAGCACTGATTTAGGGTAGTTAGATACTGGTCTGGAGCATTTTGGGATGGTTTAGGGTGGTTTAAGATGATTGAGAATGGTTAAGGGTGGAATCCTGAGCAATTGAGCCCATCGGACCCGAAATTTGATCCGCTCAATCGATTTTTCGCAAAAAGTTTACCCCCCCCCTTTAGTAAACCCCAAAAAACCAACTTTCAGGGACTTCTGGCCACTCTGGGGTGGGATTCTGACCAGTTGAAGGTATTTTCTGACCTGAAAATTCAAATTCCCGCAAAATTTACTGGGGGAAATCAGTAATTTACTGAGGGAAATCAGTAATTTACTGGGGGAAATCAGTATTTTGTTTGAAATTCAAATTTACTGGGGGAAAAATAAATTTACTGGGGGAAATCAGTATTTTGGTGCGTGAAATCAATTTCAGCCAATTCGAATTGCGGCAAAATCAAATTGCGGCAAATCATATTGCGACAATTTAAATTGCAGTAATCAAATTTGAAACTTTCAAGTAATGCTTAATCTGCCACCACTATGTGGTCTCAATAAGCTGCCGTCTAAACAGGCTTGTTTGTGAGATGAGATTTTGCTAGAAACCAAAAAATTGACTAGCTGTACAAAAATCAGCAAACAATCAAATAGTATATAGTATAGTACAGTATTCGTTTTCCATAGCTGAAAGAAGCAAAGAAGTAAAGTCAGGCCAGGAGGAAAGCGAAAAAATGATATACAAATATTTACGGCTGGAGTTTAGAATGTGACCTTTTTCTAAAAATGGTCAAAATCAGTTTTTTTAGTTGTGTAACATTGTAAAAAATGCTCAGCATTCATTTTTATTGTTGGGAAAGCCAATTTTTCAAAAAAAAAAATTTTTGTCGAAAATTGTCAAAAAACGTTATATGCTCCTTAAATACCTGTTTTTCTTGTATAAAAATGTCACAAAAAAAAATTTATTTCAACATTCCTTAAGCAAACTGTTAAATCACTCAATTATTGCCAAAACAAAAATAAAGGGGGCTAAAAAGGGGGCTGCGGTTCCCCCCCCCATATCGAAATTTTCCCAAAAACAGGTTTTAACCATTTCTAAGCAATTCTTACACGTTAAAACCGATAAAAACGTTGTTTCCGACCACATAAAAATACAGAAAAGGTTTTTTTTCAATCAGACATTTTGACTTTTTCACATTTTTTACCTGCCTGCCTTCGGCAGGCACCCTAATTCAATAGGAAGCCCCTTTGGGGGTACATTGTTCGGGCCAAGGGCTGACCCTTTATACACACCTGCCTGCCTTCGGCAGGCACCCTTCACCAACAATGATGGTATAACGTTTTTTGACAATTTTCGACAAAAATTTTTTTTTTTGAAAAATTGGCTTTCCCAACAATAAAAATGAATGCTGAGCATTTTTTACAATGTTACACAACTAAAAAACTGATTTTGACCATTTTTAGAAAAAGGTCACATTCTAAACTTTAGCCATATTTACTCACAAAGTGAACGAAAATACCTAACGTATAAATAACGATCAATCCAAATAGCAGCCCAATGTGACCCTCCCACTTTTGCCGCAATTTGATTTTGCCGCAATTTGAATTGTCGCAATTTGATTTTGCCGCAATTTGAATTGTCGCAATTTGATTTTGCCGCAATTTGAATTATCGCAATTTGATTTTGCCGCAATTTCATTTTGCCGCAATTTGATTTGTCGCAATTTGAATTGTCGCAATCTGATTTGCCGCAATCTGATTTTGCCGCAATTTGATTTGTCGCAATGTGATTTGCCGCATCTTACTCCTGCCCGCAAGGATGCCGATTTTGCCGATCGTTTTTTAAAATCCGGAAACTTTTTCTTCTAAAAAAACTTTTTCTAAACCCCTGTCCTTAAATGGAGGGTTTGCTTTTTTAGAAGAAAAAGTTTTCAGATTTTGAAAAACGATCGGCAAAATCGACATCCTTGCGATAATTGCGACCAGACTGTCAAAACAGAATTTAAAAAAGCTTCGAAAATCGAGCTAAAAAAGTGTCGGATCCAGCTGAGGAACGAACTTTTGGGGGTGTCCTTAAATCGAGAGTCGACTGTATAGATGACCTTATACTGCTTTTAAAAACTAGACAGAAAACATAAAAAATCTAGACGAGAACGAATGTAAAAATTTATCGAGAAAGAAAAGAACCGCTGGTTTGCGCCTTTTCTCCCCATCGGGCACGATCATGCCCTTTAAGGCGCATACACTATGAGGAGGCTGTTTGCGGATGCTAAAACAGACTACTCACTAAGAATCCACGAAACAGAATCCTCGCTTTTTTACTATTTTCCCAAAATTATTTAATTGGTGTTGCTTTTTTAAATGCGGGGGCTTAGATCCAAAGGGCTCAAATGCGTGTTAACGCGCTAAACGGTCAGCGCTAAACGGTCACAAATTAAATTTTTTAAGAATTTTTAAATTAAATTTTGTCCCAATGCGCGTGTTCAGAAAATTGTAGCAGTCGAACCGTGTTAACAAATGCTTCATTTTTTATGCCATATCATACAGAGACTGTGTTGTTTTGCTTGAGTTTTTCTTATTTTCCACCCTCATAATTTTTTGCTTCCAGTTGACTTCGTTTATTCTGCAATAGCAAACCCAAGCACCCTTCTTCGCTACAAAATATGGCTCGCACTAAGCAAACAGCGCACAAGACCGTTGGTGGAAAACTCCCTCGAAGCAGACTGCTCACAAGACTGTCGCTGGAAAGGCTCCTCGCAAAGCTCTCGCTACCAAACATGCGCCTGGATCTTCGGCTGCTGGTGGACTCAAGAGACCTCATCGCTATCGTCCGGGAACCGTTGCGCTTCGTGAGATTCGCCGCTACCAAAAGTCGACCGATCTGCTGATCCGCAAGCTACCCTTCCAGCGTTTGGTCCGCGAAATCGCTCAGGAGTACAAGACGGAGCTTCGATTCCAGTAAGTAATTTTTAGGTCGGAAAATTGGGCGCTGGTATCGAATGCTCCACCACAACCCCCCCCCCCACCCCAAACATTATTTCTTCTAGAATCTAAGTAAAGACCACCTAAATATAAGTCCCAGACCCCAGAAAGAGTGCTTACCCCCAAGCCTAATGGCCAGGTCGGAACTTGTTGTTTGAAGGGTTAGTGACCGCGGTTTTCGAAAGGTCAGATTTGGGTGTGGGGGGATTATTCGCCACTAGCGTCGAAAATTGATTCACGTAAACCATTATTTTTGTTCAGGTCTTCTGCAGTGGTGGCAATCCAAGAGGCGGCTGAAGCTTATCTCACTGGCCTGTTCGAAGACACGAATCTCTGCGCCATTCATGCTAAGCGTGTCACGATCATGCCGAAGGACATTGTGCTGGCTCGTCGGATTCGTGGAGAAAAGTGAAGTTCGTCGTTAGTCGTTACTATCATCTTTGTTCTGTACACCAAAAGTCCTTCTAAGGGCTATCATTTTGTCCTTGTTTTGTGTTTCGTCGTTGCAATAAAGTTTCCTCATTGATATTTGGCGGACACGGACGTTTCCCTGTAAAACCGTCTCCCTGTAGGGGATGGTTTCTTGTGCACCAAATCCTCGGTCACCCAATATCACCCTAAACCACCCCATATCATCCTAAGCCACTTAAAACTTACTCACGTTACCCTAAATGTCTTAAACCCGCATTGGACAGCCTTAAACAGCCCCAAGCCAGGAAAACCGCTTAAATTAGCTTAAACAACTCTAAACCAGTTGGTTTTCGTGAAATCCATGCTTTCAGGTACCATCTTTGAATGTTAGGTAGCGTCTAGGTAGTTTAGGTATCATCCACGTGATTCGAGTATTTTCCAGCTGGCTCGCATACTAACCACTGCTTTGTGTACTATTTATGTAGTTTGGGAACCATCTAGGTGGTTCGGGTATTTGCCAGCTGGTTAGGGTACTATCCATTGCTTTGGGATAGAGCTCTGCATCAGGATTTTCTTAAAATGTATTTTAACCCACTTTTCCAAAATAATTCTAACTGTTTTTTTAGATCTGTATGCTGCTATTTATTTCTTCATGCAATGGCTCTTTCACTTTTTGTATTTTTATCTAAAACATTTTGCCTGAGACCTTGAATACCGAAATTCGCCATTCCGTTACTAAAAATACCGATGTCTGTATTCAAAACTTATTAGATAAAAATACAAAAAGTGAAATAGCCATTTGATAGAGTGGTGGTTCGGATTCCATCCAGGCGTTTTAGGTACGCAAACTACATCTACCTCAATCTCTTTAAATGTGGAGTGTGCTGGTCTTGGCCGCGCGGCGCCAACCCTTGAGCGTTTACAAAAATCTGTGCATAAAATAATCCTGCTTACCGGTCTTGGGGTAACATGACGCTCAAATGTTGGATAGCCTATCTGATGCCTTTAAACCCATTTTAAAAACAAAATATAAAAAACACGGCTTTGAGTCTGAAAAGTAAAAAATAATTGAAATTAAGGCCTAATTGTGTAACACAACTGAGGGGCGATAGATGTGAGTGATATAAGTTCAATGATTACGTTGAAACGTAAAGTAAGAAGCGTAGAATTACAATAAATTCAAATCTCGTTCTCTTTTACGTGAAGCTATTCCTTACAGGGTAACGGCTTATGGCTCTATCTCAGTGTAAGTATAAGTGTAAATGTAAATGTAAGTGTAAATGTAAGGTGTCTTCACAATACCGAAAACATTTACACTTACACTTACGTTTAACACTCACGCCTTAACAATACGAATGTAAATGAAAATTATTGACCTATCCTCACTTTTAATTTTTAAAGTCAGTTTTTTTTACCCAACTACCAATTTTTTAAGCTTTTATAACTAGCATTGAACTCCTCGCGATCAATAAAGCACTTTTAGTATTCTCTGAAAATACTTGAATTCAATTTTCATTTACATTTACATTCGTATTGTGAAGGGGTAAGTGTGAGTGTAAATGTAAATGTAAGTGTAAATGTAAGGGGTGTTCAAAAACATTTACACTTACAATTGCACTTACAATTGTGATAAGGCCTTCACAGCGAAACGGTTTACAGGGAAACGTCTTAACAGGGAAAGGGTTTTACAGAGAAACGTCGCGTACCCTTATTTGGCTACTGTGTTCCATAATCGAAAGTGAGAGGTCTATTCTATTTACGGGATTAATTCCTGACATATTCTGTGTATATTCACGGTCTCGTGCTCTATAGTTGAAATTTGATCGAGAGTGAATATCATTGCATTCCGTATGCCTTGTCTTAGTATACTTGTGATCAAAATGTAACCTGAAAGAAAATGCCCTTTTCGTTGCAGTAGCTTTTGAGCTGTTGACGTCGGAAGTGAGGGGTGTATTCCACTTGGTTGACTGCTGGAACTTTCGAGCCATAGTTTTTGATTTCCTCAATATGATTAATTTCGTAGTTAGACACTCCAATGGAATGAATTCGGTTAACTGAAAAGTGAAACGGTTGTGAAGTGTTTACACATACCGTATCTTCTCTAATAATGAACCCCCTTCGATTTTTTGACTAGGATTTCAGAGTTAGGGCCATTTTTGATTTAAAATTTCAACATTTTCGAAGGGTTGAAAAATAATGAACTCGGTGCGTTAATAGAGAAAATACGGTATTTTTTAAGTTTAATAACTAACTGGGAATTTTTTCTAGAGCCAACCAAGCGTCTTTTCTGTTGACGGAATTTTGTGGATCCTCCGGTTCACGATCGCTCGATTTAGGGTAGTGGATTAGAACCAAGTCCAAGTAGCTGAAATGGATTCTTGAGTTGTTGTATACCGTATTTCCTCTACTAGGAGGACATGCTCTAATAAGCGGACACCCTCGACTTTGAGCACTTATATCTCAGCCTAGAGTAAATATTCTGCAAATCTGTTTTCTCGAGTTTTTTTTAACTCGTACGAGCTCTACTATTCCACTTTTTCGATTTTGGATTTTCAACTGAAAATTGAAAGATCGGCTACCCTCCTTTTCCTTGCCCGCTTCTGGGTATCCCATTCTGGGTACCCACCTCCTGGCTACCTTCATCCTGTCTACTTTCTTACTGGATACCCTCTTACCTGCTATTTTTCAGAAGCAAGTTTAAAGCCCGAAGAACTTTGCAAAAATTAGTAGAAAATCGGGCATGAACAAAAAAATTAGGCTTGGCACCGGAACGGGAATTCTGCGAGAATCACGGTCCCGGGAATTTTGAAAATCCCGGTCCCGTTTCCCGTTTTACCAAAGTTCAAAATTCCGTTACCCGTTTAGCATTTTTAAAAATCCCGGAAAAATCCCGGGATCAAGCAATTGCGTATAGTCTTGAAGTGAGAAGATTTTCGCTCTATACGATAAGTCGGTGTTTTTTTGCCTTGGTCCCCCTTGTTTTTTTTATATCGTCCCCCTGTTTGTTTTCAGTATTTTATGCCACCTTTGTTTTATTAATTTCTTAGGCATACTTATTTCAGCTCTATTGTTTACAGAGAAATGCCGCTTAAGAAAATTATTGATCCACGATTTATGTTTAGGTTATTGAATGAAAAAATGTTGCATGGAAATTGAAGCTCAAAAATGTCCAACAATATTATTAAAAATCAGAACATATCTGGGGGACCACGGCAAAAAACGCCGACTTATCGTTAGTTTTTTGTTTTTTATCCGTTTATCGCCATCGGCCACAATATCCCCGGGCCACAATATCCCCGCAGTCACAATATCCCCGGGCAAATTTGAATCAAATTTAAAATTTATTTTCAGCGTCCAGGTCCACATCCAGAACCTGAAATTTCGAATTAAGCCAGCAAGTAAATAAAGACTATTGTTTCCTATATAGCATCATGTCCTGAGTAAAGTTTGATAATACCAAAATTATAAAAAATTCAGCTACCGAAACCGCAGTACCGTAGTTTTCACCGTATATTTTCTTAAAAGTCATCATTATACTCTAGAAGGCCAACGATTCGCCCTGTATTTTCTAAAAATATATATAGCTATATAGTCTTTAAAAATATACTTCTCAATTCCCTTTTCAAAAATTTTAAAATTCCGTCCCGATTTCCCGTTTTCACTCCAAATGCCAAGCCTAAAAAAATCCACCAAAATCCAGTACAAATTAACCATCTCCAATAGGGGCAACAGGCGCCTATCGGCGCCACTATCATATTGTGAATATCATATTATAAATAATAATCGATCACATATGCTTACCTGGATACACATAAATTTTAGGGTTCCGGAAAGATATACTGCATAAGTTCACAAAAATTGGCAGAAAATAAGTCTTGAACACGAAAATCCACCAAGAATCCAGGCTAAAATCCACCATCTCCGATTTGGAGGGACTTGAAAACTTTTTTGGAGCTACTTAATTTTCAGGTTTTGTGCTTAAAAGATAGCTGAAATATTGAATTTCAGGGTTCCGAAAAGATATCCGGAATAAGTTCACAAAAATTGACAGAAAATTTGGCTTGAATACAAAGTGGCCAGCCATCCACCCACCCACACATGCCAAATACTATACAGAGATAAGGCCTATTTTCAGACCGACATTTACGGATTCAACATGTAACACAGAATTTAAGACCCGAAATTTGTGTACATAACACTCTTAGCCTAAAATTAGTGGCGTAATATTTCAAGTCCGATAAATGTGGACAAAGTATTCACTGCTCGAAATTTGACAGATGCTCGATATGCTGATGATTACCTCAGGGATCGGAACCCTAGTTTTTGAAAGGATTTCTACTTTTTTCGGAACCCCAAATCTTTTTATTTTATTTTGAGCAGGAGCAACCTGTGTTAAATCCAGTGTTAAATCCTAAACCCTGAGTTCAGTAAACTCAAGGTCGTTTTTCTCGATTTTTGTAGGAAAAATGGGTCTGAATTTTTTTTCCTACCCTCTAAGGGAAAAAAAACCTAAAAAAACCTGAAGTCAAGATTTTGCGCTGAACAAAACGTACTTTTCAGAATTTCGATATCTTTTTTTCAAGATGAGATATAGCTGTTTTTAGGACGAAAATCACCTTGAGTTTACCTTGACTTTGACCCTGCTAAACTCAAGGTGATTTTCGGCCTAAAAACAGCTATATGTCATCTTGAAAAAAAAATATCGAAATTCTGAAAAGTACGTTTTGTTCAGCGCTAAATGTTCAGCGCTGGGGAAAAAATGGGTAAAACGGAATTTTGCAGCAAATTCTCGTAATTTTGCAGCTAATTCTCGTAATTTTGCAGCAAATTTATGTTTTTCCTTTTTTCTATCAAAATTTTTTAACTTTTTTTTAAAGGTAATAACACCATCGTGTAGCCCTACTTTTTTAGTTTCTAGTGACGTGTCATTTATTGCACTATCTTTACAAAAAGTAGAGCAAAAAGTAAAAGTATGGAGCAAATAAAAAAATATTTTGGTTCATACTTTCATTTTTTGCTCTACTTTTTTCAGAGATGGTGCAATAAATGACACGTCACTAGAAACTAGAATCGTAAGGCTACATGAGGTGTTATTACCTTTGAAAAAAGTTAAGAAATTTTAAGAAAAAAAATTAAAACAAAATTAGTTGCAAAATTACGAGAATTAGCTGCAAAATTACGAGAATTTGCTGCAAAATTCCGTTTTAGCCGAAAAAAATTCAGACCTTTCTTTCTACAAAAAATCGAGAAAAACGACCTTGAGTTTACTAAACTCAAGGTTTACCTTGAGTTTGACCTTGAGCTTGAGTTTTGAAAACACTGGTCAAATCACATTGTGCCACCGCAAATTGTGCCAAATTCAAATTGTGCCTCCGCAAATTGTGCCGCGATTTTGATACATTTCACTGCGAAAATTATCGAATTTTATTATTTTATTTTTATTCTGATACAGTTTGATTTTAGCACAATTTGCGGTGGCACAATTTGAGTTTGGCACAATTCAAATTGGGCACAGTGTAATTTGGCACAATTTGGGGTCGCCCAATTTCAATTGGCACAATTTGAATTTGGCACAGTTTGCAGTGGCACAATGTGATTTGACACAGGCTGCTCCTGCCCTTTATTTTAAAAGTTCTAGTCTAAATTTTTTTTTTTTTTTCGCTTCAAAATGTTAATAAGCACTGAATGAAAGACCTTTTTTCATAAGTAGTCGAAATACACTTTCTCTGTGAATTTTCATCCCCATCCCTGGATACCACCATCTTCAGGATGCTCTATTAGGTTCACATCATCAACCAACCCAACAATTGCGCTTTGCGTCTTACTTGTGTTATATGTCTATATCTTTTAGGAGAGGCTATCAGAACAACCATCAACAGCGATGATTGTTAGAAAAAAGGATATTTGAATATGCTGAAACATTGATATTAAAAAACAATATCACCGTTCATATTATAGTTAGCTGACCAGACCTTTTTTTGGCTACAGAAGGCAATCAAACACGAGTCCGCTTGGTGTCTGGATTATTAACAATGATGATGGGGTATTATTTCAGCAAAAGACCTCTATCCCCTTTTCTCTTCCAGATAACAAACGATTGTTTCCTTCGGCATTCAAAATGTTACCGGTTTCTCGTTTCAGCTGAAATACGACAGGTCTTATAACTCACATCTGCGCTGACAGCGAAACCATCATACCCTTTTTGCCGCAGTAATCGAATTGAGCACTACTTTTTCCGCACATTTTCTATATCCATCAATTATTCAGGTAGGTTTTCGTTTGTATGGCTCGTTCAGCACTCCGGATTGATAATACTCCTGCTCGAATGTATTCATGGAGTGAAAGATGAATCATTTTATTATAAGGGATCACCCATTACGCTAAAAATTTCTCTGAAATTGCACCTATGCCAAAAAAGGTGACCAAAGTAAAAAGTGGGTCGGATAACTGATAAAAACATTATTTGACAATATGAACTTGTTAACGTAAAAACCGAAAAAGAAGTGAAAGAGGAATTCTTTGACGTGAAGAAGATACTTGGACGGCAGTGTTGTAATGCGGCAGTATTAGGTCTTCACAATCTTCCCGTCGATCAAATTTTTAGGTAACCATAACCATACCTGCACGGGCGCCGGCGCCAGGCAAAATTTCACCATGTTCGGGTGCGGGGGTTTTCGTTTTCGTGGGTTGAAAAATAATGAACCCGGGTGCGTTAAAGGGGCATGCCCACGTTAATAAGAGGTGGTGCCCGGGAATTCAAAATTTTTTACTAATCATTGAACTTCTACGGGTTTTTCAACCTGTTTTCTAACAAAACCATACCTAAAATTAAATTCTAGGCCTTGTTTTGTTAGAAACCATGTTGAAAAATCCGTACACGAGTTCAGTGATTAGGAAAAAAATTTGAATTCCCGGGCACCACCTCTTATTAGCGTGGGTATGCCCCTTTAATAGAGAAAATACGGTATGTCTATTTGTCCACAGAATCTTTATATCGCTAAAAATGAAATGATCCATGCTGTTCAACCTGAAATTGCTGAAATTTTGGGAGAGGGATGATTCACCGTCGCGGTATTTGCCATTGACAAATTTATATTCTGGTATATGATTTCATGCTGAACAATTTTGCAAATACAGATTTTGCGTGTCTCGACTCTAGACTTTCGAGTCATTTACTTGACAAAATGCCTTGGGAAAGTCAAAATCTTATGTTTGTTTTACCGAAATTTGAGTTCTTAGCTTAAAATATTTTCTGGCTTAGGCATTTAGGCTTAGGCCAGGATAAACAAACGTATGTTAGGACATGCTTATAAATGCTTTTCGAACATATAAAGAAGAAACAAAAACATGTTGAGTCGTCCTAACATACGCTGGCCTACCCTTGCCTAAAGCCTAGGCTTAATCCACATATGTGATCAAAGTTCAGTCAAAAATTCCCTGAAAAGACCACCTACCTTGGAAGACTTTGAGTCAATTTTTTTTAAAAAGAGTTAGTTTTGTTGAATAGAAACTGATTGGAAATGTTTTTTTCACATATCGAACAGAAAAAAAACCAATTGAGAAGGTGTTTTTGGGTAACCTTTCGAAAATTAAGGGAGGGCCAACGACAAATAAGTTTCATGTAATTTTTTGCTTTCTATTTGACGTAAAATCTGGAAAAGTTGAACATCTGAATTTTAAGACCTATGTCTACTCTTTGATTTTATTATAAGATCAGCCATCTTCAGACTTTTTATAACATTCTGACAAATACCCAGTCGAAAGACAGCTACGAAATCTCCATACAAATCAGAACACTTCACCGATGACGAGTGATGACAGAAGATACAAACACAGACAAAAATTTATTTATCAATAGAAAAGAGGCATTGGAATGCCAAACAGACAGTTCATAGTCAGATGGAAGATACGAGTTATTGAATTTACGGTCATATGGACAATACGAGTGATATACTTTCGGAATATAGACGCCTCCTGCACAACGCTGCCAGTCGCAATAAACTCAACGTACATCTGAAAAAGTGTGATTTTTGCCTATTCTAGTCGAAACAGTGAAACTTACAGCTTTAGCCAATGTATGAAACAACCGGTTATTGACTGTGTTCGAATTCTTCAATGCAATGAGACTGTTGACAGCTAGCCTGAAAGAGTCGGTCTGACATCCTCTTCCTTTGGCATGGTTGTAAAATCGCCGCTTCTGAATGGCTTCAATGAACTTTTCTTTTCTATAGAACGTTTTTTCGGCACTGAAACCAACTGTCTGCGAGTTTTCCAGAGTCCAGGACAACTAAAAAGTTCACACTGTTATAACGCTAACAACCAACAATCTTACGAGTTCCCAAACGGTGAACATAACGCAACCACATGCTCGGCTTCTGGCGAGAGAAAAGAGGATATCGAAAACAAGATTGTACGAATCATCTTTGGTCTAAAATTAAAAAGTTTTGTGTTATCAAATGAGACACTATTTGACTAATCATACAACTGAGAAAGATGTGTTCAGGCGACAAAGGCCGAAAAATTCGAGCACAGGTGAGATGAAAAGTGCTTTTACACAACCCTCTGCATCAAAAAACTGAACAATCTCTTGAACAATCTCATTTGGCAGAGGGTGATTCATTGTGCAATGGTAAGCAAACTTTCTTTTAGCAGACTTTACTTCATCCAACGAAACAAGAAATAAGAGAGAGTATGATTTGGATGATTTCTGCTTATTAATACGACGAAGAAGTTGACAGACAGCTCTCAATCATATGAAAAATCAAAATAGATTTTGTGTAAAAAAGGTTAACAGGTCATTTGCCATGCCTTGTTAAAAGCTTTTAGGAAAAATTACCAAGAGAAGCACGTTGAGAGATCTTGCAGTCATTGGGCGCATCATTTCACGGTCAAAAACTTCTTTGGCATTTGCGAAAGGCGTAAAGCTGATGATTTCAAATCGGTATTCTATTGGCATCGAATCCTAAAAAAGAAACAATAAAAAACAAATAGATCACAATCATATTAGAAAAGTACCATTTCTGAGTCTGAGAAGCAAAGTCGCGAAAAGCTGTGGAGCAAATACTTTCTGAAATAAAATAAACATATTTTTGTCACCAACTTTGTTCAGTGCTAACAAATGAGGTTATAAGCAGCATACTGAAACAACACCGCTCATCAGAATGAATAAGAAATGTCAGGCTTTGCAAGGAATGCAAACCATACTAGGCAAAAGAATTCACATAGTAATGTGTACTCCATGCAGCGACTTCGACAGACAAAAACCCTACAATAAACTTGACAAAAGGAAGGATAACCGTCCATTTTGTATTCGGATGCCCACAATGCATCCGCATCCGTGTCCGCGTCCGTAAGACGGACCGCGTTCGGTCACAATGGCCCGTATCTGCGTCTGTGAACGAGCTTTTGTGTGGAGATACAGAAACTGTTTTACGGCCCGCGTTCACGGACACTGACACGGATGGGGATGCATTGTGGGCATCCCATATTATTCGGAGCAGACCCAAAATCATGAATATTTCGGGTTAATTGTGTCAATTGTGGTCGTTTGACAAAATACATTATAAACTGAAATTTGTGTAATGTAAAAATACAATTTTTACTTGGTCCTCCTTGTGGTTTGGCACCTGTACTGCAGGTGATCTCTGAATAAGTAGGTCACGAACCACAGAGAGGACTAAGCAAAATCGTTTTTTTCATATTAATTGGTGTAAATAAGTTCTCGATGGATTTTCAAAGCTTTGTATTTTTATCAATGTTCGCATCATATTTTCTTATACCATTTTGTAGATATGCATCTCCTCTTTCAAATGGTATATTGAACTTAGCTTCATTATTTTAGATAAGTCACTGTTTAGCTTGTGAGGTCATTTTAGGAAGTTGACACGCGTTTTCATCACTTTCAGTGTTCAAATGTTTAATTGAAATTCAAGCATCCCAAAAACATCTTACTATCATGTTGTATCGCAGCTCAAAAGCTACAAACCCCATGTTACCGAATGATTTTACGAAATCAGAGTGTTAAGCTATGGCCTTTTGAAAAAAATTAATTGCTTCAAAATATAACCAAAATCCCTGAAAATTGGGAAAAGTTGGATTTGGCCATATTTTGAAGGAATTAATTTTTTTTCAAAAGGCCATATCTTAACACTCTGATTTTGAAAAATCATTCGGTAACATGGGTTTTGTAGCTCTTGAGCTGCGCTGCAACATGATGCTAAGATGTTCTCGTGATGCTTGGAATTCATTTAAACATTTGATCACTGAAAGTGATGAAAACGCTTTTCAACTTCCTAAAACGACCTCACAAGTAATTGGAGCCAACCTCAATATGCCATTTGAAAGAGGAGATGCAGGGCTACGAGATGGTGTGAGAAGAAAAGAGATATGATGCCAACATTGATAAAATTAAAGGCTTTGAAAATTCATCGGGAACTTTTTTAACACCAGTTACATACCAAAAAAATATTGTCAGCGAGAAATTTAATATGTGAAAACAGAATTCGAAAAACGCTGGGATCCTGGGAATCCTGGGAATCCTGGGAATTTCTTGAAAGACTCTCTAGAAATGTTTTAATCAAAAAATTAGTTGAAAAAAAGTTAAAATGGGACTACCGAGTTGGTAGAAGCGACTTCCAAATTCCATCCTCTATTATGAGCTAGTTGCTACAAAGTCAACACAGATTTTAATTTCATTTCTTTCTAGGACCTTTTATTTTTCAAAAACGCTGCATTTTTATTGCAGCTGAGTACTTCTCCAGACCGTACACACTCATTTGGGCGAAACTCATTTGGGCGCCCTCATTTGGGCGCCCTCATTTGGGCGAAACTCATTTGGGCGCCCTCGTTTGGGCGCCCTCATTTGGGCGCCCTCATTTGGGCGCCAATATTTTATATTGGTTTTTAAATGTCTCAGATAGTCTGAAAAGGATATGTTAACCCCAGGGATAGTAGGGAAACCATCACGTACCCACATGTAAAGGGTATCCAGCTCCATAATCCTGAAATTTTACATTTAGTGAAAATCGATCAAAATCCATTTTATCCTATCCGAAATCAAGTGCTAAACATGTTTTGGTAGTTCCATAACATTTTCATTTGGTGTTGCCACCTGAAAACCTGGGTACCACCACCATTTCTGCCCACTCTTTAAGCCCACTCATTCCTCACAACATTTTGTGTCCCCAAGTTAGTGAACTCGGACTAGCAAAACATTATAATTTTAAAATTTCTCCACAAGACAAAAATATCACTGTCCGGGTACTGCTACACTACCTGAGTTCCCCAACCTGAGTATGACTATCTGGGCACAATAAAACCAGGTGGTTGTCTACCTGGATCGAAAAAATTTTTTCGTTTTTCATGTTCCGAATCTTGTTTTCTGGAGTGATTCGGGCATGCTAAAGATGGTTTGATAGTGGTAAAAGGCCATTTTCTTGAATATTTTTTGAGTTTTGGAAAATAATTGATTTTACCGAAAACTCGATTTTATCAAAACTCAATAAATTTTCGAGAAAATGGCATTTGACCACTATCAAACCGTCTTCAGCGTGCCCGAATTAGTCCAGGAAACAGGTTTTGGAAAGTGAAAAAAAAAAAAAAATTTATTTTTTTGTGATCCAAGTGGATCACCACTTGCTTTTGTCGGTACATGGGATATCCAGCAAAACTACTGTTGGTTCATAAGAACAATGTTTGAATTAACAAGTAAAATAGTGAAGACAAAAATATAAAAACATTGCGTTTCGTAAATTTTTATGGATCAATTCGCTCTGGATCAATTCGACGCCGCCCGGTGGATACCCTTCATGGGTGGGTACTTGGTGAATTCCCTACCATCCCTGGGGTTAACATATCCTTTTCAGACTATCTGAGACATTTAAAAACCAATATAAAATATTGGCGCCCAAACGAGGGCGCCCAAATGAGGGCGCCCAAATGAGGGCGCCCAATGAGGGCGCCCAAATGAGTTTCGCCCAAATGAGTACGAACCCTCCAGACATTTCACTCTTTGGGACACTTCACTCTTGAAATCATGAAAAAATTCAAAAGAAAATCAAGCAAAAGCTGTGTTTAAAGGTTACAGGAACACCAGTTTTAAAAAGTTTCATGTGCTACAGAAAGCCGGCACCAAAGTGCTGCTTAGGTATCGGTACTCAGTTAGAACTGCCTAGGGTAGTGGTAGTCAGGTAGTAGTATCCAGTGATGTATTTTTTCGATTTTTCTTTTCGGCTCAGCCTGCAAAATCTTAATTTGAGAAAATTCGCTCCGGCTCTTGCTCCGGGCTCTAAACTTGGAAAAATTTGCTCCGGCTCTTGCTCTGAGCTCTTAACTTCAAAAAATTTGCTCCTGCTCTGGTTCCTGCTCGGAGCCAGAGCGAGAGCCAGAGCCGGAGAATTATACATCACTGGTAGTATCCAGGCAGTAGTACCACTGTGTCGAGCTACCCAAAGTAATGCTTAGGTGGTGCTATTCGAGTAGTGCGTGAAACAAATATTTTTAATAGTCAAGTCCAAATCCGTTACAGAATTCACCGTTGACGAATGCACCAAACTGAAGGTAGAAATTTTTACGCTTTTTGGGGTATAGCTAAGTCAGGGCCTGACTGCAGTACTAAGTTACCTTGAATTTTTCTCAAACCCAGTATCCTTGGCGAATTCTTTGTTTGGAGAGCAGGACGTCCAGAAATTGAGTCCAAGCAACTCTTCATGGGTCAAAAGTGGACTTATTGAGCCTTTTAACATACCGTATTCATTTTTATAGAACCACATGTGGTTCTTTTTTTTTCAACCCTCCTTGGGGAGTGAGGCTGTATTAGAGAGTGTGGTTCAATTTTTCAATCCTGTGAAGATATTCAAGCATTGCAGCATACGCGCATAAATCCTTTATTTACAACAAAATTGGGACTTGTTCTATTTTAGGGGGACGCCTTTTTCTACTATACTTTTAATTTATTTTTGTTGCTTATGGCATTCATGGTTATATCGATAGCCTATATGAATAGTTTAATAAGTGATTATGTCGCTCAAGGTGATTATTGTCACCCTGATCACCATAATTAACTTGATCGACCCAAAAAATATATAAATAGTGAAAATAGGCCCCTCCCTTTAAACCAGAACAGGTCTCAAAAACTCATCAACACTTTAGAGATATACAGGGTGGCGCAACATAAACCCATGAATGAATTTCGCCATAACTTTTTAAATTTGCGGTACTTTGACGAGATCTTTTTTTTATTCGAAAGCTGAATGAATGAGAAATCGAATGACACCAAACATGCAAAGAATTCTTTATTTGAACAAACACCCAATTTTAACGGACAAAAATAACAATGATTTTCACTCATATTCCTGTTCTGTACTTTTCCCATTCACTTATAGGCAGTATTCGAGGCGAGTTTCGTAGGCTCCGATTGTTCTGTTGACCATCTCCTGCGGCAGAATCATGAAAGCGCGCTCAATCCGTTCTCGAAGCTCATTCATACTGGCGATTGGTGTTGTGTAGACTTGGCTCTTGATCCACCCCACAGGAAGAAGTCACACGGCGTCAAATCAGGCGAATACGGCGGCCAGGCGAAGGGAGCAGGAGCAGTAGACGTCCCACGACCCATCCCGAGCTCCCTCCGATATCGAACGCCAAAATTGGCCACGCTTTTGCCTTCCTCAATGAACAATCAATAAGTTTGGTGTCATTCGATTTCTCATTCATTCAGCTTTCGAATAAAAAAAGGATCTCGTCAAAGTACCTCAAATTTAAAAAGTTATGGCGAAAATTCATTCATGCTTTTATGTTGCGCCACCCTGTATCTTTCGATTTTATATAGCTTTAGATTTTCTTGCGCTTCCTCAAGATCGATTTCTTGTATCTGCTCAGCCAACTTCTTCACATCTTGCGAGAGCTTCACCTTGCTTAGACCACCCGGAAGCGGCCCAACTTTCTTGAAGCAGTGAATGGCGTCGTTCTCACATCCATCGGTGGCATTGGGATCTCTGCTCAATTTTAATGACTCAACGATAAGTTCTTTAAGAGATTCTCCAGGGTTCGACAATCTATTGGAGTTAGACAGCCTTTGGCGGAGCTTAAGAGTGTTGATGGGTGTGATTCAATTAGAGAGTGTGGTTTTAATAGAGAGTGTGGTTCTATTTTACAACACCACTTGGGGTGTGGTTCAAGTAGAGAGTGTGGTTCTATTAGAGACAATACGGTAAATATACTAGGATTGTACAATGGGAATATTCCCGGGAATATTCCCGGAATATTCCCGGAACATTGGGAATATTCCCGGGTTTCCCGGTATTTTCCCCTATATTGGGAATATTCCCGGGAATATTCCCAATGTTCCCGGGAATATTCCCGGGTTTTCTATATTTCCGGGAATTTTCACAACTCTAAAATATACTAACGAAAAATTAATAAAATTTCAAATCAGCTCTTCCTCCAATATGGTCAACAATAAGTTTAAAATCCTGGTCATGCTGATGGCAAAAAGAGGCTCTTAACTGCATACCAGCAGCTTGTTCAACTAGGTGGACGACCACATTCAAGTCACTCGACATGACTAAATCCACCTCAAAATATTGCTGGGAAAAGGGATTTATCTTGAAGAAGACAGCATCTCCAGTGTTAGAGTCTAGCACAATTGTGGAACAATTTATTGCTGAGCAGGTCAATAGGAAGATCTGAGAAAGAAATTGTCACACTTTTTTACTAGACTTGGCAGCGGGATGGATATCCCAAACAATTCCCGTTTTGTTAATTTCTCGAAAAATCTCGAAATCTACATAATCTTTCTGGCTATAAGCCTTTTAATTTTTTTTTGTAATCTAAGAAATTTTTCATAAAACTTTACACCAAATAAAGTTCACCGAACCATATTTCTACCGATTTTTAGATGTAAATTTCTTTAATTTATGAAAAATCTTGTAACCAAATTGTAGCCCTGAATGTCATCTACATTTTGGTACTAAAACTTTTTGAAAAGCAAAACAAAAATAGATGTAAAACTTCAAAATGTGCTCGCTTAGTGATAATCTGACACGTCTTTCATCACTAAGCGAGCGCCTTTTGAAGTTTACATCTATTTTTGTTTTTCAAAAAGCTTTAGTTATAAAATGTAAGTGAAATTTAGGGCTACCATTTGGTTACAAAATTTTATAAAAAAATTAAAGAAATTCAGATCTAAAAATTGGTATAAATATGCTGGTGGTCAAAATTTGGCTGACGATCAATTTGAGCACAACAGCTTGGAAATTAGTGGCGGCCCAAATATGCTAGCGGTGAATTTAGTGGCGGCGAAATGTCCTGTAACCGTAAGCATTCGGTATGAGGTACCACTTTTTAGGATTGATTTTGGCTAACTTATCATTTCAACCAATTAACCAATTATATCTAGAGTAGTCAAGCCAAGAGCCCGTTTTTTTGAACAACTTTTGGCAAGAACACCTCAACTGACCTGTAAAAAATAACCAAAATAGAATTTGTAATAGGATAACATTTGACCAATATTCAACAGAATCGGCTCATTATGCTCGGCTCATATTTGTAAAATTTCGGGTCCAAGCCGTAGTTCCGCGCGCTTTACTGACTGAGCAAAATAAATTTAAATCAATAAAATAGAATTTATCGAATTGTGAAAGCAATTATATTTTTTCACCATCTATTTTTTCTATTCCTTGGCTGTGTCCAAAGCAAAAATTGCATTGATCTAAAGCCAGCTCCAACTGAATACTAATTGTTCGGAGGCCTGCTGCATCCATTAATATTCTGCTTCCTTAAACACGTTGATTCACTACTATTTCAATGAGATTTTATTCGCCAAAAACAAAATTACTGTCAAAGTATTACAAAAATTTGAAATAAGGCACTATTAGATGGCAAAAGTTTGCAAACACAACCATTTGGAAAAAGTGGAATTTTTGGATTTTCCGGACTCTTGTATTTTTACTTGACCAACCAGCCAGTGGTGCGGATGTAATGTTGGTCTTTGTCGATGGAGTTGAGCTTTTGAATGTCCTCCTGGCTGAGTTTAATGTCCAAGCACTTGAAGTTGGTGCGAATGCGCTCTGGATCCACCGACTTCGGCACAACTCCTACGCCTTGGCAAGTGGCAAAAGCCAACAGGATAAGCTGGAAGTTATGGGATTTTTAATTTATATAAAAAATTATTTTTTGCACCTGTGGTGTAGTGTTGTGCTTTTTGACCTTAAATTTAAAAAAACTGAATAATTAATCTGGCTGAGAATCTCAATGAGATCTCAATCTTATTAATGGCCGAAATGAGATCACTGATAAAATCAACACATCTTACCAGCTCGGTGATCACAGGGTCTCCAATCAAGTCGGGATGTTGACGACCAAGTGAAGAGAACGCCTGAAACGGTTAATGGTAAATGGAAAAAGGGAAGAGTTTAGGGCTGGATTCGGTCGGTTAACCGAAAACTGGGTTTTTTTGGCAAATAAGTCGAAAACCGATATCAAAAAAACCGTGAAAACCGAAAACTGGACTTAGCAAAGTACCGGTTTATTTACGACAAAAAAATAAACCGAAAATCAGGTAAAGGTCGGATAACTGACCGAAAATTTTTGAAAAAACGGTAACCGAAAACCAGCCGTGTATTGACGTTATTTTAACTGCGTCCGGATCCTGAACACGGTTTGATAATGCTAAAACAGTGATTTGACTTGCACGAAGCCCACTTCTGGAGTAGTGTACCGTATGGTGTCCAAATGGTGCTCAGGTTTTTGTACTTAGCTATCGGTATTCAGGTGAAAGTGCCTGGGTAGTAGTACCCAATGCTCAGGTGGTTTAAGTAAAACACCTCAAGAATGTATCCACCTCAAGAATGTGTATAGGTGTCATAGAAGTTTCTAGGTATCGGTACTCAAATTCAACTGCCTAGTTAAGTAGTACCCAGGTAGTGGTACCCAAATTTTCAAATTTTTTTTACTTCTTCAGGCTCCAAAACCTGTTTTTTCGACTAACTCGGGCATGCTGAAGATAGGTTGATAGTGGTAAAATGCCTGTAAAAAAACTTTGTGTATTATATTTTTGAGTATTGGGAAATAATTGATTTTACCAAAACTCAAAATACCTTACAAAATGGCATTTCACCACTATCAAACTATCTTCAGCATGCCTGAGTTAGTTGAGAAAACAGGTTTTGGAGCCTGAAGGAAACCCAAATTTTCAAAAAAAAATTTACTTCTTCAGGTTCCAAAACCTGTTTTCTCGACTAACTCGGGCATTGCACCAAATGGACGACTACTTTGTTTAGTTGATGCATGAATTATCCAACAGAACTACGGTTGGATTATAAAAATATTTAAAATGATAGGAGTTCTTAGTAAGACAAAAAATGTTAATTTGAAAAATTTTGCGGGGGAATTTACCGCGGGGGATTTACAGGAGGTGGAATTTACCGGAGAGGGAATTTACCAGAGGGTAATTTAGCGTAGCGGAATTTACAGCCGCTTAATTATCTTAGCTGACTCTATGAATTGTTTCACAACAAAAGAAATACAGAATAAAAAATTAATTGGCGTACAAACTTGGCATTATACATTATGTTAACTGCGTCCGGATCCGAACGCAGTTAACATAACGTATCAAAAACGCACCAAACGCATCAAAAACGCACCTAAACCGGTTTTTTAAACTGACCTAAATAAAACTCGGTCAATTGACCATTGGTTAACCCTAAACTCACCGATCCAAAAAAACGACCAAATCCAACTTTGGTTTATATTGTCACTATCTGCTTCAACGCCACCTGGGTTTGTGTGTTATTATTCATTTGTGCCTTTTTAGCGAATTCAGAAAAAGTTTGGCGAAAGGATATAATTTAGATAAAGTTATAGTTTAGCCTAAGTCCATGTTGTCAGTTTAGGCTTTGGAAAAACCTCAAGAACCTCCTTAAAAGTTGGAGAATCGCCCATGAAAAATGACTTTAACTCCGAAAATATTGATAGAAACTAAGAGGTTATATTCATAAGCGTACCCAGGATTTTCCGACGGGGTAGGGGAGGGGGGGCGTGCTAAATAGGCTAAAAATCCTAACGGGGGGGGGTATATTGGCCGGCTATCCATCCTATCCAGCGATCCAAAAAATAACTCACCCGGGTGAGTTATTAGAGGAAATACGGTATATTAGAAAATATGGGTACAGCTGCCCAACCACTTTTCTCCCAAGGTGACGGTTTACTTTGAGTGCTTGTTTATCCAGAGTACGCTCTATTACAACTTATGAAATGAAGTAATATGGACTTACCGTATTTACTCTAATTATACCCCAGTCTCTAATTATCACCCAGTCTCTAATTATCCCCACCCCCAAGGGGGGTTGTAAAATTATCCCCCAGTCTCTAATTATCCCCACCCTAGGCCATTTTACCTACACCGTTTTTAGCTTTTATTAAGGCTTGCATAATTATGGATGATATCAATGCTTGGCTGTATGATGAAGAGGAGCGGATTGAAACGGTTTCTGAGGATGAGCCAATTGAATTGCCCGGCAAGAAATCACAGAAGAAAAAGTCCTACACCGTCGCTCGAAAGCTTGAAATAATCGACTACGCCAAAAAAGTCAATTCTATCAACAGCGCTGCCAAGAAGTACAATGTGGACCGCCATATGATACGTGATTGGAGGTCAAAAGAAGCTTATCTACGTCGTACAAAGCAAGTGTCCTTGGTTGATATTTTAATGCCAACTTTGTAATTGTCCTGTTTATAGAGATTCTATATCTCATGGTGCCGAAAGAAAAAATCTTCCTGGTGGTGGGCGTCCTCTCCTCGATCAAGATTTTGATAATGGTCTGGCTGGATGGGTTCGTGAAAGAAGAGCAATGAAGCAGAAGGTTTCTCGAACAATGATCGTCGCAAGAGCAGAAAAAATGTTCCAGCCTACATTTGGATCTGAGAAGAAGACATTTTCGGTTAGTCTTTGAAAAGCGATAATTATTTGTGCAATTTTGTTTTTAGGCTAGCATCGGATGGCTGCAAAAATTTTTGGAGCGCCATAATTTTCGTGCAAGGCTGCCAACTACCAGATGCCAGAAACCTCCAGCTGAATATCAGCAGAAACTCGTTGATTTCATCATGTATCTTCGAAGAGTACGGGCTAAAGAAAAGTGAGTAATGTTCAAAAATGAATCTTTAGTTGTGATTCCAGGTACACCTCCATCTTTGCTGCGGATGAGACACCCATATGGTTAGACCCTACTCAGGGAAAATGCATCGATTTTAAAGGATCAAAGGACGTATGTTTAGTCAATTTATAAGTTATTATCGTTTACGAAGGATTTTAGGTTACCGTGATTTCAACTGGACATGAAAAGTCAAGAATAACAGTCCTGCTGACAGCTCGTTCTGACGGTCAAAGTGTCTGCCTTATGTTCTTCTCCCAAGGAAGCGTATCGATCCTAAAATTGAACAGAAGTTTCGTGGCAAGCTGAATTTGGCCTGGGCTGGGAAAAGTTGGATGAATGATGAGTGGACAAAGGATTATCTTAACAAGGTTGGTTTCTAGTTAAAAGGCAATAAAGTGTTTTTATGTTTAGACCTTCGGTATCAATCTATTTGGCAAGCGACTGCTGGTGTGGGATGCCTTTCGGTGTCATCTCAGTGAAGAAACGAAAAGAGAGTTGAAGAAAATTAAACTGGATACGGCTGTAGTTCCTGGGGGATGTACTAAATTTGTGCAGGTATTTTTATAAAACTTTTACGAACCCAGACAGACGTCTCAGTTGTTTAGGCACCTGATGTGTGCTGGAATGCTCCTTTTAAAGCTAAGATTCAGCAACTATATGATTTCTGGATGGCAAATGGAGAACGAGAATTTACGGCTAGAAACAACCCGCGTGCACCAGCAGTTGATGTCTATCTTCAATGGATTTACGAAGGATGGCAAAGTTTGACCAAAGAAGCCATAGCAAGCTCATTCAAGACATGTGGTACAAACTCTTTCTGATCCTTTTATGTGTAGTATAATTATGTGATTTAGGAATTACAAATGCAGCTGACGGTTCAGAGGATGATGAAATTCATTGCTTCAAGCAACATGGGCCGGCTTCAGGTGGAAGACTGCTACTAAAACAAGCTCGTGAGAATACAGAAATAGATGCTCTGATTCCAGAAGAAATAGACATAGAAGAGGACGCAGGAAACGGTTATGAAAGCGACGTCTCGTTGGAGTGGAATGTTATGTAACTGTTTGAATTTTTATGTTTGTCCGTGGAATAAAGTTTGATTCACGTGTAAGTGTATTCTTGTGAATAATTAAGCTGGTTTTTCAAAGGTCGAATAATTCTCCCCCAGTCTCTAATTATCACCCAGTCTCTAATTATCCCCCACCCCCGAGGGGGGTTGAAAAATTATCCCCATGGGGTATAATTAGAGTAAGTACGGTAGACTAAAAAAATTTAAATTTTAAGAATTTTTGAATTAAACTTTGTCCCAATGCGCGTGTTCTGAAATTGTAGCAGTAGAACCATGTTTATCTCTTCATGTCACATCAGAAACTAGTGCTGCGCATTTGTGTTTTTGCGATGTTGCGATGCGATGTTTTTGGGTCGAGGACTTGCGATGCGATTTTGCGATGTTTCAAAACTTTGCGATGCGATGTTGCGATGCGATGTTTAAGGCAAAATTTCGTGCGATGTTGCGATGTTTGCGATGCGATATATCGCATCGCACGCAGCACTATCAGAAACTGTGTTGTTTTGCTTGAGTTTTTCTTACTTATGGCTCATTTATAAAGGCTAGAATCGTTTTACATCGCCAAATTATTCTTTTACCCCACCAAATATTCATTTATCCCCCTAAATCGTAAAAATGAGTATTTCTCGACGTTTTTATGTCATAAAATTTTTTTCTTTTGATCATCATGTAGCCCTGAATCTCTAGTTTCTGATAAGCTATCAACTGACTCTTTGTTGTTGAGAAACGTTCGAGAAATACCCGTATTTATGAAACAACTCCTCTTTATAAAAGTGGTATTTCTCAATTTTGTTCAACGACAAGGGGTCAGTTGATAGCTTATCAGTAACTAGAGGTTCAGGCTACATGATGATCAAAAGAAAAAAAATTACGACATAAAAACATGGAGAAATACTCATTTTTACGAATTGGGGAGGATAAATGAATAATTTGGCGGGTGAAAGACTTTCCCTGAAAGTACTTAAAGGGCATGATCGTGCCCGATGGGGAGAAAAGGCGCGAACCAGCAGTTCTTTTCTTTATCGATACATTTTTACATTCGTTCTCGTCTAGATTTTTAAAGTTTTCTGTCTAGTTTTAAAAGCAGTATAAGGGCATCTATATCAGATTTGACGCAGAACGAGTGAAAATGGGACGATTCGAAAAAATTCGAAAAAAACTGCTGGTTCGCGCCTTAACGCACGGGCATGCCCCTTTAAAGCCATTTATAAACGTTTTCGTTGGAAACATTCTTTTATGCCTTGTTCACAATGGTGGACTGCAGTCGCCACCCTCAGTCCGGACGGACAATCCACAGTGAGGGTGGCGACTGTTGTGTGTTCACAATAGAAATGTTAGAGTGCGGACTTACAATCCGCACTGAGTGAGGATTGTTTTTCATTTGAAGTGAGGATTGTTGTTCATTTTGGATAGGATGTCTTTTCAAAAGACTATATTTTTTAATGGCCATCAAAATTTCGACATTCATTTTCAATTTTAAGCTACCCTTTCACTTCGCACTGTCAGTTTAGTGTGTCCGATTAGCCAAATTCTTTCCATAATCTCACTTCATTCGCTTCTGTTTCCGGATCATAATAAAAAATTTAGTGCGATTTTCGAACAATGGAAACAAAGAAGGAAATGAAAAGAGGAGGCAGTGGTGATCAAGCAGCGCGCAATTCTGCCATCATTCAGAAAGTTCGAGAAAATGTATGGCTTTATGACCTCGCTCACGAAGATTATAAGAATAACGTGAAGAAATCGAATGTGTGGGCTTCGATCGCTGAAAACCTTGGATTATCTGGTAAAAAAATTCATTACTTTGTCTGAAACTTCAAGTTTTTTGTGTGTTAGATGCGAAAAAAGCCAGTGGAATTTGGAAAGGTTTGCGTGCCTACTATATGGCTACAAAAAAGAAGAAACCGAGTGGTAGTCAAGCAGAACAAGTCAAGAAGTGGGCACATGCAGATGAGATGAGCTTCTTGGACAATTTTATCAGAGAGCGTCCAGAGCAATCTTCAAGTTTGTCGACCAAGAGCGGGACACAGGCATGCGAAATACCGATTGACGATGATGAAACAGGTAACAATTTTACATGTGCAAAGTGCTATATTTCAGAGCTTTTAGTCCAATTGATCTCAGCAACGACACTCCTGTGCGAGCTAAGAAACCAAAGATCAGTCCGTTGGAGGCGAAACTGGTGGAAATCATGGATAAGCCGGAATTTCGACTCTTGCTCAAGACGTGGACAGTATGCTGAACCAATTGGAGAAAGACGGAAATAAGGGAGTGATTCTTGAATTCAAGAGAGCGGTTCGCAGATGCTTGGATGAGGCTGAAGACTATTTTCTAGTCAGATAATTCAACATTAAAATTTATCGATCACTTAATTGTTTTGTTTGATGAACATCGGTTATGGTCTTATAAAATACATTGTCAATTGCTTAGTTGAGAAGATAGGTAGCTACTGGCTCCTGAATTGTTTGATTTAATTTAATGTCGAAGAAAACTTCAAGTTTTTTACAGACTTATGGCTAAAATCACTCGTGCGACGAAAATTGGGCTAGCGCTCTGGTACATAATTCAAAAGCGCGTGGGCACAAGTCGTCGATGCTGGGTGCATCCAATCTGGGCGAAAAGGCATCTCAGTGGGTCATACTGCATTCTTCTTCCAGAGCTCAAGCAGCACCAGAAAAGTTCCACAGTTACATGAGAATGAATTTGTCTGAGTTCAACAGACTGCTAGGACTTGTCACTCCCTGGTATAATTCTGTTAACCAGTATTATTTCAATGAATTGATAAATCATAGGTTAGCTCGGCGTTCTATTCGACTCCAATCAACCCAGAAGAAAGATTAATGTTAGCGCTTCGCTTCTTGGCAACTGGGAAGCTTTCCGCTCTCTTTCTTTTCAGTTCCGTCTTGGCGTTTCTACGGTTTCCGAAATAGTATCTTCAACATGTCGTGCAATCTTCAGTGCTCTCAAAAAGATTATCTCCAAGTGCCTTCTACCGAAGAAGAATGGATTGATATTGCAGACAAGTTATTCTCTCGATGGGACTGTCCAAACACTCTAGGTAGATTTCTCATAAATTTTTATTGGAGTAATCAACCTTAACTTAGGAGCCATCGATGGAAAACATATCCTTATCAAAGACCTCCTCATTCTGGAAGTTTATACTACAACTACAAAGGACGTTCAGCACAGTACTTCTCGCCGTTTGTGATGCCGACTATCGTGTATCTATGCTAGCTACGGTCATTACGGGCACCAAGGGGATGCTGGTATGATTGTTTTTTTCTTAGCTATTTGAACAATTTTTCTTCTAGGAATATTCGACAGGGGTGATTTCAAGAAAGCGATTGAAAACGGGAGCTTGCATCTGCCAGCAGATTCTCCACTTCCTTTCGGCGATCGCAGTTCTCTTCCATTTTTCTTTGTCGGTGATGGTGCTTTTCCACTCAGCCGGCGGATGATGAAGCCATTTCCAGGCCAGCGACTTTCTCACCATAAGCAAATATACAATTACAGTTGTCTTATTCATATATTTTGAGCAATAATTTAAGAATCAAACTATAGAATTCTCGTGCTCGTCGTCTAATCGAAAACTTCTTCGGCATTCTAGCCTGTTCTTACCGAGTATTGCTAAAGACCTTAGAGACAGGAATTTCCAACACTGATCACATCGTAAAGCCTGCCTCGCTCTTCACAATTTTAATGTTAAGCCGCAAACACAATGAGGAGGCAGCATCCTCAATCAGACTCCGCAAACAGCACCTGCAATCTGTTTTAGCCTCCACACTCTGCTCACAATGAGGATGAAAGCATCCGCAGTCAGCATCCGCAAACAGCATCCGCAAACAGAACCCTCATTGTGAACACCCTAGGGTGAGGATGCTGTTTACGGATGCTGTTTCCTCACTCATTATGACTTTCATAAATATTACGGTATTTAATACGCCAAATTTTCACTTCTTTATAATTTTTTCCCTTCGCCGATACTTTTTCTTGAATGATGAGATGCAGATTACAGTTGTTGTCTAATTTATTTCTTTTCCAGCAGTGTGAAATTCGCGAAAATGGCCGAACAAACGGAGAAAGCTTTCCAGAAGCAGCAGAATGTGTTCTCAACAACAAGTTTCGCGCACATGGTATTGGTAAGAAGCTGAAGAGCAAGACTGATCGCTACGTCGAAAACATTGGAGCTGGGCTTTAAGACTCGACGTGAGGTTAGTTCTTTAGACAAGACTTTGACGCTTCAGGCACGCTGATAATAGCGCTCAGAACCGCCCGCACTCTCATCCATACCCACACTCTTTACTCAAATCCCACACCCGCACCCATACTCGTCACTTTTGACTAGATCAAATTTCATTGTAAACACGAGTTTATGGTAGGGAAGTGGGCCTGGGTGTGGTATTTTTCGATTATGTGAACGTGCCTTTAGGTCTAGCCGTGGTGGTTTTTTCATTTCTCCTAATCAGTCAAGTTTAGGCTATCGAAGGCACCTACATTAACAAGAAATGCCCTTGAACTGGAAATGTGTCAATTCGTGGACGAATTCTGTCTGCTATGGTGGTCAAGACTAAGATGCAGCGCACAATCGTCATCCGCCGTGACTATCTTCACTTCGTCCCCAAGTACCGTCGATACGAGAAGCGTCACAGGAACATGTCTGTGCATGCTCTCCTTGCTTCCGGTTAGTTGATTTACTCTTCTATTCGCATTATGCCAATGTGTTCTGCCGTATTTGCTAAGCTATTTGCGGCCCCCAAATTTAGCCCAGCTGTATTTTGACTAATCTAAATTATCCCCATGGTCTATAATTTTGACAGCGCTTTCAATTTTAAGACCACGGAATTCTAAGGGGCCGTACGCAGGTAACCCAATGCAAACAATTACCTAGCGCTCGGCTTTTTTCATTGGTCGTGAGAATTAGTGGTAGTAAATACGCTGAAATATTTGTACGTGACTCGTACTGCGTGGATAGCCTACTTCAAACTTTATCACAGATTTTATATTTGATCTTTCCAGAGATGTGGCTGCTGGAGATGTTGTCACCGTTCGACAATGCCGTCCTCTGAGCAAGACTGTCCGCTTCAATGTCCTCAAAGTCGTCAAGGCGGCTGGCTCCAGAAAGGCGTTCTACAAGTTCTAAGGCAATGATGCGTTATTCAAACATGTTTGTTCCCGAATGTCTCGTTGTTACACTTGAATAAATTAAATAGTGAAAATCGTGTGGCTAGTAGTAGTAGTGTGCGGTGAAAACTTAAAAAACCCCATGTTCAGCAGAGTCTAGATTATAGTTGAAATTGCATAGCGGTTCTCTTGTTGACACATGTGGTTTAACAATATTGTACAGGTTTGTCGAAATAACGCGGACACTTTCGAAAATTTTTCTCAACATGGCACCCTCAATAAACTGCCACCGAATCGGCCTCTTCAGAGGTGGTGCTTATCCAAGTTCGACTGTACGGGTATTCAAGTGTATTTAGAAGTTTGGAGCACCAGTTGATGTATTCTTTCTGCCTTATCCTGGGAGGGTGGTGGTTGAGTTGGTTTGAACTGGTTGAAGATGTTTAGGTAGTTTAGGCTGGCTTTAGGATGATATAGGCAACTTGGGTGGTCTGGAGTAATCTGGGGTTGTTTGGGCTGGTTTAGGGTATTTGGGCTGTTCGGGATAACTTGAGGTGGTTGAATTAATTTGGGGTTGTTTGGGGTAATCTGGGGTGGTTTGGAGTAACTTCGGGTGGTTTTGGAGTAATCTGGGATGGTTTGTTATGATTTCGGGTGTTTGAATGATTTCGGGTAATTGGTGTGGTTTAGGGTAATTTGGGGTGATTTGGGATGACTTGGCCTTTTTTGGGTGGTTTCGGGTAATTTGGGGTGGTTCGGGGTGATTTGAGGTGGTTTCGGTGGTTTCGGCTAATTTTTGTTAATTTGGGGTGGCTTGGGTTGATTCGGGGTATTGGCCTCAAAAAGCTGCCATAAAGGCATATCAGGCCTATCAGACATGACAAAGTGAAAAAATCTGAACGAAACAGAGGAAAACAAGGGCAAATTATGGTATTTTCTAGAGTGAGGAGTCTGATTGAGTAGTCTGATTACTCACTCAGCATCCGCAGAATCAGCATCCTCAATCAAACTCTTCAATCCCTATTGTGAACAGAGTGTGGAGGCTCAAACAGATTGCGGATGCTGTTTGCGGATTCTGTTTCCTCATTGTGAACACTACAGGGTGAGGATGCTGTTTGCGGATGCTAAATCCGGATGAAGAGTGAGGATGCTAAAGTGTTCACAATGAGGAGGCTGTTTGCGGATGCTGAAACAGACTCCTCATTGTGTGTGCGCCTTTAGGCATGCAACAGTTCGTTCACCGCAAAGTTTGTTTTTTTCTTTTTTTCTTTTTTCTAAACTGTTTTACCTCACAGGTCTCGCCGATACAAGTGATCAAGCCGATGGAAGATGGAGAGAACAAACTGAAGGACTTTTAAGCGCTGTGCCAGAGAGCAATTATGTGACTCCAGACGGTAAGGACATTCAACAAAAACTTGTGGAGTACTTTAATGGTCCTGGATCTGTTGGATGGCAAGAAGAACAAATTGGATGGCGCGGAATTTAAATATTCTCTTAAACTCTTAGTCTTATTGTTGTTATTGTTTCGAGACTGTCAAAGATATGTTTTCTCTTGAATTGTTGCAACTGTTTTGCCAAAATAAAACATTTTGTCGATTGAAAGAGTAATAGACTGTTTACATGAGTTTATAGATGCATAGTGATTTAGCTAAACTTGGACAGATGTTCCTTTAGTGTCTACCTACAGCGTGCAGTAAATTCGTCCACAAAACTTCAATGATCCCTCAGTGCAGAATAAACTGTTCTATTCGTCCCAAATCATGTGCTGAAAACGGCTTGCTGAGACTAAGATACTATTATAACCAAGTAGAATCTCAATACCTCAGGTTGGTACCCACTCCAAGGTGTTCGACCCCAAATATTAAAGAATTATTCTGAATTAGCACAAAGTCAATTCTTATTTGCCTAAAATGATCCCCTGAGTACGTGAGAAAGGTAAAAAATTAGTTTTCTGTTGCCAAGTTTTCAGGCTGTACGCATGTTGTCCAGCTGGACTTATTGGCCGTATACGAATTTAGCATAGGCGAGTTGTCATAGTACCTTCACCTACATGTAGATTCTAGTCATTTTTTCTCATTTTTCAGAAACCAGCGTCACAATAGAACATAATGATCGATAAAAAATTCCACATACACATGTCACACTTAACAATCCTGAGTGTGGATTGTGAGTGTGGATTGTGAGTGAGGATTGTAATCTTTTTTGCAATTTTGGATAGCAAAATTATTATCCAATACTTAATGTTTTGGTACCAAAATGTTGCTCTGGATCTTAGCTTCATTTTGGTTATAAGAGCAAGGCAGGAACTGATGAAAAATAAAAAAATGATAGCATTAATAGCTTCAGGTGAGAGTGGCGACTGCAGTCCGCACTCAAATTGAAACAGTCCACAGTCGCCACCCCGGACTGCAGTCTTCATTGTGAACACACAACGATCCACAGTCGCCACTCCGGATTAAACTCCACAGTGAGGACTGTGGATTGTTGTGTGTTCACAATGAGGACTGCAGTCCGGGTGGCGACTGCAGTCCACCATTGTGAACAACGCATTATAAAGGCACTTTTACGCCAACGACGACGACGACAACGACGATCTATTTATAAAAGAATCCAACGAGAGCGCGAACGACAACGAAAATTTTTCTTCCAAATTGGACAAATTTGCATTTTAAGCCAGAGTTAAAAAGATTCACTATATTCTCCTTTTGTTTTCCCTCGAAATCTCGTCTGAAAATGCGAAATTTGTCCAATTCGGAATGAAAAATTTGGTTGTCCTTGGCGTTGTCGTTGGATTTTTTATAAATAGGTCTTCGTTGGCGAATAAAGGGTTTCAAAAAAATATTCCAACGACGACGACAACGACAACGTTTATAAATGAGCCATTACACCTTCATAATGTTTTGCTTTCAGTTGACTTCGTTTATTCTGCAAAAGCAAACCCAAGCTCCCTTCTTCGCTACAAAATATGGCTCGCACTAAGCAAACAGCGCACAAGACCGTTGGTGGAAAAACTCCCTCGAAGCAGACTGCTCACAAGACTGTCGCTGGAAAGGCTCCTCGCAAAGCTCTCGCTACCAAACATGCGCCTGGATCTTCGGCTGCTGGTGGACTCAAGAGACCTCATCGCTATCGTCCGGGAACCGTTGCGCTTCGTGAGATTCGCCGCTACCAAAAGTCGACCGATCTGCTGATCCGCAAGCTGCCCTTCCAGCGTTTGGTCCGCGAAATCGCTCAGGAGTACAAGACGGAGCTTCGATTCCAGTAAGTAATTTTTAGGTCGGAAAATTGGGCGCTGGTATCGAATGCTCCACCACAACCCCCCCCCCCCCCCAAACATTATTTCTTCTAGAATCTAAGTAAAGACCACCTAAATATAAGTCCCAGACCCCAGAAAGAGTGCTTACCCCCCAAGCCTAATGGCCAGGTCGGAACTTGTTGTTTGAAGGGTTAGTGACAGCGGTTTTCGAAAGGTCAGATTTGGGTGTGGGGATTATTTCGCCACTAGCGTCGAAAATTGATTCACGTAAACCATTATTTTTGTTCAGGTCTTCTGCAGTGGTGGCAATCCAAGAGGCGGCTGAAGCTTATCTCGCTGGTCTGTTCGAAGACACGAATCTCTGCGCCATTCATGCTAAGCGTGTCACGATCATGCCGAAGGACATTGTGCTGGCTCGTCGGATCCGTGGAGAAAAGTGAAGTTCGTCGTTAGTTGTTAATATCATCTTTGTTCTGTACACCAAAAGTCCTTCTAAGGGCTATCATTTTGTCCTCATTTTGTGTTTCGTCGTTGCAATAAAGTTTCCTCATTGATATTTGGCGGGACACGGACGTTTCTTTGTAAAACCATCTCGCTGTAACGAGTGGTTTCTTGTGCGCCAAAAGCCTCGGTCACCCGATATCACCTTAAAATACCCTATATCATCCTAAGCCACTTTAAACTTACTCACGTCACCCTAAACGTCCTAAACCCGCATTGGGCAGCCTTAAACAGCCCCAAGCCAGTAAAACCAATTAAATTAGCTTAAACAACTCTAAACCAGGTGGTTTTCGTGAAATCCATGCTTTTAGGTACCATCTTTGAATGTTGGGTAGCATCTAGGTAGCTTGGGTAATATCCACGTGATTCGAGTATTTTCCAGCTGTCTCGGATACCAACCACTGCTTTGTGTACTATTTATGTAGTTTGGGAACTATCTAGGCGGTTCGGGTATTTGCCAGCTGGTTAGTGTACTATCCGTTGCTTTGGGCTAGAGCTGTGTATCGGTATTTTCTTAATACGCATTTTAACCCACTTTTCCAAGTAATTTTAACTGATTTTTTTACATCTGTATGCTGCTGTTCACTTCTTCATGCAATGGCTCTTTCCCTTTTTGTATTTTTTATCTAAAACATTCTGCCTGAGACCTTGAATACCGAAATTCGCTATAGTTGAAATTTGATGGATAGTGGATATTATTGCATTCGATATGGCTTGTCTCAGTATACTTGTGATCAAAGTGTAACCTGAAAGAAAATGCCCTTTTCGTTGCAGTAGCTTTTGAGCTGTTGACGTCGGAAGTGAGGGGTGTATTCCACTTGGTTGACTGCTGGAACTTTTGAGCCATAGTTTTTGATTTCCTCAATATGATTGATTTCGTAGTTAGACACTCCAATGGAATGAATTCGGTTAACTGAAAAGTGAAACGGTTGTGAAGTGTTTACACATACCGTATTTTCTCTAATAAGGAACCCCCTCAATTTTTCTAGGATTTCAGAGTTAGGGCCATTTTTTATTTACAATTTCAACGTTTCGAAGGGCTGAAAAATAATGAACCCGGGTGCGTTAATTGAGAAAATACGGTATTTTTTAAGTTTAATAACTAACTGGGAATTTTTTCTAGAGCCAACCAAGCGTCTTTTCTGTTGACGGAATTTTGTGGATCCTCCGGTTCACGATCGCTCGATTTAGGGTAGTGGATTAGAACCAGGTCCAAGTAGCTGAAATGGATTCTTGAGTTGTTGTATACCGTATTTCCTCTACTAGGAGGACATGCTCTAATAAGCGGACACCCTCGACTTTGAGCACTTATATCTCAGCCTAGAGTAAATATTCTGCAAATCTGTTTTTTCGAGTTTTCTTAACTCGTACGAGCTCTACTATTCCACTTTTTCGATTTTGGATTTTCAACTGAAAATTTGGAGATCGACCTCAAATTCTACCCATTTTCGGAGGTTTGAAAAATAACTGGACATGTCCTTCTATTCGAGAAATACAGTAAATCTGGTATATTACTGTTCCAGATCATCCATTCTTGTTATTGAGATCCATTTATAAAAATTATCGAGAAGCTTCTAGATGTTAAATCAGTTTGAAAAACAGGAACCCTGAATATTTTACGGAAATCCTCTCGATCAGGGTTCACAGATAAAAAATGCAAAATCACGATTTTGAACAAAAAAATCTCCAAAAATCAAGATTTCGAACAAAAATTTCCAAAAATCAAGATTTCGAACAAAAAAATCTTTGAAAATCAGGGATTTCCTGATTTTTGGCGATCAAAATTCAGGATTTGAATTGAAAAATCAGGAAATTCCTGATAAATCAGGACATCTGTGAACCTTGCTCTCGACTGTCATGGTAAAATCTCAATTTTAATTAAAAAAAGGGGGCGAACTACATCATCTTTTAAATATACAAACCCACCTGGTTTTTAGGTTTTTCAGTGACTCCTCAACCAATTGTGGCACTACTTCAGTGTTGTTCTCCTTGGCTGGAAAAAATTTTGTGGTGAGGAACACATCCTCACGTTTCAAGCCATGCTTCGGCAAAAATTTCTAAACTTTTTTATAATTGAAATTATAAAATAAAGAGTTTCACTAGTTACTTCGAGCGCATTCCCCAATTCCGGTTCATTAACATAGAGTTTCGCAGTATCAAAATGTCTATAACCACATTCCAAAGCAGCATTTACAGCGATGTCCACCGCCTCTTGACCAGTCACTTTGTAAGTTCCAAAGCCAACTAACGGAATTTCACGTCCTGTATTAAGTTTTACTCTAGGACCGCCCACTGAAACTGTAGACATTTCCATGCGATCTGAAAGCGCAATGATGATTTGAAAATTCTTCAGGACAGCCTAGAAGAAACGAACACTTGAAAACCTAGATAACTTATTTCTAAGTTTGATTCTCGGAAATTTGTTTTATAGATTGATTTATGGTTTTTCATAGGAAATTGTTTGTTCGACAGACGGACCTCCCAGCTGGAGAACGAATCTGAAGGGGTAGCCAATATATCGAAATTCAACGGTATGATGTGAAAAAGCACAAATGGCTCGGGCTCAACGCCAGCTACCTGTTAACCAGATGATTCCGGCCTAAATACAAGACTTTGCAAAAATCTTCTTTCACGTCACACAATCGACTCTCGATTTTACACCACTCCTGGTTTTACGCCACCCTGAAACTCATCTGATTGGCTGGCTATGAAATAAAACAAAGGAACTATACTCTCGATTTTACGCCACCAAAATTCGGTTTTGAAGGGTGGCGTAAAATCAGCGAAAAGATCTCTGATAAAAACGAAAAATCTATGCTTAAGTAGTTTGATGCCCTTTTTGTTGCCTTTTTCTCTTATAAATGCTTTTTGTGTAAACGTATCCCCTTTATATTAAAAAGTTGTATGAGTACTTGACCGAAAATTCTTGCAAAAATTATGCATACAAGCAATGTTTTTTAAAAGCACCGGTGCCGGTTCCATTTTTTCAGGTGGCACCGCCGCCCATTATGAACCAAAATTTAAATTTTGAAATAAAAAAACCGGTGCGGTGCTGGTGCCAAATTTAGCACCGGTGCCGGTGCGGTACTGACCTCTATTCCCGGTGCCGACTTTTGGGTATAAAAATACTGAACAGGACCTAATTCTGTGAAAGAGAGAGTCCTTCTAAATTTCAAGAAAATGAATATTCTTATATAATTTTAGTGTATTTGATATTGAAAAACACGTTTTGAGTAAAAATTGGGGTTTTAATGATTTTGGGGCCAGCACCGGTCGGTGCCGGTGTGGGGGTACACGACAAAATACCGCGGCGACAAAGACCGCCTACGACAAAACACCGCCGCGACAAAACACCGCGGGACAAAACACCGCCTACGACAAAACACCGCCGGACATAACACCGCCTACGACAAAACACCGCCGCTATAATTAACTACGAATCTGAGCGATTCTTTAAGCTCAAATATTTTTTCTTCTACAATTAATATTTGCCAGCAATTCGAGATGGATGAACTACTGGCAAGACCTCACGCTACCTACTCAAACAAGGGCGCTAAGAAGTATGTATACGAAGGAAGGATGTACGTCGAAAATCGAGATCTCAAGGGCTCCAATAAAGGACATATTTCGGCACAATGTGATCAGCGAGTGATGGGATGTAAAGGAAGAGCTTGGTTTCACGAAGGAGGACAGTTCATAAGTAAGTTATTCTGTTCGTTTTAATTCATTACAAAACCTTATGGCTTAGGAATGGTGACAGGTCATGGATGCGAGTCAAACCCCTCACACATTGCTGCTACTGCCGTGAGGAATGAAGAGAAACGTTTAGCTACAAGAATACCACTATGGTAATCTTTTAATTATTATTGACTTCTGAGACTTCTAACCAGAATTACATTTATTGTAGCGAACGGGAGAAATATTGGCAAATGTTCGAAACAAAGTAAGATGGTATATGTTACACGTGTCTGTTGATTGTTAATTGTTGATAGTCAATGAGCAAGTGCCAGACAACAAAAGGAATCATACAGAAGGTTAAATTTTGACTAGGCTTTTATAAAATTCGAATTTTATAAATATATTTATGTGCTAGACCTCCGTCAGTTGGACGAACAAATCATTGTCACACGTTTTGGGATTGACTTAACCAAGAGGGATCTCAATAGACTTGAGCCAGGATGTTGGATCAATGACAATTTAATCAACTTCAACTCAAGGCTTCGATGAAGCAGAATTCAACAACGGATCCGATAAACTGGCTTGGTCTGAACGACAAGGTATTTTTAGATACTTAAAAGTTATTATTGGCTAAGTTCTTTGCAGAGTGTGCCACGGCAAAAGAATGGTTGGGATTGCGGTGTCTTTGTCTGCCAATTTGCTGAAAGTGCTTCACGTGAGATTCGCCCTTCATTCAAGCAGGAGGACATGGAACACATTCGTAAAGAAATTTGTTTCGAGAAATAGAAGTTGGAAAGCTGTCAAGGAAATGATGAAATTAGTGTAATTCATCAGTCTTTTTGTTGTTATTCGCGTTACTACTAATAAAGAACTCGGTACTTGAAGATCTTGTTTACAGGTCCAAGAGGAGTTAGGTGCATAATAGGAGGAGTTAGGTGCATAATATGTCACAAGTAGGGTTGGCGACCAGTCGAAATTTCCTACTCGACGCGTAGAGTCAAACGTCGAAATTTTCTCGACTTTTCACATGAAAAGTCGATATCGACGGGTTAAGACGCCAACCCTAGTAATAGGTGATAAACATCTTAAAAGTGGATCGATAGGATGATACTAAGTTAAAGGTTCCAATAAAATGATGCTTGAGATTGCTCCGTACAGATAACAATTAAGGAGAGCATATAGACACTCAGGCAGCGAAGTAAATCTTTAGTTCACAACTATGGTCTAGTCAAACAATAATATCTCAAAGGTTTTGATCATCTCGAGGTAGAATACATAGCGGCGGTCTTTTGTCGTAGGCGGTGTTATGTCCGGCGGTGTTTTGTCGTAGGCGGTGTTTTGTCGCGGCGGTGTTTTGTCGTAGGCGGTCTTTTGTCGCCGCGGTATTTTGTCCTGACCCCCGGTGTGGTGCCGATCACTATCCTTAGCGCCGGTGCTGGTGACAACTTTTAGATATTTAAAACACTGCATACAAGTAAGATGAAGTGAGTAAAAGGAGAAGACCTAAATTTCGGTAAACTAATTTTAAATTGCCGCATGATAGAGTGCCAAATTTCTCCCGTATTTTTTCGTTTTGTCCAAGAAATTTAGATAAAATACTTGTATTTTGACTTTCTTGTCGATAGATTCATTTATGAAAAGCACTAATCCCTTTCGTTCTTTTTCAGCTGTGCTAGCAAGAGAGATGGCTCAGGTTGAAAGTATTCAAGCAATCGCTGATCGATTGGAAATAACGGTGGAAGGCGAAAGCAGCGGCGATGAAAAGGAATCGTTGAAAGAAGAATGTGAAAAAGAGCAGCACTCTTCGTCTCTTTTAGCATCAGTGAGCAACAAGGGCAAAGAGAGTGGTGGCAGCAGTGGAGGCTCCAGCGAAGAAGATGGTGACATGCACGAAGACCCGGCCAAAGAAGATAAAGAAGATGACTTCAAAGAAGAGGACGAGGAAATGAAAACTGTCGACTTCATCAAAGATGCCAGAATAAAGAAGCAAGAGGTTAGACTCTTGAAAAACCAGTACAGTCGACGCTCTTTATAAGATACCTTTTACTCAAGGTACACTCTCTATATCGCTACGTACACAATGATCCGTTTTTTCATCCGCATCTGCACTCTACCGCACAGTATAGAAAAGGCAGTGAAATTTGTTTCTGTGTGTGCATTTAATGTAGTTCGCAATGCGCGACCGCATTGCGAACTACATTAAATTTTTTCTTTACTGTGCTTTGAAGTGCAGATGCGGACGAAAAACGGATCATTGTGTACGTAGCGTAAGATACGCTTTGAAACTAGATACCGCATTTAAAGGCGCTACTCGGTTTTTCCCCTCCCAAAAACAGCTACTCGGTTTTACCCCTCCCAACAATTTTTAGGCTTCGGAATTAGGCTTAGCCCTTAGGCTTAGGCTCAGGGCCAAACCATTACTAATACCAGCTTTTTTTTATTAAAAAGTATGGTTTTAGGTACCCATAAAAAATTATTGGGAGGGGTAAAACCGAGTAGATTTTTTGGGAGGGGTATAAACGAGTAGCGTCGTATTTTCTCTATTAAACCCGACTATCTAATAAACCTCCGCTCTTTAATAAACCCTCACTCTCTAATAATCCCCCAGCATATTGACCTTATATCTCAGCCTAGAGCAGACGTTTTGCAAATCTCTGTTTTGCGTTTTCTTGATTAACACGAGCACTCCTGACATCACTTTTTAGATTTTGGTTGAAAACTAAAGATCTCGGAACCAAAAGTCAAAAATCTCTTAACCTAAAACAAAATCTTGAAATCGACATCAAATTTTCTGATCTTTTAGGGTTGAAAAATAATCCCCCATCGGGTTTAATAGAGAAAATACGTAGTTTGGTTCTAAGACTAATGTTTTACCAAATACGCTCCTCATAAGATATGCTCTCTATAAGATACCTCTCAGGCCGGTCCACTAGCGGTATTTTATATACAGCGTCGACTGTATGGGCTAGAAATCTATGGCTTCCTTTTTTTGATAAACGCTTTATCAGTATGAATTGTTCAGGCTTTGCAAGCGCAACAGAAACGCCGTCTCACTAAGCATGAGCAATCTAGCAAAGCTAAAGGAAAGCTGAGTTCAGACAAAATTGGCTACACCAAACCTGACTACGGACTTGATCGGGAGAAAGAGCGAAAGCTATTGCATGCTGCGACAAAGTGACAATTTATTGTTTATGTAAAATCAAATTTTAAGAGCGGTCGTTCTCTAAAATTTGATTAGGCACGAGACAGTGTGGGGAAGTTAATTTAAAAAAATTTTAATTTTTTAATTTTTATTTTTTCAGTTAATTTTAACTGGATTTTGAAAATTAGTTAAAAATAACTAATTTGAAAAATAGTTATTTTAATTGATTTTAAATTTTAGTCAAAATTAACTGAAACCCAAATCCAGCTAAAAATAGTTAAAATTCTTTATCTTTTTGCTTCTTTTGTCTTTTTTAGTACTTTTCGGTGTTTTTAGTGCTTTTCTCGTGCTTCTCATGGTCCAAAACTTCCAAGATGGCTAATTACAGTCATAAAAAACAAAAAAAATTTTTGCCTCGTGCCAGACTCGAACTCGAGCAAAAGTTTTTTTTTGCCGCCCTTCACCACTAGGGAGACTTATCTCTGAGAGAGACCATTTTGATACCATATATTAACACAGATTTTTTTCTCGCTTTAGTGTTCCTTAGTTTTCTAGCGACTGTTTGCCTAGAGCGCGCAAGCTAGCAAATTAAACGAGAGAGCATTCAAAGAACTGCGAGTTATTTTTTGGCAATTGTGGACGAACAAAATTGCATCCATTAACTACAGCAAAATTTATCACTTGAGACAGTTGTATAAACAGAAAATTGCTTAATATTTTGCAAATAAATCCATGTTAATATATGTTTTTGAAATGGTCTCTCTCAGAGATGAGTCTCTATGGCTAGTGGTGAAGGGCGGCCAAAAAAAAAGGACGAGACTTTTTTCTGCCCGCTTTTAGCTTTTTTCTGCCCGCTTTTTTGCCCGCTTTTTTGAAATGATTGAAAATGACCCCGATTTGTGATAACTTTCTTATTTTGAGCAGCCCTTGTATACGAAATTTCCTAAGGAATTCGAATTTATTTACAGAATTTCAAAAAAGCTGTTACGTGCCCAGCTTTGGCCATTTTGCAGAATTTGGGCATGAAAATCTCTTAGATGCAACAAATGGTCACATCTCAGCAGCCAATAATTTTTTCGAAATTCTGTAAATAAATTCGAATTCCTTAGGAAATTTCGTACTGAAGCTGCACAGAATAAAAAAGTTATCACAGATTGGGGTTATGTTAAATCATTTTAGAAAAGCGGGAAGAAAAAAGCTAAAAGCGGACAGAAAAAAGCCAGAAGCGGGCAGAAAAAAGATTTATCCAAAAAAAACTTTTGCTCGAGTTCGAGCCTGGCACGAGGCAAAAAATTTTTTGCTTTTTCATGACTGTAATTAGCCATCTTGGAAGTTTTGGACCATGAGAAGCACGAGAAAAGCACTAAAACACCGAAAAGTACTAAAAAAGACAAAAGAAGCAAAAAGATAAAGAATTTTAACTATTTTTAACTGGATTTGGGTTTCAGTTAATTTTAACTAAAATTTAAAATCAGTTAAAATTAACTATTTTTCAAATTAGTTATTTTTAACTAATTTTCAAGATCCAGTTAAAATTAACTGTATTCCCCACACTGGCACGAGACAACACTCATTTATCTTGAAAATTGGATGAATTTGGATGAAGGAAAATTAAAATTTTACTCCAATTCAAACTTTAAAATTTGACTTTTTCCCCAAAAACCATGTAAATGAGAAAAAAAAGAGGTCCATGCGCATGCTCGAAAACTATTGTCTATTCTCAACATCTATCTAATGGCTTATTTTTCTCAAGGGGAGTCGTCCAACTGTTCAATGCGGTCGCTGATCGGCAGAAATTCCTGGACCAGAAGTTGGAAGAACTTAGCACCGGAAATAGGATTCAGAGGCGTCAGACAATGGAGGAGATAAAATCATACGACTTCAAAGAAAATCTCAAGAGGCTAGTACTGCTCCAAAGCGCATGAAAATGTCCAAAGAGGAGGAAATGAAGGAAGAAACTGAGGCTGACTCATCCACTGATGATGGTGAAGAAGATGATGAGGACAAGGATGACATCGACCTCTGTGGTTCTTCTGAAGGTGATCTAGAAAGCGACGACGAAGAGTTGAAGGAGGAAGTAGAATCAATCGACGAATCTTATTGAACTGAGAAGATAATATGTTTTCGTTAATTTTTTGTTGATTTGCGTTGTTGGACCTTTGTTATGGGGTTGATAATAAAGATTTATAATGAGCTCGCAGTTACGTTTGATCAGGCCGCTTGCTCGCTAGAAATCAAAATTTAATCGAGCTAGCTTGTGTGGTCCGTAAGTTGGAATTAAAAGGCATTTTATGAGAAAGTGATAAACTGACTTACCACGATTTTTTACAGAATTTTTGTGTGATGTTCATCGTGTTCAACTAATCCTCCTGAGCGACTTTGAAAAAGACAGTTCATGTGAACATGCATATTGACCGAAATATATAATTTTAAAATTCACTCAAACTTTATTCTTAATTTTTACCATTCTGCTATAAATGTCGATTTTCACTGATTTTCGCGCAGTCTTATTCAAACATTTGGTGTCATTAGGAGCGGCTTGAGTTGGGCTTTTTTTCGAGGTATTGAACTGCTGATAATTCTGAAAAAAGTCCAAAACACCCCCTTTTGGAAAAGGCTGTAAGTGAAAACACCCGTCGAAATATGAAATCTCCGTCAAATCTATTTTTTACCCGTCAAATTCAAATTTTAAACAAAATATGTAAATATCCGTCAAACTATGTAAATATCCCGCCAAATTATGTAAATCTCCTGTCAAATTCAAATTTTTAACCCGATTCATTTAGTTTCACTCCGTTAAGCCGTTTCACTCCGGTGTTTTGCAAACATACCAAATCTGCTAAAGAAACAACTTTGCAGCGAAATTTTCTAGACCTGAGAAGCTGGACCCAGAGATAAATCGAGGGCATACGAGAAGTGCAATATTTTCGAGACGAGAAACCGAGAAATCTTGGCCAAGACTCGTTTCGCCCTAACCCTTTAATTAAAAAAACCGGGTATGATAAAAAATTAGATTTGTGAATTATGATTGGCTATTGTTCACTAAAAGCCACGAATATCATCAGACCACAAACTATGAGACGACCGACCCTACTAGCGAATACCATCCCCCCCCCAACGATTTTCACTTTTTTTTACTTTAGTAAAAAGTACCCAATATATGTCCCAGACCCCGGAAAATGTGCGCAAACTCTTCATTAGTCACAACTTCCGTACGCTGGCCTACCCCAAGCCTAAGGGCTAAGCCTAAACTTGTTGTTTGCAAGGGTAGTTACAGCAATTTTTAAAGTCGGATGCTTGGGGGGGGGTATTCGCTAGTAGCGCCAGACGACCAAAATATGCCATGAAATGTTTGAAATGAAAATCAAATTCGAATTTATTTTGTCCTTATCTGAAAAACTGGTGCCCGGGAATTCAAACATTTGAAATGAAACTTATTGGCGTGGGTAGGGTGGGGAAATTCGCGCGAATATTGAAATAGCCCGAAATATTCGCGAATATTCGCGCGAATATTCCGAATGTTCGCGAATATTCGCGAACATTCGAACTGTCGTCTTATGAACAAATGAAAAAGAAAAAACAGTAAATTAAATGCTTAAATAATCACAACCGGCACTAAAACACATTCCAATTAGCTTCATTGACAATAAAATAAATTCAATCAACATTCAAAAACAATGTATCAGCGTGTTTTGACCAACACGCTTTTTTATCAACGAGCTAACGACTGGCTTTAATTTATATCACCAATTCAAAAATTTCGGAACTTTTGTTTTACCTTGGGTCGGGGTAGTACCTATGTTCAGTAAACTAAGGATTACATTAAAAGTCATTCATACGTAGCTCAACTTAAAGGCATGCTTACCTGTTTAAATTTGTCCCCGCCAACTCAATTTTTTTTCTTCGAATTATTGGACTTCTGTACGGATTTTTCGGCTTGGTTTCTAACAAAACAAGGTCTAGAATTTAATTTTAGGTGTAGTTTGTTAGAAACCAAATAAAAAAATCCGTACAGAAGTTCAATGATTCAGAAAAAATTTAATTGGCGGGGACAAGTTGAAACAGGTGAGAATGCCCCTTTTAATGACTAGTTCACAATGGTGGACTGCAGTCGCCACCCTCAGTCCGGACTCACAATCCGCTCTGAGGATTGTTTTCATCTCAAGTTAGGATTGTTGTTAATTTTAGGTAAAACGGCTTTTAAAAAGACATTATTTTTAAATCCAATTAAGATATGGCTCTCTAGCCGTTTTGACCAACACGCTTTTTTATCGACACGCTTTTTTATTTTATTTCGATTCAGAGTCTCTATTCGTAAATAAATTAGCTTTTTTTGAATTTTATTAGTTCTGACACGAAAAAATTGTTGAAACTCATTTGTTTTTGTCCCATCGAATCAGTCGGGCCTCTTGCATATTTTTTATCCTATATTTTTATTTCACCCCCAGTCATTTCACTTCCATATCATTTCACGCCTGATAAACACCTTTTTTAATTTCATGTTTTTTTACAAATTTCGTTTAAATTAGCGCTACATTGTGCTTGGTGGAAGTCTAATCTAAATCTAGACTAGACCCGCAGGTTCGGTGCCGGTGCAGTGCCGCTTCGGAAAATCGTGAGGGTCGAGACATCAAATTAAAAAGACATCAACTACTATTGACTTACTACAGCTGTTTGAATGTTCGCGAAATTTCTTTTATCGCGAACATTGCTTGCGAATATTCGCGAATATTCGCGAATATTCGCGCGAATATTCGCCCGAATATTCGGAGTTCCCCACCCTGGGCGTGGGCATGCCCCTTTAAGTAGATATTTTGTGCAAGATTAATAAATTTTTTATGTAATTTACATATACTTAACTTTGACTATTGAGGATTTGGAGCTGGTATACCAACGACCGGGTCAGTGTTTTCATAATCGGCACTGGTACCTGACACTGGTAGTAGCTAAACTGGCAAAACTGGCACTGGCAGCTAAACTGGCAGTGGTAAAAGTACCAGTGCCAGTGTCACTACCAGCTTTGCCAGTTTTGCCAACTACCAGTGCCAGTTTGCCAGTTTTGCCAGTTACCAGTTTGAATTGCCAGTTTTGGCAATCTGCCAGTTTGAATTGCCAGTTTTGCCAGTCTAATTGACAGTTTGCCTATTTAAATTGCCAGTTTCACCAGTCTTATTGGCAGCTTGCTAGTTTTGATAACTATTGTATTATATCTCTGAAACGGGCAATCTCTAATAAACGGGCCCCCTTGACTTTGAGGGTTTATATCTAAGTAAATATTTTGTAAGGCTGTTTTTTGCATTTTCGTAACTCCCACGTGTTCTGTCGATTGCACTTTTGGATTTTAGTTGAGCACCCGAAAATCTCGAGATCGGCATCGAATTTTTATGTTTTTGAGGGGTTGAAAAATAAACGGGCATGCCGTTTAATAGAGATAATACGTATTATTTTTTTGTTAGTTTCGCCAGCCTTATTTCCAGTTTTCAGAAATAATTATTGAAATAGGCAGTGTTGTAAATCTCTCTGGTTAAAAGTTATTTCAGCTCACTGCCATACTTCAGAAGACAAACTTGTACACTCAACATGACTACAGCCTTTTATTACATACTAGATCTAAATCTGCTAAATTCTTTACTTCAAGAACAACTCATAAACCTAGACGTTCTCTAAGTACATATTACAATAAACGACAATCTGAGAATTTATGAGAACGACCTAGGACAGCTATTTGTGAGGCCCAGCGAGTTTTCGACGGCGAGACTAGCACTTTTCCACAAACTCCTGATAAGGCCTAAATAAAGCACTTACAATTTGTATAAAAATACATTTTTTATTGAGCATACATTGGTTGCACTGTGCGATTTTTTAAATTTGCCGATAAGATTAGCCATTGTGCCAAAACCTTGATTTGCTGACTCACATTCTTTGAATATTTGCATGATAACCAATTGCAAGGCATGAGCAAAACAACCAAGTCGTAGTGGAAAAGCGGAGCTGAACGCAAGAAGCTAGCATCAAGGAAAGTGGAAATGGCAATAACAAAACCCACCGTAGTAAGAACTCAACTTCCTAAAACTGAACTTCATTGTTGGCGTCGGCTTCTTGTAGACCTTCGTCTTGCTCTTCTTCATCCACGTATTGATTAGGATCGATATCACCTAAGCTGTACGGAATAAGACAATATAAGTGCCATCGCTCTAGACCCACTCATTCTAATTTCATTGAAAGCCTTAACCATGTTACTGCCTGCATCAGTCACCACTTTAAAAGCATTTGTAAGAGAGAGGCCATAGTTGCATAATATCTTCTCAGTCTCTCTTCGAACCAATGCACCAGTATGAGAGTCATTTAATTGTTGAAAACCTAAGAATATGCGACGTAGAGTGCCAGTAACATCAGCGTAGTGCAGAGTGACTCCTGAAGGTAAGAGATGGTACAACTTCAATGAGAAAAACAGTTGAGACCGAATTTACCCAAATAAGCATTTTCATGCCACTGTCACTCCAGACGTCGCAAGTCAGAGAATATCGTTGCTGCATCTTGCTCAGGTTATCCTTGATATCCTCTTGTAAACTTAGAAACTGTTCTTGTACGGACACGGACGATTCACTCCCTCGGCCGATTCACTCCCTGGGACGATTCACTCCTTCCTATATAAATGGGATGATTCACTCCCTCCTATATAAATGGGACGATTCACTCCCTCCTATATAAATGGGATGATTCACTCCCTCCTATATAAATGGGACGATTCACTCCCTCCTATATAAATGGGATGATTTACGCCCTCGAAAATGTTTTTAAATTGATGCCTATTTGCGTGTGGAATTTTCAGAAATTTATCTTCTTTATTGTCTTCTCTTCACGTCTATTTTATTCCTCTCACTTTTTGTGAATTTTCATTTTTGGGTTGATTCCGCATTGTTTGTGGCTTTTTGCTCGAATAAAATTTTTATTTTGGAAAGTCATGGATGCAAACAACTTTATGAGAGAGGGTCGACTGAGCATTGGGGCAATAAGTCAAGCTATGGGAATAGAACAAACGCTCTGATGGAATTTGTCCAAAACGCTCTGAACGCCGTGCCAGCGCCAGTGGTCAAGCCATCCTTCCAGCGATCAATCAAGACCAGCCAGAAGTCGAAGAGGAGAATGTATATTTTTATTTCATTTTCGGAATTAAGAGACTAAGATTTATCGTTTAGGACACGATCAGTTTCGTGAAATCGGAAAGAGGCAAGGACAAGGCTGTGCATCGAGGATTTCAGTTTCAGAAGCACAAAACAAACAAAAACGGATCAACTCAATACTGGCAATGCGTGAAATACCAAACATTGAATGGTGGATGCAAAGCTCGACTCACAACTCTCACAGCCGGCGATGTCTTCAGCAAGCTCCTTCCACATGATGGCAATCGATTACATAACCATGCTCTGGATCCGATGGCTGTTCCAAAAAGCAACATCATGGCAAATCTCAAGCGCAGGGCATTGGACACCCGGGAGGTTAGCTTTGAATTTTTTGTAATTGTTCAACCAATAATATTGTCATTTAAGCTGCCAAAAGAACTACTCAACCATGAACTGCAGACTGCTCCGCTTGCATTGGGTCCAAGTTTAACAGATTCCGCAACCCGCAACAAAATAATTAGAAACTACAGAAAAGCCCATCAAATACCGGTAGTGGAAGCAAGCAACGTGCAAAATCTCACTTTTTCGGATGCCAGCAAGATGTATGTGGATGCAGCTGGCCAAAGAGCAGTTATTCGTGTTGAAAGACTCTGGGCGAGAAGATCCACAAAGGTTTCGACTTTTATATTCTTTCATTTCTTGCTCATATCACTATTTCAGAATCGTGCTGCTAGGCAAAGAAAGAAATATTGATTGGAGTGTTGAAATGAAAATCACATACTGGGATGGGTCCTTCTCTATTACTCCTGCGCCGTTTTATCAGGTAAAAATTTGCAAATCAATCTTTGGATGAAACTTTCATCTGTTTAGGTTTACGCAATTTTGGCCGAAAGAACTTCTCGAGATTCAAATGGTGGCATGGGTTTTCCAGTGATGTATGCTTTGCTCATGGACAAGTCCGCTGAATCCTACATCAAGATGATGCAAATGTTGAAAGAAGTTTGGCCTCTTTTTAATCCGACGACTATCAGCATGGATTTTGAGCAAGGAGCAATCCAATCAGCTCTTCAACTTTTTCCAAGTAATATTTATTTTATTCATAATATTATTATAGTTATTTAGATGCGATGATGCCGGATGCCTCTTTCATCTGGTGAAGAATTTCAAGAAGAGATCAATAGAGCTGGCCTCACTGCTCGCTACCACGATCCAGAGTTTTCTATCCGGGCCAGGATGATCATGAGCCTTGCATGTTGTTCCGCCTGACAACATTTGTGGAGAGACTTCGAAGTTCTTCGTGCACATCTTCTCCAATACGACCAAGCTCTCGCTCCTGTGCTCAATTGGTTCCGAAGAAACTATGTTGGTATGATTTTTATTTTATTAAAATAGTCTCCTGATATTAAACTTATTCTTTCAGGTACTGCAATGAACCCTCCTGCTTTCCAGTTAATTGTGGTCATGTTACGAAAGGACCCTTGGCTGGAGAAGACAGAACAAATAACTATGCTGAGCCGCTCATCGTCGACTGCAGGATGCCTTGGGAGTGGATCATCCAACTGTGGGACGACTGCTGCAAGACCTAGAGTTGTAGAAATTCCCGGAAATATAGAAACCCGGGAATATTCCCGGGAATATTTCCGGGAATATTGGGAAACATTGGAAACATAGGGAAATATAGGAAATCTGGCTTTCTTTTCAATTTTTAAAGTCCTGCATGAATTGTACCTATACAACACAACAGCTTTATTCACCCTCAATCGAACATAAACATATCGTCATCAGTGCAATATACATCTTCATTTTCTTGTTGCAACTTTTCCACCAGCTCTTCTTGCGCTGCCTCCGCTTCCTCATCGCTAGCCAATTTGAATAGATGAGCATATTCCAACATGAGATTGTGCTGATGTAAACAACTTGGCTGACTGTGTCGACGTGCATTCTACAAATTTTTAAAATAAGAGGGAGTTCATGAAAATCATGTCACTTACCGATTCTGAGCTTTGTGTGAATCGCGCCCTCAGAGACCAATTCTTTCTGTCGCTGCACTCGTGATCGGGATGTTTGAAAAGCATGTGTGCTGCCTTGGCCAGCAAAGTGTCGGAGAACCAGGCCTGCCACCATTCCGCTGCATTCATTGTTTTCTGTCGCGTCCCAGGCATAAGGTCGCTTATCCTTGTAGAGAGACACCAGTGCCGGCAATCCACTGTCCGAATTCCGCCATGAGCTAAAAAAAGCATTCATCACAGTATCATAAAATTATTCCATCATTACCTGTTGCTCCCTTCCTGCAAACATCACAGATCTTTGCCAGCTTGTTGGCTAGTAGCTCGATTGCTGCTTGCTTCTCTTCTTCGCTCAGGCTCCGTCCTCTGTCGCCCGGCTCCATTAGATCCCATGAGGTACGCGACGTCTGTCCCTTCCGAACTCTTCTCTGTTTCTCAAGCATCTGAAGCATTTGCGGCTAGAAATTATTTGACAAATCAAATAGTACCTCCAATATTCCTGCTGCAACGGACCACCAGATCGCCTCTGCACGCGCTCCTTCGCATCAACGAACGCTTTTTGATCATCTTGTAAGCGCCTCTCGAATCCATTTCGTTGCCCTCGATGCGAGTGATGGAGTCGGCAGTGGCTTGAGAATTTCTTTTGTACGATTGAGGGTTGGCCAGAAGAATTCATCCGAGCATAGCAAGAACGCAGATTTCTGAGAACATCGTCCACAGGCAAGCTTGCATCCCAGACAGCACTTTTCAAGCACGCTTCATTGGCGGAGATGGAAGAGACAAGTTTAGCATAAGTTCCCCATCGAGTCTTGATCGGCAGCTGAAGAAGTGTAGACGATCCATTCATTACCAGCTGAATGTTGGAGAGGACACGTTGAGGTACAGACTTTCTGGAGCGTAAATACCGTATTATTAAGTAGATTAAAATTTTATCTATATTGAAGTCATCCAAATATTACCTGAAGTACTTCACAATCTTCATGCAATTATCCAGCAAGCCAGCGATCACCGTCTTTTCGCAGATATCCTTCGTCGCCAAATTTAGCATGTGAGCCTTGCATCCTCGAACAAAATCCACGATAGTCTTTGGCCAGCAGCCTCCAGGCGCTTCTCATATTAGCTGCATGATCTGTGACTATCGCAACCACCTTGCTCTTCCCAACAGCATTGATCTCTTCAGCTAGCAGCTTGGCGATGTATTCTCCTGAACGTCGCCAATGATCAAATAGACCAAAACTATCCACCGATTACCTGTGTGCGATTTTTTGTTGCGTCAATTGAGTTGAGAAGGAATGGTTTTGGGCAGTGCACCTTGGTTAAGTAAGTCAGCACCACACACGACAGCGGCTTATTCCTTTTGACATTGAAGAACCTATGTACAGATAAATTAAATATCGATCAATCGATCATAAATTTGCTACAAAACAATGAAGACAGCTTCACAAAAGATTTTTAAGAGCTAAAACGTGTGAATTACACTGTAAATGTAGAATGGAAAGACGAAAAATATTCCGCAAAAATCAAAAACATTTTTTCAATGTTTCCGATTTTTGATTAGTCGGACACATAGGAGGACATATTCCAATGTTCCGGGAATATTCCGGAAATATTCCCGGAATATTCCCGTTGTACACCCTAGCAAGACCTTAAAAGAATCCAGCGAAATCACGACACTCATTACGAACAATATCTTGCTGGTCAAGATGCTCCGAAGAAGCGCCGTATCTACTTGGATGCCGACAGAGAGATCCTGGCAAAGGTCCATCTTTACGAAGGGGCAAATTTGATTGAGTATCTTCGAGGGCTGGCTCACAACATTGTAATGGATCAATAGAAAGATATTAACCTCGCATATTGTTTTGTTGTTTAAGTTAATTTTTTGTTCTTTGAATTTATTTGTTGCAATAAAGTTAACTTGAATTTGATTGGTACGGTACGTGATGATTCACAAGATTGGTAAGAATAAAAACTGCAATTGTTTATATAGGAGGGATTGAATCGTCCCATTTATATAAGAGGGAGTGAATCGTCCCATTTATATAAGAGGGAGTGAATCGTCCCATTTATATAAGAGGGAGTGAATCGTCCCATTTATATAAGAGGGAGTGAATCGTCCCATTTATATAAGAGGGAGTGAATCGTCCAGGGAGTGAATAGGCCGAGGAGTGAATCGTCACGTACCGTCTTGACCATTTCCCTTCAGAGTATAGGTGCGACTATCCTGACTGACCGTATATTCAAGCACGGCACTTTCATCTGCAGAGCCAACCTCGCACTGAATTGTCCCAAGAGTGCGACTTCGCCTAACCTAGAATCAACACTTTGATCACAAAAAACATTAACGGAAACGTTAGTCGGAATGTCACTTTATTCTTCTTTGGGCCGGTGACAGGGATCGAATACGACGGCGAAGCTGCTCCGTAGAAAAAACAATCCACATTGTCGACATCACCTCAGACCTTAAATATAACACATTAAACTAGCCAGCCGAGAGTTTCAAAATAGATGCAACGGACATAAATTTTTTCACAGGGTTGCCTAAGAATATTTCCATGATTCGACTTGGTTAGTATTAAGCTCGTTAAACCACTGGAAATACTTGGGCGATCATGTAAAAGGACACCCATGGTATGCTTTTATTTAATAACTTACTTGTCGCAATAAGGGTTAACCACTTGATTTGAATTCGGATCACGAGCTGCTGGCTTCGGAATCTTAGGAAGACAATTGGCATCGAATTTTTTCATGCGCCCATTTACATCCGGAACAAAGTCTATTGCGTTGATTTGCTTGCTCATTCGACCACCAGATTTATTGACTATTCCACGCTCCTGCAATTACAATTTTAACTTATGAGATATGCATCCCCAAATCTCACCAGCAGTTCAACGTCATCCATCGCACTGAATTATTCGATAAATTTTGTTTACGCACCGACACACAGGTAAAAAAGACTTACAGGAAGCAGCCCATATTTTCAAGTTCAGGAGATGGTCGTCCATAAGTGCTTCGAGCGCAATTACGATCCACAATTTTCTCGGACAGAAGTGCGAATTCATCTTTTGGCCCAAAATAGAAAACATTTCAGAGTATGAAGCTTATCATAGAAAGTGAAATCATACGGTGATTTAGTCCAGGGCACACCATTGCTGTCCTGCCAACCTGCAAATATGAGATAATAACAGGCGAAATAAGCAAAATTTCCAGTGACCTTTCTTGCGAACGTAGCTCTCGTTCATCATACTTAGCTGTGGACTAGTGACACTGGGCGAGTTAGCAGTAATAATTTCTGATTGCGAAGACATGTTGCTCAAAGAATCGTCACCAATGCAATACTGAATTCAATTCAGAATTCAAGATTAAAAATATTAACTCTGGTTTTCATAATACCTCGCTATGATGCTTGGAAGCTAACTGCACTCGGCGAGAAAGCTCTTTCTTATCGGAAACTTGATCTTTGGGACCTTTGCTTGATCGTTGTGAAGCTCGCATTTGAAGTAAGCACAATCGAAAAGAAGCAACTTATTCGGAGCGGATTCTCTCCGTCAACTGATATCAATTCCTGGAAAATACCTATTTGAGTTTTTTTGTTAAAATTATTTTTGTCCTACAAATATGTTAAGATTTTTTTCAAATTTAAAATTTCAAGCCGGTACCATTCTCCAGAATTAGAATTCCTAGATTTCCCCTTTATAACTTTTAAAACCTCCTTGAGAAATTCTTTGGCCAATTTTTCAAAATTTTCGTTTTCCGGAGTATTATACAACCCTACAAAACTCAAATGTTTAAAGTTAAAAAATGGACATACCTGAATTTCACAGCAAAATATCTTAATTTTGCAGCAAATTTTTGTTTTCCCCTTTTCTCTGAGAATTTTTGCCATTTCTTTAAGGTGATAACACTATTATGTAGCCCACGATTCTAGTTTCTAGCAAAGTATAGATCAGTAGAAGATCTATAGAAAATTATAACAAAAAGGTAAAAGTATGAACCAAATTATTTTTTTATTTGCTTCACACTTTTTTTACCTTTTTGTTTTAAATTTTCTATAGATCTTCCACTAATCTATACCTTGCTAGAAACTAGAATCACAGGGCCACACGATTGTGTTATTATCTTGAAAATGAAAAAAAAATCTAATAGAAAAAGGCAAAACAAAAATTTGCTGCAAAATTTAGATATTTTGCTGCGAAATTCAGGTATTCCCTTAAAAAATTTCAAGATATTTATACTTTTCAAAGTACAGAACCACTCCTATTTTAGCAGAAACTTTCCATGTCATAACTGCAATGGTGATATTTTCATTTTTAATTGCCACATTATTCTCACGATAGAAACTTATTTGTAGGGCCGATCTAAAATTTCTGGTAAATCTTACATGGAGGACACTTGGTTCCAGGTATTTTTTAAGTTTTACCGCCAGGTATATTATAAAATTTATTAGGCATGAGGTGGACAGCTTGTGTTTGCACGTAATAGTTTTTTTAAACCAATATTTAGTCTAATAAATTAATTTTTTCTGTAGAAAATGTGGTTCTCACATGGGATGGTAAACATTTCTGTCGCAAATATATCCCAAATTTTTAACTTTGTGTTCACAATTAAGGTATTTTGAGTCCTCGAAAGATGATTTCGGTAATGTTATAAAAAGTTTGTTTATAATTTTTAACCAATCCAATTTCTAGTTGGCCTTGTGCTTGACTACCTTATCGGCTCTGAGTGTATGTGTAGTTTTTCAGAATTGTTTTTACCATAAAAATATTTCAGATGCAGACACTTTGACTCTGGGTTATCGCCTATAATTGCCACACTCCATTCTGAATAGTCAATATGATTTCCATGATTGCGTAAAATATTTTGAAATTTTTTGTGATATCTCATTGCCTTTTCTTGCACAATATCTTCTACCTACAAGTCAGATAAAAATTTTCTCGCTCATCTAACTGTTAATACTCCACTTCAAACAGCTTAAATTTTTTCCACATCCGATAATATTCCACCCTAAAAATCTCAAAACTTTCCACTGATAGGATGCCTTGAAAGTGACAAGCGAAAGAGAAATAAACATACAGATGCCAAAATGAGAAAAAATCAAAAATCTTCGAAAGAGCATCTTGCAATCAATGGTCTAAGTTTGATGGCTAAACATGTAATCAAATGTAGGATAATAGAAATTGGAAATAAGTTTTTTCGAGTCGTTCCAGGTTTTACGGTACCAGCTAAAAGATGTCTTAGCCCTTCAGATTGAGACGTATTTTGCTAAACCTAAATCCGTAACTGAGGAACTATCGAGTTGAAGCACCTAACGAGAACCGTAGACTCAAGCCTCGTACCCAATGACTGAGTAAATCTCATGATTTTTAACGTGAAAAGGGCTGTAAACTTTTTCTTCTTCATGAAATTTTTTTCTGTTGGTGTCATTTTGTAGCTGAGATTCAATGCTACCCAATAAATTTTTCCCAGCCACAAATCTTTGAAAAAACTTTGATAAACTGCGATACTCTCACTCTGCCTTTCACTTTCCTTTAGTCATTTGACTGAAAGGCAGAGTGAGAGAAATTAATAAATTAGACGTTGTTTGAAAATTTGAGATAAGCAATAAGAATCCGCCCAAGCGTCCGCGCTCAGAATTAGAATTAGGATTCTTAGACTGATTCTTGAAATTTTGTGTATGCCCCTTTAAATGGGCATGCCCACGCTAGTAAGAGGTGGTGCCCGGAATCCAAAATTTTTCCTAATCATTGAATTATATATACAGATTTTTAACTTGGTTTCTAACAAAACAAGGCCTAGAATTTAATTTAGTTAGTTTAGTTAGAAACCAACTTCAAAAATCCGTATAGAAGTTGAATGATAGGGAAAAAATTTGAATTGGGGGCACCATCTCTTTTAGCGTGTGCATGCCCCTCTTAATGGTTACTACTCATATGGCGCAACTCATTTGGCCGCACTCATTTGGCCGCACTCATTTGGCCGCAACTCATTTGGCCGCAACTCATTTGGCCGCACCTCATTTGGCCGCCATTTCAATTTTATAAGAAAATACCACTGCTCTTAATTTTGACCTTTCATTGACGAGAGGTAGTTAAGTCATTAACTAAAGGCTATTCTACTCCGTTTCGGTCACTGGAGCTGGGCAAAAAGAGTCTTTAAATGCATTTTTGTTTAAGAGTCTTGCTCGGAATTATGTCTAAGGTAAGTCTGTGCGCGCATCTCTAACCAACCAAGCCCCCTGCGCCCCCGAAGGTACTCCGGATGCATGGAGGGGGTTTGGAGTTGAGATGCGCACACCCCACATACCTTAGACGCAAATCACTCGAAAGTGACTCTGGATGCATAAAAATGTATGCATACCAGAGTTTCTTTATGCGGTAGGCTCCAGTTAACAAAACTATGTTCAAATTCCATCTTTAGGGCATCTGGGTACTGTTTAGTAAATTTACTTTGTTTCTTGTGCAAAAAATCAATTTTCGGTTATATTAAATTTGAATTTACAAATTACAAAAAATTCAAAAAATGAGAAATGGCGGCCAAATGAGTCGGCCAAATGAGTTGCGGCCAAATGAGTTGCGGCCAAATAAGTGCGGCCAAATGAGTCGGCAAATGAGTTGCGGCCAATGAGTGTGTACGCTTTAAATCCCCCAGGGGCTAAACTTCAGGCACCTGTTTTGGCATTTATTATATTGCCCAGCCGCTGCCACGATTATTAGTAGCTCAGACATTGGCACCAGGCAAGGAATGAAAATTGATCATTTAAACCTTCCACATAGCGGCACCGGCCTGGCGCCGAAGAAATTTTCAAGAGATTTTACGTCATAAATTCTTCGGCACCAGGCCGGTGCCGCTAGGAAATTTTAAATGATCTATTTTTTATTTCTAGCCCGGTGCTGATGTCTGAGCTACCTAATAATCCGCAGCAATGGGCTGGATAATATTAATAAGTGCCAGGAACAGGTGCCTGAAGTTTAGATGGTGCCGAGATTTACAGCACTGGTCGAATCACCCCAAAAAGTTCTTTCACGCCTAGGATTCAAACTTTATTACTCAAATTTTTATACTTTTCCTTTTCCTTTTACTTTTCCTAGTCTGATGTAAAAAATCGTAAAGATTCTTTTTACAGATGCTTAAAAAATGAAATAATTTTGCCACTTAGACCCGCAACGCTCGATTTAACGACACCCCCTTTCTAAAATTAAGACCATCGAATCAGAACTAAAAACTGATCTTTGAAAATTAGGTTAAAAATGTGTTTGATCCTAGCGGGAACGAATTTTTTGTCCTGACGTTAAATCAAAAGCCCACCCAAAAAGACCTAACAACCACTAAAAATATTTTTTCCTTGCTATCATAATAGAAATGTTATTCATTGTTACTTCATGCAAAACCGATAATTTATAGTGATTAATGCAAAAAATCAAGTTATCATTTATCCATCCACTAAACATACATCAGTCCGGGTCACCTCACCAAAATATGATCAATGGGCTCGTGCTGCACATCAATTCACACTTGCTACACATCTCGAGACTAAATGGCGCTCAAGGAGTATCAACTTTCTTTTTTTCTATTGGAATGCAGAAAGATAAGGAAGTGAGATGATGAACACTTGACCACTGTTATGCACTACCCACAGTAATACACACTTATTTTTGCCAAAATGACTGGCTTATACTTATCAGCCTTTGTTTTTATTTTGTTTGTATTGACATGTGCTCGCCCTATTAAACGCCGTTCTATTGAGCCGGGCAAATATCTGCAAAGGATCAATGTAAGCAGTTTTGTTATTTGTTTTTTAAAGGGCATGCGCCCACGCTATCACATGTGGTGCCCAGGATTCTAATTTTTTCTGAATCATTGAACTTCTACACGGATTTTCCAATTTGGTTTCTAACAAAACAAGACCTAGAATCAATTTAGGTATGGTTTTGTGAAAAACCAAGTTGAAAAATCCGTACAAAAGCTGAATGGTTACGAAAAAAATTTGAATTGGCGGGCACCACCTGTAATAGCTTGGGCATGCTTTTTCAGAAATGGTGGTTTTAGGCACCCTCCAAAAACTATTGGGGAGGGAATTCCAGTAGTTTTTTCGGGAGGGGTATATTCCAGTAGCGTCCTTTTTTTTGACGTGAGCTCAAAAAAGGGTCTGCAGCGGCGTAGTTGCAATGTGTAATTTGGTTGTTGTCACCGGATTCCCATTCAGCGTAGTCGGTTTGCTTATAAACAGGGCCCCAAATTCTATGCATTAAAACACGGAAAATATGGTCTAAAGTAGGCCAAAAAAATCAAATTTTTATTTTAAGTTGTAGATTTTTAGTACTCAAAATGACGGCTAGAATCTAGCAAACATTTTAGTAATAAAAAATTTCAAGTCTACATAAAAATAATTTAGAAATTAGCAGAAGTAAACCACGTGACAGCATGGTAATTTTCTTGAACTCCATACGTTTTTTTCTTTTGCTAATTTCTAAATTATTTTATGTAGACTTGAAATTTTTTCATCACTATATGTTTGCTAGATCCTAGCCGTCATTTTGAGTACTAAATATCTACAACTTAAAATAAATAAAAATTTGATTTTTTTGGCCTACTTTAGACCATATTTTCCGTGTTTTAGTGCATAGAATTTAGGGCCCTGCTTATAAATCTTTACTTTAAATATCAAACCCCTGTCAAATTCTGAATTCACTCAAAACAAGAAATTGAACAGGACAAAGTTTCTTTTATAGAAAATTATTGTGTCGAGAAGAATTTAGAATTGGAGTTTGATATTTGAAGGGCAGTTTAATAAGGAAATTAATACGAAACTGAACATAAATTTAGTAACTAATAATTCGCCAAATAGTCTTTTGAACTTTTAAGTAATAACTACAGTCAAAATTCCTTATAACTTACCCTTCGTCATAACGTACCCCTAGGCTCGGTCCCGGACTTGGAATGGATTCCAGTTTTTTGTTGCGCTTTTTTTTAAATCGAAAAATCGCATTCAATATCAAGTTGAAAAAAGTGTTCCTCCCGGCCGGGAATCGAACCCGGGTCTCGCACGTGACAGGCGCGGATACTTACCACTATACTACCGAGGACCATACTGAATTATTTTTATTTTGGTGGTATTGTGCAGACTAGGGAGGCCCTTGAGCAGATAGATTTTAAAAAATTAGACATAGGTAATTGCGCTAATAAAAATGCGGGAATTCAAAAACGAGCTGATTTTTGATACTTTTTCAGTTGGGGAAACACGTTGATGAACTCATCCTAACAACCTTGCTGTTTACATTGTCTAACTCAACAGTGAGATGCTAGTCTGCTAGAAATTTTTTACGGTCAACTGATCTAGGAGATAAAGTTGCACGAAGTATGTGAGTCGACTCTAACAAACGGCAATTTAATTTTCATCTCTTCGATTTTTCGCATTTGGGATGCAATTGAGTAGATTTTTCGGGGAGAAGAAGAGTGGACCAATGCATAATGGACCGATTTGTCGACAACTTTTTCAATTATATTTCACTCAAAATCGTGGCCCAATTTGAAATTTGATGTTAAAGACAATGTTTTAACACAGGGATTCCCGACTGTTACAACGGTTGACACGAGGGCTTCAGGACCTGCTGAGCACGAATATCACAAAATCGAACCTCCTCATTAGAGTGAAATGCCCTCAAAAAGCCCAATTTTCGTGACGACACATCACGATGAGGTACGGTTTTTTCTCTAGCCTGGTGAGCAGTGAATATAGTGAGTACAGCATGTTATTTTATGCTCACAAAAAGCCCTTTGTCTGCGCTTTCTAATGGTATGTCGTTTGCCCATATAAGAAAAGATTAGCATGAGTAAAAATGTAAAAGTATCGATTTAGGCTATTTTTTAACCTTACATGTTTACGAAAAGAACAGAAAATTTGTGCACAGAGTCATGTCACCATTGAACGGACTAAAGATTAAGAATCAGCATAAAAAATGGCTCAATTGCAGTTTAGGCATCCTTAAAAGTTTAGGCATCCAATGAATACTTTAGGCATCCATAAAAAATTCGACTTTTTTAGAAGTAGTCGAAAAGCATTTTAAAGCAATTGTTTTGCTGTGAAAAAAACTTAAAAAGCAAATTCTATGGAACTTTGGGCTGTAATGGGATGGGAAGAAAATAATAAAAAGCCAATTATTTGAACCACTCTCTACCTAGTTCTTGACAGTTTTACCATGTTTTCAACTTGGACCGTGACTAAAATCAACTTTATATACATTTTATGATCAAGATGACTTCTCTCGGAATCATGTCTTTAGGTAAGTGAGTGCGCGCACTCATTTACCTAAAGACATTATATATCCAAGTAGGGTCGGATTTTCATTTGAGCGAAATCACAAAAACTCATTAAATTACCTTACAAGACAACATTTACTACCGTCAAACCATGTTAAAAATTCTAAAACAAGGTTTGCGCAGGGGTTACTGGAAAACCACAAATAATAGTTTGCCACTTGGCTTGTTGGTTTATGGAGTATCGGGACTAACAAAGGATTTTTCATGACAAAAATGGTTACTATATTGGTTTGAAAAAAACGGGGCGAACTGACCGTTTTGAAAAAACGGGGCGAACTGACCGTGGGGCGAACTGACCTGTCTCCAAAATAATGAAAATCAACTTTAAGTGATCAAGTAAAAAAGTGTTCCTCCCCGCCGGGAATCGAACCCGGGTCTCGCACGTGACAGGCGCGGATACTTACCACTATACTACCGAGGACCATACTGAATTATTTTATTTAGTGATTATACTCTGGAAATTGAATCTAACTATTCAAAAAAACTTATTGTAGAACTGCCTTAACCATCCTTTAAAAATCTTTCATTTTTTTTTCTGACTTAAAAACTTCACATAAAAGATTAGAAAAATAAACAGTGGGAAAATTGTTTTTTTATAAATAATTCAAGCTATTCTTCTAAACAAAAACGCTTTTCTTCTAGAAAAAATCGAAATGGTTCTAAACTTTTTTTATGATTTAGTTGGTCACGGGAGAGAAGTTTGTGAAGGATCTGAGGTAGTTTAAAAAGCATCAAATGTTTCTAAATATGGTTATTAAGTGTAATATCAGAGCCAGGTATTTAATATGTATTTATTCCAATTACAAAATACAATTATGTAGCTTTTCTAATCCAGATCAAATAAGACGCTTTCGCCTGCTGATTGCACTTTCACAAGCAGCGTAACTAGTTTTAACTTAAAAATTATTTTTTCAACATACTTTCAGATCAGACTCCAAGTTCGTGGATGTATTTCGGTTGCGCATGCGCTGGATTGATCCTGAGGTGAGTAAGCTTTCAAATTGTTTGCGTTGCCCTAGTATCGTATCTATTTGTTGGTTATGCAAACTTGCATAGCAGTGTCGAGCTTCGTTGAGGCCCTGAGCTGTGACGGATTAACGGATTTCGACTGTATAATACGGATTTAGTGGCTTCCTCGTCAATTATAAATTGTTGTTAAAGGACCATGGTTTTTGCGCGCAGTGGCATGTGCACAATTTGAATTGGCGGGGGACACTTCTCTTTCGTCTCTCATTGCACTCTTTGGAGTCATTTAAAACGACCCCAAAGAGTAAAGTTTGAGACGAAAGAGAAGTGTCCCGCCAATTAAAATTTTGCACATGCCACTGCGCGCAAAAACCATGGTCCTTTAAAAAAAGACTGAGATTGTTTACGCTAGTGATTTTTAGACTTGTGTGAAAGCCAAAACATGTCAACAAAAAAACTAAAAGTGGGTAGCGGATGAATTGAGCCATTTCAAATATGGCCTACTTAAAACTAATCCTTTTTCCAGCAACATTATTAGTGTCGAAAAAAATTTCGGAAACACTTCATGCGAACTTTCTACTGGTGATAACAGGTGACACGAAACCTTTGTTTCACCAAAATATCCCCGAAGTCAAACTACCATCTTTACTTTTTATAATTAGATTTATAATGGACAGCAGTTTGTAAAGTAATCCACAAATTGAAAAAGCAAATCTTAAGATTACGCAACTACCACATTTTTTTTAATTTTTCAGTCTACAGTGTACTTTGAGTTGCTTGAAACGTTTGTTTGTTGGCCTTTGGAAGTTCAACGAAATTCCGAAATTTATCCGACACTTTTCGACTGTTTCAATCTTTAAAATTATTATGGACAGAAATGAACAGAAAAATTTGTTTACTTTATTTATATAAGCGCATAAAGCTCTAAAATGTTGCTGATTTGCAGTACTGGAATGACAATTTTAACGAAACTGATCGTGTCTATGAGCTAAAATGTGAGATTGAGGATGAAGACTCTGGCATGGTCTGAGATTTTATTAGTCTATATTACACTACTCAAACAAATGTACATCTTCAGACATTCACATTCTTTGAGATCCACACAGACAGCTTGATATCTGGCTATGATGAAAACTTTGTGGTGCATGAGTCACTTCCCCTGCTGCTCAGATGCAGAATCAGGGCTAAGAATAGGTAAGTCTTTTAGATAATTCTAGTCCATCAACTTGTGAGCCCTGCTGTTGCAGCTACGGTCTGGAAGGCAGATGGAAGTGGTCAAAGACTGTCAAACTCTACAAGCTCTACTCTCATCCTATCACCTCTGAGCCTGATTCAGATCTAAGGCGTTACAAGCACTTCTCCGAGCGGTAGCTCTTCTACCAATAACGGAGCTTAAATTTGACAGATTATTGTTATTTTTTACTTTGATTTTAACACGGGGTTTCAGTTTTCAAAAAGAAATAAAATACAGTTGACCCTCAGAAGACTTAAACGCTATAAACCGGCACCTAAAGCTCAATTTGTTTTATTCATGAAGAATTACAATAGATGCTCGATAAATTGGCACCCCAATGACAACTGGCTCGAGTGAAATCGCTGATAAACCGTACACTCTATTAACCAGCTGCCAAGGCTGGTTCATAAGGGTGATAGTTTACCGGGGGTAGTCTGTTCGAGGAGATTGATTGGGCACCCTCACAGAAAAAAAAAATCAAAGTCGATATGTAATAGACTGAGTGCCGGAAGCCGATAAAAGTTGGTCGTAGGCAAAGTTGGCAGTTTATGCCATTTTATGCTACAAAATAGATCATATCTAGGATGAAAAAGCACGATGTGCTAGAAATAGCACAGATTGCCGAGCCTGACTGTTTTTTATAAGATCAAATTGAACTTCGGCATCAAAAGCTTTAATTTCGGTATGAAATTCAAAAATACTGAATTTCGGCATCTAATTACTGAATTTCAGCATCTAATTAAGACTTTTGATCCCGGTTTTCAGTTACATTGGTTTTTATATTTCACATGAGGAATTTTCTTCCACGATTTCGTACTGAACCATATCAGTACCTGGACGCGCGACTTTCAGTCTAGAATTTTCACTAAAACTCGTCAAAAATTTCTAATGCTCTTTACAGTTCACTCGCGATAAACCGGCACTACTGGGGACTAGCTCGGGGTGCCGGTTTATCGGGAGCAAGTTTTATCTAATTTTCTAGAATTGGCAAATGGCCTATTTCGGGACGCGACGATAATTTGAAAAAAAATTTCGGGACGGACGCCGGGACGAGACATGGTCAAAAAATTTTCTGGGACGTGGTCGGGGACGAAAAAATGGCCGAATTTGCGTCGGGCGGGACGGGACATACCATCCCGGCTTTTTAGCTTAAATTTTCTGGCGGGACAGGACTAAAAATAAGTAATTGTCCGGGACGGGACACCGGACGGGACAGACTGGAGTTTTTTTCCGGGACGAAATCCGGGACGGGATATATGCTAAAAAGCCTTCGACGCGGGACGGGATTCCCGTCCGAGGCCATCTCCATGGTTTTCTTTTCGGTCAGCCAAATCAAGCTTTTCAAATGTGCCAGTTTATCGGGAGATGGCCTGTATTAATTATATTTAAATATCTTAAACAACAAACACCCAAAATTAGACAAAAAAGTGCATGCATAAGTAGCTTCATGACATGATTCGACTTCGAACATAATTTGTAGTTAGAAAATTTAACGGTGGTTACATAATATTCAATTCAAGTTTAATACTTGTTCAATGCCACAAAACACGTAGAGAAAACAGCAAATTGGATTGCATAATATGATTGGGTTTGCTAAAAAGCTGAATTGTGCCACGAGAATCTTAAAACTTAAATACTTTTCAATATTTATATTAAATATTTTTCAGTATCGTGTAGCCCAGAATCTCAGCTTTTCAGACCAAATGATATTTCAAAAAATTGGAGAAAAAAGTGTTTGAATAGAGCTAATTTGTTCGAAAATTCGTTTCATTGAAGACCTTATTTCCAATTTTTCAATATTTTATTTGGTAAAATGATAGCTTCTTGGAAAGCTGAAATTCTGGGATCTGCGATATGAAACGATATATATAAACGACACGATATATAAAAAAAATTGACACAGAAATTTAGAAAACAGTCTATTTAATGTGAATTTTGCTTTTCATGGCATGTTTCAGCCTTTCGCAAACCAAATCAGTATAAGCCGAATCGAATTTAAAGAATAAATTATCTGTGAAGATTGTAAAAATTTGCTGTGTTTTTTAGTCCATAAAAAGAATATTTATAAAAAAGCTTGTAAAGATAAACAAAAAAACCTTGAGGCTTAGCGGTAGCCTTGATCCATTTGCCTTTCGAAAATCTAGCCCAACTGATGCCCCAATTGAGGTAGCCTACAACCAAGCAGAAGAGCAAGGTGGCAGACACCAAGAAGCTGGATAGGAAGGAGCTTAGGCCATACACCAAATAGTGCCATGCTGGTAATTTAATGATGGCAGCACTAGGTGGATACAATACTGGGATACTAGATGTGGTGTGACTTGGACAGAGTGGATGTGGGAGTGAAGCAGCGAAGACAACAAGTGCTCTCTTGACTGCACTACTGCTCCTACTATGGCGAGATCAACACTGTTGGCTAATTTAAAAACATGGCATAAAGAAAAGCTAAATTTGCGAGAAAGCACAAAAAACTTTATTTAAAAGGCCATGCCCACGCATTCGAAATTGCTGGCCGTCAATTCGAAAAAAAATCCTGATCATTGAACTTGAAATTCACAATATAGTTTTGTGGTTAAAACAAAGCCATAACTTTTTTTCAATTGGCGGGCACAAATTTTGCCCTTTTAAAAAGGGCATGACACTGTTATGATATCAGTCATGCAAACAAAAATGCCACCTATGGTTTTTTTTCTGATTTTCACAGTTTTTTTAGATCGGTCGAAAAACAGCTTTTCCAAACCCGATTTCCATTTTTTAAATTTTCATTCGGTCAGCTAACCGGTCTGATCCTGATTTGTAGGTGTCCAAAATTTGTCATATTTAGTTTTTTGAAACGGGATTTTGTTTTCCACTTAACTCAACCCGATGTTAGAGGAAATACGAATATAAAGAATGTTTGGTCATTTTTCGTCTCTAAGGATCAGTTTATTGGTCACCATAAACAAAATTCATAAAGATTTGTGATGTCAAATAAAAGACAGGTACAGTCCACTCTCGGTATAGTGCATTTGCAAAAAAGTTCGTTCGCGCATAGAATCCGACACTTCATTCACCCTAAATTTCGGAGCTATTTGCTGAATGTAATTCGCCAGCCTAGTGCAAAAAATCGAAAAGATTCCGATTTAGGCGATCGTTTTTGTGAAACACTATATTTTCATCATGTAGACCCGCAACTCTTCCAATAGCCCACGCATGTTTCCTAAATAGGTGTGCGCTATTGGGGAGCGCTAAATGGTGAAAATATGGTGTTTCACAAAAAGATCGACAGAATCGGAAACCTTGCAATTTTCCGCACTAGGCTGGCGAGTTACATTCAGCAAATAGCTCCAAAATTAAGGGTGAAAAGTATCGGACCCTAGGCGGAAACGAACTTTATGGGTGTGCCTTACTGACAGAGTCGACTTTATGAACATGGAGGACATTTGAGATCCTTGCTCTATCCTGCCATAAAAACTCAAACTTTTAGAACGAGGATTTCCATTAGAGAAAATACGGCAAAAACTTCAAAAATATTTAGAGTAGTTAATAAGCTTTGAGTACAGGCGCGCTAAAAAATTTGTACACTTTTTCAGTATAAAGGTTTCACAAAAAATCACCATTTTACAATTTTTTGCAAAAATATTTGGTTAATCCCTAAAAAACATATTAATCTTCATCCTCAACTAAATAACCAATTAAATCTCAGCCAAATAATAATATTCAACCCGAAAACAGAGACAATCCTCCACCCCTAAGCCTAATGCACTAACTCAACTAAACAAAAACATATATTTGTCAAAGCTCAAACGCCCACTAATACAGCCTCAATTCACATCAACAAATAGGGTAATCACAACAGGATTACCCATTAAAAAAGTCTGAACATGGGATTTCCGACAAGGATCAAAGGTCCCTAGAGCTGAGCTCTGGTATAAAAGAGTCCCGAAAAAAACATTTTATCAAGGTGTCTTGCAGCCAACATGAAATTTTTAGTGCTTTCTCTATTTTCTATTGTAGTTCTGCTGGGATTGGTAGTTGGTCAACCCAGTGGTGTGATTTTTAATACAGGCCAGAACCCTAATGGAGTACTACCTAACACCAATGGATTAACTGACCAGAGTCTTTACAGTCCGAACCAACTTCAGGGCCAAGTGCCTCCGCAAATTCCAGGAGCCATGCCTCAACAAGGTATGCAAATGAACCCCAGAGTGGTGGCACAGAAAGAAGCGGGCCGAGAATGTGCCTTCTACTACTACATCTAAACCCAATAATACCACAACCGTTTAAGCAATATGAGAAGTTGCTGATTTAGCTATGTTTTTGATGTCAGTATATTGCTTAATTATATATTTGGAAAAAATAAATAAGAGATCTGAGTAGAGTTTTCGAAAATTTTAGGATTGAAATCTTTACAACTTAAAGTAGCTGATTTTTACTCAAAGGGGCATGCCCACGCTAATAAAAGGTGGTCTCCGCCAATTCAAAATTTTTCCTAATTATTGGACTTCTGTACGAATTTTTCAACTTGGTTTTCAAAAAAGGCCTAGAATTCAATTTTAGGTATGTTTTTGTCAGAAACCAAGCTAAAATCCGTACACAAGTTCAATGATTAGGAATTTTTTTTGAATTGGCAGGCACCACCTGTAATAGCTTGGGCATGCCCCTTTAAGATGTTTCACACAATTAAAAGCATTAAATGTTTCTTTTACATTTAAGAAAATATTTTTTGAGAAACAAAAGGGTTATTTTTCTGTTTTTTTATCGAAAAATCCCAGGTTTTAAGTTGAAAAAAGTGTTCCTCCCCGGCCGGGAATCGAACCCGGTCTCGCACGTGACAGGCGCGGATACTTACCACTATACTACCGAGGACCATACTGAATTATTTTTATTTTATGGTGGTATTGTGCAGACTAGGGAGGCCCTTGAGCAGATAGATTTTAAAAAATTAGACATAGGTAATTGCGCTAATAAAAAATGCGGGAATTCAACAACGAGCTGATTTTTTATACTTTTTCAGTTCGGGAAACACCTTTGAACCCATCCTCATATACGTTGCTGTTAGCTGTTAATTTTTTCCGAGATTTATATTACAGTTATGGCTCATTTATAAACGTTGTCGTCGGAAAAAAATGTTTTGTAAAGGCGATTCCCGCTAACAACAATGACAACGACAAAGACGCCTTATTAAAAGAAATACGGTAAATAGAGGGTCGACATGGGTATGTATTCAATTCAACACCTTATTTGAACGATATTGAAATCTCGCAAAAATGGTTGTGTAATTGCAAAAACAACTTACAATCTTGTGGTCTAGCAGAATTGTTGTAGACAACATTCAAGTGAACAATACTGCTGTTTCTTTCGGTACGACCAATAGATCCAATAAGTATATTGGGAGATTGCAGCCAAGGATTATCGCCCTGCCTAACTTGCCACATCTCAACACTATAGCACACTCCTCATTAATCCACAAAGCAAGTTTGGAGCGGAGTTGAAGTTCATCTAAGCTAATTGCACATGTATCACCGAACTCAATTGACAGCCAGCTGGAGAACTGGAAATTAGACAGGCAATTTGTGCAGGCACATACATAAGCCGTTTTCTGGAAAATTTAGGGTTTTTAGGAATTGCTATTTATTATGAGCGGCTATCGATTACCGACGGTCAATGAATTTTTTTTTTGAAATTTTTGATCAAAATTGTCAAGTTTAGGATAAAAGTTTCTGGAAAGTCGACCCTAATACCAAAATCTCATCCTGAATCTGAATACGTTGAGATCAGATCGAAATATTTTTTATAGACTGAGATATCTACTAAAATAGGTAAATGGTGCTAAATTCCTGGTCTATCTACTCAAAATAGCTATTTATCAGCCCATAAAAATTATTTCGATTTGATTTTAACGAATTCGTATTCAAGATGAGATTTTGGATTTTCGACTTTCCAGAAACTTTTGCCCTGAAAATTGACGATTTTGATCAAAAATTTCAAAAAAAAATTCATTGACCGTCGGTAATCGATATTTTACCTTTATTATATAAATTGTGCATGCAATATTGCAAAATTTTGTGATCCCGTTTTTTTGATAATATCAAACAGACGTTGTGCTTTCAGAATATTCTGGTTGGCTGCTAGTCCTAGTTTGATCTTTTGTTCAGTTTTCAGGGGGCTACATTTCTCGATAAAGTATTTTTGAATTTTTTCAAAATTTATTTTCCGTTCTAAAGCGTCAAAGTCTTAAAAGGGCATGTGCATGCACTCTAAAACCCGTAAGACAAGGATGCCAACCCAAAATGTGAAAAAGCGTCATTTTACCGCTTGTTTGCTGCAAACGCCTCTTTTTCGTATCTGAGTGCATTTTTTCGAGGAATTTAAGCGGCAAATAGAGAAAAAAAGCCGCTTAGAAGCGGTAAAATGGCAGACGGGCGTAAGACTCTTTCCAAAACCTAAAGACTACATAATTTAATTTTTTAACGACAATTTGGGGCATAAATGTCACTTTGTATTTTCAAAAAGGTTACAATGCCACATTAAAAAATTTCAAACCTATTTGCCTGCATTTTAGCTAAAACTAAAATAACGATGTCAATGTGAAAGGTTTGTCAAAATTAGTTTAAATTTAGTTCAGCGATTGGCTTTAATCAAACCTAATGGCATTTGAAATAATAATATAAAAGGATACTTGATTGCACAATGTCAATTGCTGTGCTTCAAAAGCTGCATATACGGCACTTATGACTGTAAAGTAAAAACACAGCTGGTAGTAAGATAAGGTCATTAGGTAAGGCAATCAATTTAAAGTAATACTTCAAAGATATATTTAGTATGTGTATGAAGGAGATACGCCTATCATCAATATTCAATCTCTGTGCTCTTGTTGTTGAAAACCTGTAGTGAATCAATGTGAAGAGCACAAACATTTGGGAAGTGAAGTAGTTGTTGTTTCTATTGTCTGTATATTTGCATAGAGAAGAGAACAAAATACTTCCTTTTTAAAATTGATTTATTGAAATAGCCATATTTGGAATAATATAAAAGGCATGAAATTTCATCAAATCGACTGGTCAATCAGTCAATCGATCGAATTTCGGTCAATTTCACCAGAATTTGCTTAATTTGACTGGTCAGTTGGTTCACAGTTGAAAAAATAAAAATAGGATTAGAAAATTGATTATAGGACCACGGTCATGCGTTCTAGACTCCCCCCAATTCAAATTTTTTACCTAATCATTGTATTTCTGCACGTATTTTCAGCTTGGCTTTTAACAAAACAAGGCCTAGACTTTATTTTAGGTATAGTTTTGCTAGAAACCAAGTTGAAAAATGCGCACAGAAGTTCAAGCATTACGAAAAAAAAAATTTGAATTGGCAGGGGACAATCGTTATTGGACACGGCAACGGTCCTTCAAAATAGGACGAAAAATTGCGCTCAAACTTGAATTGGCGCCAAAAAGGGCTGTACCGAGAAAGGTAAAAAATATTTGGTAAAAGGCACATTTGGTAAAAAAAACTTTTTGGTAAAAAAAGTTTTGGTAAAGACACATTTGGTAAAGGCACATTTGGTAAAAAAATTTTTGGTAAAGACATATTTGGTAAAAATTTTTTTGGTAAAGGCATATTTGGTAAAAAAATTTTTGGTAAAGGCACATTTGGTAAGAAAGCTTTTTGGTAAAGCACTTTTTCCGTGGATATTTTGGGTGGTATATCTTTTTGGTCATAGAGTTCTTGTTTTTGGCCATAGATCTTATTTCGACGCGGAATTGGCTGTTTTAGTCACAGAGACACCGTTTTCAGAGGGCATCTAAAAGCACTTTATAGTCTCCGAACCCCGTTAAGCACTTAGTGACCACTACTCAGGACTGATTGCATCAAGAAGGGGTTGGAACCAGCCGCCTTGGCGATGAGTGTATGGACTTCTACACCACTCAAATACTCAAAATCATGATAAAAAAAAATAAGGTATGCGCCCAGGTGGATTCGAACCAGCAAGCTCTACATCACCACTTATAATCGCTCAGAACTCCATCCAGAGGGACGAACCAAACCAAGTGGTCGTCCACTTGGATCAAATTTTTTTTTCACGTTTTCGGGTTCCAAAACAATTTTTTCTGCACTAATTCGAGCATCCCGAAGATGGTTTGACAGTGGTTTATGACAGTATTTATCAAAATCAATCGTTAGCAATAACTCAAAAATTTCTCGGTAAAACGTGATTTTACCACTGTCAAACCATCTTCGGGATGCTCGAATTAGTGCAGAAAAATTGTTTTGGAACCCGAAAACGTGAAAAAAAAATGTTTGATCCAAGTGGACGACCATTGGTTTGGTCACACTGCATGACGGGGTTGTTAGTAATTCTAAGGGTTGATTTAGGTCGCTGGTTCGAATTCACCTGAGCGCATACCTTTTTTGACCAATTAAAGATATAAAAAAAGGCGTTTGACTTTCAGGACATTTGGGTGAATTTACCCTTACTCTGGAGTTACCTGGATATCAACCTGTCCAGGTGGTAGCCACCCAGGTTTGGAGGTGGGTAGTTAAAGTCGCACTTTTGGTCTTAACAAGCCGAATTTCTCACACAATTTTAAGTGAGAAAAAATGGTTATTTTTTATTATAAAGAAATTTTAATTTTGAAGGCATCCAGGTGGAAATCCACCTGACCAGGAGGTAACCACCGCACATTTTGGAGTTTGCGTGGGTGAAATATTGATTTCGGTCCTAACAAACCTAATCTAACACATAATTTTAAGTTAGAAAAAATGAGTATAATTAAGAAGAATTTTACTGGGAGGAAATAGATAGAAATCTGGTGAAAGAAAGGAAAGAGAAGAAAAAGTTGGAATAAGAAGGTCTTTGACACAAAAACAACTACAAAGTGCCTTACTAAAAGAAAATTTACCAAATATGCCTTTACCAATTTTTTTTTTACCAAATGTGCCTTTACCAAAAAAAATTTTACCAAATGTGCTTTTACCAAATTTTTTTTATCAAAAAGTTTGTTTACCAAATGTGCCTTTTACCAAATATTTCTTTACCTTTTTCGGTACAGCCCCAAAAAGTACATTTGCGGCAAAAAAAAGTATTGTCTAATTGGCTCTAGTGTAGAGAAATTGTAATAGAGTGTTTGAACTTGTTTCCTTGCTTTTCAACGAAACAAGTATCGTATGTTTTATCGTTATTGTGTTGTGGTAGTAACTTAAACCTATCAAAATTTCACGTATTTTAACCGTTCACAACTTGCTAGTTTTATTGCATCCTCCCTGATAGACGCACACTTAGGGTTGCTTTTCTGCCCAGATGGGAAAGAAATACAGATAAAAGAAAGAAAAATAGAGGTAAAGGTGTCGAACCTTAGATGACAACCAACTTTTTGCCATTATGGTAACGGGAGAGTCGACTGTAGTGACTTGCCTGGGTGTCATCTAGAAAAAGTATGTCAAAAACATAATGATACAACACCATTTTGGAAAGAGAGGTGTATCAGAGCGTTATGTTATTCGTCTGTTTTGACCAGTAAAAGGTCTGATGGCCAATCAGCTAATACATGCAAAAAGGCAGGCGTGTCACTGAGTGTGTCTCTGGTTATTATTGTCCTCCAGCTAGATGCTTCCGAACAACATATATATAGCTGGTTCCAGCATGTGGTCCCCCAGCCATTTTCCCTCCTTATTTTTGGCCTGCTTGCCTGTGTATTGAGGGCAAGCAGCTGGCCCACTCCAAAGTGCTTTTTGTTTCATTTTACTAGGACCTTAAATACCCACTTACTTTTTTCTTTCAAAATTTCCAAACAATTTTAAAAACCGTACGTTCAACCACTGATGTTGTCGTATATTAGATCTATTAATTTTTTTTCGTTGCCCTTTCAGGTTGATTCACTTTAAACACCCCCCCCCAGGCGAAAAGTCAATTTTGGTCAAAAACTTTTTTTTAAAAATAGTTGACTGGCTATTTTTCACTATTAAACAGGGTTCATAATGAAAATTTCGAAAAAAGGACATTTGGGTAAAAAAAAAGATTTTATTTCATTTTATCCAGTGCTATTTTGGAGCAAAAAAAAAGATTTTGACTAAAAACTTGAAAAATAAAAAAGATTTTGGGTCCCGAAAAAAGGACAAATCTTTTTAAAAAGGACAATTACGAACCCTGCTATTAAAAGATGCTGCATAATAATTTACAAACGTGTTTTGGGTGCTTTTGAGAAGGCACCGAAAACGAACTTATCCACTAAAACAGATATTATTGGTGATTTCTTGCCATTAGAGATATTCCCGAAATGCAACATCAACCTGTTGCATCATTTCGGCCAGTAAATATTAAAAAGGTTTAAAAAATTAATGACATTTTGGTTTAAGAACAGTGCTTGATAAATAGCGATTTTTTTTTGATTCCGGCATATAATATCGACAAATTCAAGAAAAACGGTGGATCACGCTATTTCTGAAGCTACTGTTTCACAACCCGATTTTCAGTCATTTCTGCACACTTATGTCTAATTTCTTTTCGGAACGCTCAAGTAAAACATCCCAGCTCTCTTTTAAGCACAAATTTGTATGATTGAATTTGCTTCAATTTTTTTTGTTGACCTCCAGAAAAAACCACCAGGATGGGGCCCGAACCACCAAGAAATTAGCCAAACCAAAAGGATCGGGCCCGAGCCAAGTGGAAACCCGCTAAACACCAAAATGGATACTCCCCAACTACCAGGAAAACTGACATTCGACTCGCTACAAATTGTGACTCGCTACCGTTTTTTTCAAATTGGCGCGTTTTAGTGCTCAGTCTGGGACACACCTTTGAGCCTAGGGTGGGGAACTCCGAATATTCGCGCGAATATTCGCGCGAATATTCGCGCGAATATTCGCGAATAATCGCAAGCAATCTTCGCGATAAAAGAAATTTTGCGAACATTCAAATAGCTGTAGTAAGTCAATAGTAGTTAATGTCTTTTTAATTTGATGTCTCGAGCTCTCACGATTTTCCGAAGCGGCACCGACCCTACCGATTTTCCGCGCCAGCACTGCACAGCACTGAGCCCTACCGATTTTCCGCACCGGCACCGCACCAGGCACCGGCCGGTGCGGTGCCGGTGCGGAGGTGCTGCACCGCCGCACCGGCCACATAAAATAAGTAAGCCAGAGAGCCAGAGCCGGAGCGAAAAATTGCGAGAATACATCACTGATGAGTACCAACACCTGGGTGTTTCCGGTGGTTTGAAGTGTTTGGAGTAGTTTTGGATGGTTTCGGCTTCATTTGTGACATTTTATCTTTTGCATCTTGACAACCCCGTTCGAAGCACCCCACAACATCGAAAGAGCAATTCAAACGTATTTGAAGTTAGATTAGACTTCCACCAAGCACAATGTAGCGCTAATTTAAACGAAATTTTGTAAAAAAAACATGAAATCGAAAAAGGTGTTTTATCAAGCGTGAAATGATACGGAAGTGAAATGACTGGGGGTGAAATAATACAAGGGGTAAGATACATCAATACAGCGGCGTAATAAAAAAGACCCAACAAAAATATAGTATAAAAATATGCAAGAGGCCCGACTGATTCGATGGGACAAAAACAAATGATTTTCAACTATTTTTGCGTGTCAGAACTAATAAATTCAAAAAAAGCTGATTTATTTACGAATAGAGACTCTGAATCGAAATAAAAAAGCGTGTCGATAAAAAAGCGTGTTGGCCGAAACGGCTAGAGACCCATATCTTTATTGGATTTAAAAATAAGGTCTTTTTAAAAGCCGTTTTACCTAAAATTAACAACAATCCTAACTTGAGATGAAAAACAATCCTCAGAGCGGATTGTGAGTCCGGACTGAGGGTGGCGACTGCAGTCCACCATTGTGAACTAGTCATTAAAGGGACAATCTCACCTGTTTGAATTTGTTCCCGCCAATTAAATTTTTTTTCTGAATCATTGAACTTCTGTACGGTTTTTTTTTTTGGTTTCTAACAAAACTACACCTAAAATTAAATTATAGACCATGTTTTGTTAGAAACCAAGCCGAAAAAATCCGTACAGAAGTCCAATAATTCGAAAAAAAAATTGAGTTGGCGGGGACAAATTTAAACAGGTGAGCATGCCCTTTAAGTTGAGCTACGTATGAATGACATTTAATGTAACCCTCAGTTTACTGAACTTAGGTACTACCCCGACCCAAGGTAGAACAAAAGTTCCGAAATTTTTGAATTGGTGATGTAAATTAAAGCCAGTCGTTAGCTCGTTGATAAAAAAGCGTGTTGGTCAAAACACGCTGATACATTGTTTTTGAATGTTGATTGAATTTATTTTATTGTCAATGAAGCTAATTGGAATGTGTTTTAGTGCCGGTTGTGATTATTTAAGCATTTGATTTACTGTTTTTTCTTTTTCATTTGTTCATAAGACGACAGTTCGAATGTTCGCGAATATTCGCGAACATTACGAATATTCGCGCGAATATTCGCGAATATTCGGGGCTATTTCAATATTCGCGCGCATTTCCCCACCCTATTTGAGCCGTCCTAACGTGCGCTGGCCTACCCTTGTCTAAGCCTGAGGCCTAAGTTAAAAAAAGGTTAAAAACATTCAAAAATCAGTAAAAAAATAAATAAAAAAAATTGATTCTGTAGCGAGTCACAATTTGTAGCGAGTCGCAGTTTTACCAATTATTTAGATTACACCTGAACCCTGTCCTCTATAAATCTGACTTTGACAATTTTGACTTCAGAATTTTTCAGGCAATATTTATAAGAAACCCGAACTAAGTGTTAAACATCCTTTTTTTAATATTTGGCGCTACTCGTTATACCCTCCCCCCCCCCTTTTTTTAATAGTGGTCAAAACTCATTTTCAAGTAATAATTTCGCCATAAAAGGATCAGAAAAGTAATTTTAAAAGGGATCAAGCGCTGTATTCGGAGGGGGAGAGACAAAACAGGGGCCACTTATATAAGAGAATATAAGTACCACCCCCGAAGGGGGCGCAGGGGGCTTGAGAGTTAGAGATGTGCGCACTCACATACCTCATACATAATTCTGAGCAAGACTCTTGATCATAAAATGCATAAAGAGACTCTTTTTGCCCAGCTCCAGTGACCAAAACATAGTAAAGGAGCTAAAAAGTGGTCCCTGTATTATTTCCTTCCCCTCCCAGTACAGCCCTTGATCCCTTTTAAACTGCTTTTCTGGTCCCTTTATGGCAAAATTATTACTTAAAAATAAGTTTTGATAACTCATAAAAATCTTGATTTGGGAAGGGGGGGGGGGGGTTGGTGGTATAACCGAGTAGGTCCGATTTGGGGGGGGGGGGTATTACCGAGTAGCGTCAAACATTTTTTATATTTTATTGGTATAATTTACAATTCTATTTTATAACCTGTGTTTCTGCAAATTTGTGTGTCACAAGTGCGAAAATATTGATTTCTCGTCCATATTTCCTGTGCCAACTATTTCCCACGTAATTAGCCGCTTTTTTTCTCCTTGTGCATCATTGATCAATTTTTTAGGAAAAGCCTTTTTTTAACAAACTTACCTTAAAGCGTGTTTTTAACTAAAAACGTTACTATCATTATTGTTATACTAAAAAACTTTTTAAAAAGACATCCGCAAAACACATAGAAATGACACGTCGTTTGAATGCCTCCCCCACCTCACCCCCCCCCCCCCGTTTTTCATTGACGACAACATATTAAGAATATTTTCATTGAATAGAGTTTGAGAAAAAAAATTTTGAAAAAATTTGGGAAAGATAATTTTTTCGTTTCCTCTTCAGAAAACAGGTGGGAGCAAATTTAAATGGTGAGGTGACAGCTGGTCAAGTTTTTTTGACTAAACATAGTTTTGGGACAAATCCGGTATTGATAATTTGTTTTTGGAGCCATCTTTGGCGTAATGCCGAGAGGTTTTCAATTTCCAAAAACACTACTGTCATAAGGAATACAGTCAACGCTTGTTGCATCGACGCTCTATATGAGGACACACTTTATTAAAGTACAAGAAAATACCATTTGCACTACAGTCCACTTTCAATAAACCGACACGCTCGGAAAAACGTCACTGTTACAAAAAACCTGTGTTGTCTGGCTGACAAAGAAATTCGACAAAGCATACCCCCGAGCACCCTAGGCTACTCCCTAGGTGTGCCAATTTATCGGGGGCTGACTGTTCTAAAAAGATGGAATTCGACTATTTAAAACATGTTATGTAGAAAGCTTTTTGCCGTACTTTTACTGTCCTTACAATGTACCCCTCTGTATTCATTGGGATACTTACAGCAAAGGTTTTTTACGTTTCAGTAGTTTAGTGGAATCGCATTGGTATTTCAAGTTAAAGGGGCATATTCACGCTTTAAAATTGGTCCCGCCAATTCAAAAAAAATTCCCGGTCATTGGATTTCTGTACGGATTTTTCAACTTGGTTTCTAACAAAACAAGGCCTAGAAATTAATTTTAGGTATGGTTTTTTTAGAAACCAAGTTGAAAAATCGGTACAAAAGTTCAATGATTAAGGAAAAAATTTTGAATTGCCGGGAAAAGTTTTGAACAGGTGAGCATGTCCCTTTAAAGGAAGGTTCAATTCCCACTAGCTGCTTACACTTTTTTATATTTTCACATCAGCTCCCCAATTTCGTTGTATGCCCGCACTGCGAAGAAAAAAGTTGGTTGCCAGCAGCAAGGTTTTCCAAGCATAGAAAAAAAGAGGGGTGGGCAAAAAAATTTGTCAGCTTAGATTCTTATTTTAACCGCAAACTATGGGGTAGTAAGAGAAGCGAAGCAGTAGAAAGGAAGCAGAATTATTGCTGTGCCCCTGCTTTGTTCCCTCTTTTACGCCTCTTTTTGAGCACATCTCCTTTTTTTGCTTGACGGATGGCAGCAGCAGGTCTAGCTAAAAAGCTGGGCTCCTATAACCAGCTAGCCAGCTCCTAGGACCAGTCAGCCAGCTATAATCGATTCTCCCGACTCTCTGCCCTGGGCTGGCTAGGACTAGGACAAGGGAACTAGTGGGAGAAATCTATATATTGCTTTGTTGCCCACTGCTGGCACACTTGCTCATTTGGCGGCATTGAGGAGGAGCAGGACATGGATTCCTGGACTGGCTGCAGAACACACTGTCACTAACTACTATTCTGGCTTCTTTGCTATGTGGAATATAAGGTCAAATTGAGCTGCTGGCATGGAGAAACTTGGAGCACAAATTATTGCAACAAATTGCCTTATTTACAGTTTTTCTATGTGTGACTTAGTTTTTCTGTGGTTTTAACAGTGTATTTGTCGGTTTTCGGCAAGCTGGATATTTTATGGCTGCTACTATAAATAATGCCAAAGCACAGCTAGTGATGCACACTTCTTGATTTCTCAGGCTCGGCTAGCTCTATCGAGTTATAGCTTAGCATACGTTGGCTAACCCTCAAAAAGGTCTAATTGAGGGTAGAAGGACTTATCAACCGGTTAAGTACATAATCGGAGATATTTTTTGACTTGATCCGTTGATTTTTTGACTTGAGTCCACCGTATACGGTGGACTCAAACACTTTTTGCACACTTTTTTGTGGTCCGAGAAACATGTTTGAGTCAGTCCTAACATACGCTAGCCTAGCCTTGGCCAAAACCTAAAAAATCGCAAAAAACCAACAGGGGTGAACATAGCAAAAAAAACCCATGTTTGTTGGATATTAGGGTTGCATTCAATCAACTGGATACCGGGTTTTTTTGGCAAATAAACCGAAACCGGTTACAAAAAATTGGGAAAACTGAAAACCGTGTTTAGCAAAATACCGGTTTTTTGCGGCAAAAAATAGCCGAAAATCACGTACAGGTCGGTTAACCGACCGAAATTTTTTTGAACAAACCGGAACCGAAAACCGGCTCTAAAACCGACCAATCTCAAAAAAAATCGAACGAATTCAACCTTATTGGATATGCCCAAAATATCGGCTTTTATGTTTTGTAAATGCAGCAACATAATGGCTTCTTAACTTTTTTAGTGATTCACTGCTTTTCTTTGGAAGTATTTTTATTTAACTGCTTAGAAAGTATAGATCAAAACTGTCCGTTGTATCTTATTTGCCTTTGTTTGTGCTACCTATCTACACCAAATGTATGAAGCTTACTCCAGCAAACAGAATCGGCTGTGTAAAAAAACATTAATTTTTTACCTATATTTAAATGCCTTTAAAATCCTCTATTTCGCGTACTAATGTAAATGTGAATATAGAGACGTCTGTAACGATCCCACTGTTTTTCAAAGTTTTCCATTGAAAACTTCTTCGGAATGCTCACACACTAATATTTCGTCAAAAATATGTCTTGGTCCCCCCTGTCTATTATAGTAATAATTTGATTGTGGCTATTAGGGTGATTATGGATAACATGATCATCTGTTAGGAAAAACAACAAGGGACCAAAGTACTTTTCATCAAAAACAACAGGGAGGTCGCAAAAATATGGGTGTGTGAGCATTCCGAATGAATACGTTAAGGTAGCATTATCGAGATTTTTCAAACTTTTTTCACAATTTTTTTTCGGTCGCAAAACTACAAGATGATTCAGGCACGATTAATTTTTTTTGTTTTTCAAAATGTTCACTGGAAACATCTTGTTGCACAAAAATATGTGATCTAAAGTAATTCCTGCCAAGACCAACATGTATTATTACGGCTCGAGAATTCAAATCCGCACATTTGTATTTCAAATATGCCTCTTAAGGAAGAAATAACAAGAAATGGGAAGTTAATTACTTTTTCTTAACATTTTTTCCTCCATTCTTTAGTCCAGCTTTTTTAAAAAGGTTTATCGTGTGGAGAAAACAGCTTGCTAAAAATATAGAAACACCCACAAAATATTAAGCAAAAAATTATATTGACCAATTTTACCAATTTGCAATTAAAACTTCAGAAAATTTTCAAATAAGCACAATGGAATTTTCTATTTTTGAGCGTATCGACATTTTTAGCTACTTCAAGCTATTTGTTTTTAATATTGAGCTAGTTCATTTTGCCCACAACCTAATAAAAGTAAGTAAAAACTTTTTTCCAACTTCATAAAAGGGTTTATTGGTTGTTCAGGGGCAACAAATGTTTGTTGTGCCGTCTAATCTAATAATTCTGGTGGTCTATGCCTGCCCTTCCAGAGTGCCCCTTTAAGCAGTAGCAAGTCTTGACTCTCCAATAATAAATAAACAGAATGTGGGAGTGCCACAAATATACAGATACATTTCTTTGTGCTTTAGTGGCAGCCATAAAAGCTGACTTTCACTATTAAAATTTCGTTTTTTATATTATGCATATGTATTTTTTACTAAAAATTATCGCGTATTTGTGTAAGTGGATGTATTTTTTGATTAATGTTGGATCTTTTAGGTAGTTTTACACGAATAAAGAAGTATTTGGAAGGCCATAGGATAGGTGTGTGTGCTATTTGGTTAAATGCAAACTAGAATCAGTGGTGGAGTGGACAAATCGTCACATCTTTAAGCCTATTGGCCGTTGGACATCTGTGAGTGCAAGTTAATTTAAAATTACCACAATGGAATTTTCTGTTTTTGTGCAACTTTTTAGGATTAGTTTTTCAATACAAAAACTGGTGTGTAGTCGTTTGAGTTACTTTGTGGCCTTTTTTGAATTCGCGCCTTTTTTGAACTTTCGTTTGTTTTGTAGTTCATAAGGCACTTTTTAGTCCCGGCTAACATATGCTGGCTTACCCTGAGCCTAAGGCCTAAGTCTGAATTTAAAAAAAATGTAAAAAACATGCATTAAACAGTTTAAAAAATTAAAATTCAAAAAGCGGGAATATGAAAAAAGCACAAAGTAACTCAAATGCCCCTATGCCATAACAACTAAATAAAATAAAAATGATAGACCAAAGGTTTGGGCTTCACAGGACGAAAAAATCCGAGGGCCGAGAAGGCCCAGAAAGCACGGTCTGAAATGTATGCCGAACTCTTATCTTTGTATTTTGAAGCTAGGATTGAGATCTTACTCATTTTTACCTGCCTTTCAAACTATTTTAATTTATTCTAATTTTATTTTTAATTATTTTCCAGCAATAATTTCCTCATCTAGTAACCAAGAAAAAAACGATTATCTAAAAACAAATCGGTAGAGAATTCAAGAAAGAGCACTTTTTTGGAAAAACATATCACTTGAGTACTCAGCTATCACTAAACGACCTAACTATAGTTTTTATTTCGGCATGAATGACAGCAGTAACAATAGTTTTGCAGGTGGCTGCGGCGACACTCTGGTCATCCCCGTCGTCCACGTCATCTTCTCAAGTGCCACAAGTAGGGCGTATTGCCAACGACCATCCTCAACACCTCAACTCTCAAGCCTTCACTTCCCCAATGGCCGCATCCAAAGATACTAGAAATGAGCCACAATGGGTGGCTCCTTCCTCAACACAAGTAAAACATTCACAAAATCGAAGTTTCTATCAAAATTTCGGCGCTAGTGGAGAATCGGTTACCACTTTTTTTCTTCAAAAAAATCAACAGGGGAACCTAGCAGTGTTCTCAATAGTCGGAGGCACAATGAAAGTGAGAATGGAAATTCAAAATTCTGACAGTCAGAAAGCTCGGGAAATTATTCTGACTGTCAGAAATGAGAGTCAGACAGGCAAATCGATCAGATCACACTGTTTTTCCATGTCTAGATCTCATTTCTGAGAGTCAGATAGAGCCTGAAAGTCAGAATAATTTCCCGCGCTTTCTGACGGTCAGAATTTTCGAATTTTCATTCTGACTTTCATTCTGCCTGTGACTATTGAGAACACTGGAACCTAGGCATGTTTTTGGAAAAAAAACAACAGGGGGGGGGGCCAAGGCAAAAATGAGAACTGATTCTTCACTAGTGCCAAAATTTCTCCAAATCTTCTATTTTCAGGATGTTCCACCCGACCTTGAGACCATTGGCACAATATTTGGCTACGCTCTTATTGCCCTTTCCTGGCTTTTGATAATTCTTACCTTTCCTTTCTCTATGGTATAGTTTGTTTGTCGCTTCTAAGATGTTAAAAGAAGTAATAATTTTGTTTAGTGTGTCTGCTTAAAAGTCATTAAAGAGTACGAACGGGTTGTCATTTTCCGGATAGGTCGCCTGGTGTTTGGTGGTGCTCGTGGTCCTGGCATGATCTTTGTCATTCCATGCATTGACACATACAGGAAAATCGATCTCAGGTGAGCCAATGCTTTACGTGGCCCAAAAATTGGCGCCGATACTTCAACTATTGAGCACCGGACACTAATTTTCCAAAATGTTTGAGAGCGTATAATTTGCATGTATAACCCGTTCAAGTATGATCGAAATTACCAAAAAGATATTCTCTGGTGATTTTCGAGAATATTCCGGAAATATTCCTATCACCCAACCCTAGTTTTGGCTAAAAATCTGTTTTTTCTAATTCCCTCTCAGGTAACCCATTGCATACGTTCCTTGGATATAAGAAGCTTAAAGAGGCTAAAAAATTTTGGGTTTCCCACAATTTTTATTACTCACGTTATAACTTTTAGGGTTGTCTCATATGCAGTGCCACCCCAAGAAATTTTGTCTAAGGACTCAGTGACTGTGTCCGTCGATGCAGTTGTTTATTTCCGAACCTCAGATCCTATTGCTTCTGTCAACAATGTAGACGATGCTATTTACTCTACCAAATTGTTGGCACAGACTACACTTAGAAATGCTCTTGGTTAGTCAATTCAGCTATAAAAAACTTTTGTCAATAAATTCCATCAAGCATATTTACATCGGCTAAATTCAGGTATGAAGACCTTGACTGAAATGTTAACTGAGCGAGAGGCTATTGCCCAGCTCTGCGAGACCATTTTGGACGAGGGAACTGAACACTGGGGTGTCAAGGTAATCAATATTATAGTTTGGAAAAAATATTCATCCAATTATTAGGTGGAACGAGTGGAAGGTAGACATGAATTTCTACTAAGTTTGTATTATCAAATCCAAAAATTTAATTTTCAGTAAAAGATATTCGTTTACCTCAACAACTCACTCGTGCTATGGCTGCAGAAGCTGAGGCTGCTAGAGAAGCACGTGCCAAAGTGGTTGCTGCAGAAGGAGAACAGAAAGTCAGATTTTATAGCAGAACATAAAAGAGCAAATGGCTATCTAATATTAATTATTCAGGCTTCTCGTGCCCTAAAAGAAGCCGCCGACGTGATCCAAGCAAACCCAGTGGCTCTCCAGCTACGTCATTTGCAGGCTTTGAACAGTATAGCGTAAGTGGCTTACTAATAAGTCTAATAACTCGGCACTTCTGATTCAAAATCGGGTTTTGGCATTTTGTTTTTGATCTATTTTTGATGATCACTTTCATGCAAGCGACCATTCAAGTTGTCACCAGTGAGCGAGCTACAAAATGACTAGACTTTTTCGTGGGAGTTGTCAACGAAAAATGTGAAAAAAAGTGTCACATCCTTTTTCAATTATAAGTGTTGTTTTGGAGAAAGTACGGCGTATAAATCAACAAATATGATGTGATTTTAGGGCAGAACACAACTCTACAATAGTCTTCCCAGTGCCAGTCGAAATGTTTGGAGCTTTTTGAAAAAGGATGAATAATTGGACTAAGTGTCTGTACTACCACATAAACTATTGTGTCAAAATTAACTAGTCATGTATTTTGTTAGTCTAGTCTCTTATTTAAAGATTTTTAACTGCCGTGTATTTTTGTTGTTTGTATGAAGATATTTATAAGTATATTCCGTGGCGTTAACCGAGTCTCTGACTTTTTCGAGAAGTCTTTTTGAATCATTCAAATTTTGATCTCAACAAGCTCGGACACAGGAAAACATGATTTTTGGGATAAATTTCTAACAACAGTGGCTTCTTTTGACGATTTTTAAACAGAAGTTTAAACAAGGTCATGATTTTTAACGGGATTTCCGACCGTTTGAGCTATTAAGTCATTTCAAAATCAATGCTTTAGCTAAAAAGCAACCCCAATCATAGCAAATATGGTATTTTGTGTACGAAGCCTAAGCCTAAGCCGAAGTAAGTACAACATTATAAAATTTAGTGATATCAGTGATTCACTCCGAATGGTCTGAGACTCACAGTTAGGGTTGTCGAGTACTCGAAATTTTCGAGTACTCGACTCGATACTCGAAACTCGAAAATTTTCGAATAATACTCGAAATTACTTGATTTCGAGTACTCGACAAACCTACTCACAATGTAGAAACTAGCCTATAAAAGCCAAATCTTTTTCTTGAAATATCTATTGTTTTAAATGTTTTTTTTGAAAAGCCATGTGCTACTTGATTGACTCCTATTATGTCTTCTTTCCTATCTATTGTTACTGCTCGTGGTGTCTACTACAGAGAAAAAGTCACTGTGTGAAAAAACTCCAATAATATACATAAAACGTAGAAGTAGATTTGTTTTTTTGAAGTTTCTGTTTTAAAACCCACTTTTGTGTGCTCTTTGACTACCTAACTGATTAAACAATCAATTGAGTACAATCACTGTCTGTGTCGAATTTATGTGCTACAATGGTAATAAAAAAGGCAAATTGAATGTACACATCTTTTTGTAGTATACTTTGGGGTTTACAATGATTAAGAACTAGGAGGAAAGACACAAAAGAAGCAAAGAAATTCTTTCTTATAAGGTTGCATGTGGTTTGAATTAAAATCGTTTCTTCAGTAGCAAAGAGGAAATTATACTTGGTGACTTTTATTTGGAAGTATTTTCAAAACCATGGCCAACCAGGAAATCCTAGGCATAGACTGCTCAAAACCCAGGACAGTGGTGCTGATCAGGTAAGTGTTTGTGCAATTTTTCAAAAAAAAGTATTATGTGTAGATGACTAGGAAAATCTAAAGTCGTAGAACAGGAAATAATTTCGCAAATAATCTTGCCTCAAAATTTTAGTATTCAAAGCATTTTTCTTCTGGAACAACGCGTTTGTTTTGAACAAAACAGCCTGAATTATTTATAAAAGATAGATTTACGTTGACTTTATTTTTCTAATTTCTATGTGATGTTTTTTCAAAATGTATTAGTAAGAAAGAAACAATTTAAGATTTTAAAAGCATTATAAAGCAGTTGTACAATAAGTTTTGTTTGAATAGTTAGATTCAATTTGCAGAATAAAATCACAAAACAATGATAATCAGTATGGTCCTCGTAGTATATGGTGTAAGTATCCGCGCCTGTCACGTGCGAGACCCGGTTCGATTCCCGCCGGGGAGGAACATTTTTTTAATTTGATATTGAATGCAATTTTTATAATATATTTCTTTCTGTATTAAAGCTCGTAAAGCCCAAGTGCACCCCCCTCTAGTGCGACCTGGACAGTATTTTTTCAAGAATCTAGAAAAAATAAAACATGCAGGCCGATGATATCGAACATGTGACATGAAAAAAGTGAAAAATCAAGTGAAAATTCACCGCACCAGGTCACAATTCGAAAATGTTTGAAATTGCTTTTCATGTTGCACTTGGTATACTGTCATTAAAGCTTGAGTCAAACACAACAAGGTACGAAATCAGCACTTTCGTATGTCCTATATAAAGAATATATCAATAAAAACACAGAACTTGCGCTGTGGCTTAGAAACTCTACTTAATTGCATCCCAAATGCGAAAAAAACAGAATAGATAAATGTTCGATTGCCGTTTGCTAAAGTCAATTCACATACCTCGTGTAGATTTATTTCCTAGTTTACTGACCATAAAATTTTTTAGCAGACTAGAACCTCATTGTTCAGCTCGACGATGTTTATAGCAACGTATGTAAAGATGGGTTCAAAGGTGTTATCCAAAATTAAAACGTTCGAAAATGTTTCTTTTAGCTTTTGGTAGAAATTTTGCGCCAAATCAAAAATCTCTCGAAATCGAAACTCGAGTACCGGATTCAAAATGGCTTCTAGTTTCCATATATGCCTGATTTTGTAAAAAAAAAATATGCAGCAACTTTGTAGAGCACATTCTGGGCTGCATTTTGGTGTACGACTCATCTTGAAAAATAAAAACCTCCGCATTCTCATGCGAAAACTTTTTACCGGGTATTCGGCGTAGAGTCTGGACTTTCATCTGGCTTGTACTATTTAAAAATCTGTAATTTTTTTTCTGTATTGAGGATAACAGTTCCGATAGTACCGTTTTGTGCTACAAACCAATAAAAAATGGCTCAAATCGAAAACACCCGTCAAAATCATTAAATCACCCGTCAAATTTTTTAAAATTCTCCTTCTCAGTAGATTTTCACATTTTTATTTTTTGCATTAGCATGTAGCCCTGAATATCTAGTTTCTGATAAGCTTTTTAACTAGCTTGTACAATTTTGAAAAAACGGGAAAAAATTAAGTTTTTCAAAACTACACTTTTTTTTTAAAATAAATTGTCCTCCCACTTTTAAAAACTGTATCGACCTAGTTGATAGCATTGCTAATACGAAAAAAAAGGATATGAAAGTATACACCTAGAACGAGAAGCTTTAAAAATTTCACGGGAGATTTAATGATTTTGACGGGAGATTCAATGTTTTTGAGGTAAATATCGATTACCGACGGTCAATGATTTTTTTTTAATTTTTGATCAAATCGTCAATTTCAGGACAAAAGTTTCTGGAAATTCGACCCTAATATCAAAATCTCATACTGAATCCGAATCCGTTGAGATCAGATCAAAATAATTCTTATGGCTGATATATAGCTATTTTGAGTAGATAGACCGGGAATTTGACACCATTTACCTATTTTAGTATATATCGACGTCCGTTTTTTCATATTCTGTGTTGTTTGTTGAGATTTGCTCGCTTTGTTGTACACGCACTGTTTGTCGTATTTATCGCTCTCATGTCTAGTTATCGTTATGTTTACGGCTGAGATGTGCAAGCGTTTCGTTGAGCTGGTCGCCGAGCACCAAGAATATCTCTTCCCGAACAGCCGCAAAAAGGATTCAGCCGCTGGTCAGAACGCTGCTTGGAAGACCGTTACCGACACACTCAACACCGAATATCGGAAAAGGGTTGCACAGCGTGGAGCAGGTCAAGCAAAAGCATTCGAATCTCAAGAAGTTGGCCAACATGATCTCCAGGATCAGAAAAAGTGAGCCTTATCTTTCTCATTTTATAAAGGATCTCAGTAATGTTTGTGTTTGAATTCAGGAGCGCATCGAAGACTGGTGGAGGTGGGCCAATGCACAAGCAGCAGCTACTCGAACAAGTACAGGTTATCTACGAGGAAGTCCGAGCTTTGAAGGCTTGTCTTTCGGCATCGAAACGTCTTTGGTCGGTTCGGTGTGATTTCCGTCATGTCATTTTCTTCTTGGGACAGCGGATATGCTCTCCGGCCGTGGTTAATGACTCATTTCGCTGTTCCTTCCACTCCTGCTCAAAAACCGGTTGGTTTTGTCTTTTTATTTATTTTCTTCCTAAGCAGTGAATTTCAGATACAACTCCTCTCTCTGTAGGACTCGGGTGTTGGTTGAACAAGTCATCGGTCGGTGGAAGCGTCGGTTCCATTCTTGCATGGAGAGCTTCGAATCGCATTGGAGCGGGTGCCTCAATTTATCATTGCCGCGCCCGTCGTACACAACATCTGCCGTTTGCGGGGGGTCTCCGATGAGAACGATGAAGAAATGAACGATGATCAACCGCCGAGGAAATCTTTGCTGAAGGTGAAAGAATGAATAGCGGATCTAGTATGAGAAATTCTATTGTTAATCGTTACTTTGAGCGTTGAATTATGTTGCTGTGGTTGCGGATTGTAATAAATAAGTTGCTGTTTATTTCGTTTTCGAGAATAAAGTTGTGAGAGGTAAGGGTAAAAGTTGAAGGTAGAGGTAAGGGTAAAAGGTAGAGGTAGAGGCAAAGGTAGAGGTAAGGGTAGATGTAAAAGGTAGAAGTAAGGGTAAGGGTAGAGGTAAGGGTAAAAGTTGAAGGTAAAAAAAGTAGAGGTAGGGTAAAAGGTCGAGGTAAGGTAAAAGGTAGAAGTAAGGGTAAAGGTAGAGGTAAGGTAATCTTTATTATAACCGCCCCTGAAGTGATCTCGCACACTGTCGCGTGTGATCGTGTACAGTTGTCGATTGCCGAATCTGAAACGTTCCCAAGTTTACCTACCCCTCCCCTCCAATTTACCCAATGGCCAGCTTAAACTTGGAAAATTTTCAAAGGTGTTAAGTTCACAGCCGTGGGTAGAGAACACTTCTATAACATTACTAACATTTTTAACAGAAATCTGTAGAACTTTACTTTATGTTTGATGGTCTAGATATCATGTTCATACCTGTTTGATAAACTTGCATCACACATCTTGGGTCTTCCATTGTGAGGGAATTCGAAAAAAATAATTGATTGCGGTCAAAATAATTTAAAGCAATATTATGCCATAATTTCCATGCAGACTTGAGCTCGAAATCAAGACTATGCAATAGTTTGCAATGCAAGCAACAATAGTTCGTTGAGTCACTGATCTTTGAACACCGTCATTTTTGCTTGGTATTCATGCCAATCAGTCATTCATTTCATATCAGCAACTGCTGTCTGACCGACAATGTTTCGCTTGTATTTATTGTTTTGTACAATCAATTATTTTTCAGGGTAATAGTCACGGGATGTCTTCTAAAAATCGCCGGCAGACGAGGAAGGCAAAAATCAGTCGAGCTCTTCCCTTCGTGGCACTATCTTGTGGTGTTCGGCTCTTACTGCCGTCTTGTTCATTGCTTTCGGGTCGCTGCAGTACTATTTGCCTCTGGCTTCCAAGTGCAACTCCTATAGCAGTACAACTCCAGCCTCCTGGGAAATGCTCTAGGTGTTTAAACTTTTAGTTCGCCAAAAATTAAATAAGTTATTTAGTGATGGAAGATGGTCGTCTGGCATATGATTTCGTCGTTGTTACTGATTTGGATCACAACAGTAAACGAGAGACAAAAAGTGGCAGGTGGTAAATTTAATTTGTTTGAAAAATCTAAAGTCTAAATTTTAGAGCTTTTGAAGAAAGGGTAATTTTCGGTGTTTTTTACATAATTTTCTTGAACCACTATTATTTAGTCGTCTCTCTCCGAATCTCGATTCAGTTGAAGTAGATTGGCATCCCGATGACAAACATAATTCTGCTGTCCAACTTTGCTGCTGGAGGACGCTCTATGGAGCTCTGATTTGGTCATTTTCGATGGACATTTGCTTGAGTAATATTTTTTGTAGACTATTTTCATAGGTTGTCAAAACAATTTATTTTTAGCTGTTGATGATCGTACGGGTGTTCTCTATCGAATTGAAGACTTCAAGAATGTCATTCCATGGGTGTTTCTCAACGATGGTCCAGGCAACACAGTCAAAGGGTTCAAGGCGAGTGGATGACAGTCAAAAATCATCAGCTTTATGTCGGTGGATTGGGAGGTATTTTTCTTTTTTGCAACAAGGCCTACCAATTATTACGTCGAAAATTTCAGGAGTGGACGACCGAGAAAGGGGAATTTGTAAATTTTCATCCAATGTATGTCAAGCTTGTGAGGTGAGGAATTTTTGAGTCCTTCGTTTAAAGAGAAAAAAATTATTTGCAGTAATACTGGTGAAGTTGAGCACTTGGACTGGATCGAAAATTACACAGAAACTCAGACGTGCAATTGAATCGAATACCCCGGGTAAGATGTGTCTGGGTCTTTTTTTTTTACTTTTTCGTTATCTAGATACATGATACACGAGGCAGCTCAGTGGTCGGATCATCATAACCGCTGGTTCTTTTTGCCGAGTAGTTTTATCCAGATCAAACTTAGTTAGGGTTCTCTACGCTTCTCTGGCCGTAAAGTTTTTTTGCTGTACCGTAGTAGCACTTTTGCTGTACACGTAAACTACCCGTTTCACTGGCACCGGCGACCTTAGTCTAACCGGGAGCCGGGTACCGACCGGTGATGACTGATGACCCTTTTTTTTCGAATTGTCAATAACTTACTTTCAGACTGCTTTTAATTTATTGGCCATACTTGGCAGTACTTCAGATTCTCAGCATATTTTTAAAGAAAAAACAAAAAAAAAACGGCGCTGGCGCAAGTGCAACTATGGCTGTTTCCACCTTGCAGTGGCCTGCGTTTGGCTCTAAGGCTTACGTCTTCATTTTTTAGTGGTTGAAAAATAAAAGTGTAATACAGGGTGGCGCAACTTTTTCGCCCTAGTTAATTTTTTCCATACACACAACTGCGCCAGATGCATTTTTCCTTCCTCGATAAACCATTCCACGCACTTTGTTTGATCTTCAGGCGAGTAAGGCATCTGAAACAACACATTTTAGAACAACAAAGCTAACATGAAAAAATGAATGTTTGATACCGAAAAATTGCCAGAGTTTCCTCTATCTAACAAAAACAAGATCTCGTCAAAAACAAAAAAATTCAAAAACTTATGGCAAAAATTAACTAGGGCAAAAAAGTTACACCACCTGTATGTTGAAAGTTATATCTCAACAGAATGCTCAAGATTTGGAGGGAAGCATGCCTCTGAAATTTGGTGATGGTTGGTACCTTTCGAACTTGTTATAATTAGACTGCAACACAGGGCGAGAGAAAGGCAAAATTAATAAAATTTTCAATCGACCAGCACCCGAAAGCTGATTTTTCTAAGTTATCGATAAAGGAAATTATGGTAGATATGGTTTTGAAAAATAGAAAAAAAAAGAAACGGCACAAAAAACTGGACATATAGGTGATTCACATCTCTGTTCGGGCCCAACCTTCATTATCGATATCGGAAAAGGTATTTTAAGGAGCACTTTGAATTTATCCCCACCACTCAATTAACCTGAGTCCTACTAGTGAATCAGTTTGGCGGAGCAGAGCAATTTTTTTTATCATTTTTCAATACCGATAACTTTTTCGCATCATAGTAATTTAAAAGTGTTAATATGCTATTTTAAGACTTACTTAAGATTTGAAATTGAAAAAAATAAAAAATTTAGTAAATTTACCGAAATTTAGTCGGGTAAATTCAGCTGATTGTAGTGATTTTGGACGGCACTGAATTGATCAACACCGAATTGATCAACACCGAATTGATCAACACCAAATTGATCAACACACCGAATTGATCAACAACAAATTGATCAACACCAAATTGATCAACACAAAATTGATCAACACCGAATTGATCAACATCGATCATTATTAAGGTTACAGGTTCGAATCCTGGTAGTAGCATGCTCGGAATTATAAATAAGTAGTCTTTTAAGGACCCGAAAGCCTCGGGGTGGGTATGAAAACCACGTGGCCCTTTTCCTAAATGGGTTTCTACCTCCAGACACAAATTTTTGGATTTAGCTGTGAGTGATTTAAATCACTGTGCATCATCCAGAATCGTGTCCTGAACACGGTTTGATTATACCGAAACAGCGGTTTGACGTATAGGGATCTCAGTTCTGACCAGGTGGTAGTACCGACAAAGTGGTACTCAGGTGGTAGTACCAAGGCACTGCCCAGCTATCGTACTCAGTTTGATGATACTCAGGTAGGTAGTGGTACTTGCATAGTGGTAGGTGGTAGATTTCTAGGTAGTAGTAACTAAATGGTAGCACTCATTTGGAAGTACCCAGGTTGTATATAAGACCATTTTTGTAGTGCATCTGACCATGTTGGTAGCTGGGTCATTCGGATGAAACTAAGTGGTCGGCCGCTTGGAGCAAAATTGTTTTTTTTTCTTTATAGGTTCCAAAACCAGTTTTCTGGACTAATTCGGGCATGCTGAAGATGGTTTGATAGAGGTAAAATGCCGTTTAATAGGGTTTTTTTAAGTTTTGGTAAAATCGAGTTTTGGTAAAATCAATTATCTCCGAATACTCAAAAACTACCCTACAAAACCTTATTTTACTATTATCAAACCATCTTCAGCATGCCCGAGTTAGTCCAAAAAACAGGTTTTGAAACATAAAAAACGTGAAAAAAAATTTGATCTAAGTGGACGACCACTTGGATTTGTTGGTACATGGAACATCCAGCAAAACTACATTTCCATGTAGTGGTACCTAAATGGTAGTATTCAGTTGGTCGTACTCAGGCGGTCGTCTCAGGTGGTCGTATGTCAGACCATTTTTAAATCCCACCATTAATGTTGTACCATCTTGGTGCCAGCACCTCAGTTCCTCACCCGGGTACCGCTACTAAGGTATTTCCAACTGAGTACCGATACCACGGTTTCTATTTAAAGCATGGTGGTATATCAGAGAAAATACGATAAATACCCCGGCATTGGGGTTTTGGCAACTGAAGTCGTTATTTTGGTACTGTCAAACTGTGTTCAGGACACAATTCTGATTATGATACAATAGTTTTCATTTACTTTTGAATAAATCCAAAATTCCGTGTTTTGGATGTAGATACCTGTTTATGGAAAGTGCCAGGTGGTTTTCCTAACCACCCTGAGGCTTACTGGTCGGCTTATGACTTATTTATTAAGAAAATAAAATATCTGCTGCCACCAGGATTCGAACCTGTAACCTTATAATAATGTGTTGATCAATTCGGTGTTGATCAATTCGGTTGTTGATCAATTCGGTTGTTGATCAATTCGGTGTTGATCAATTCGATGTTGATCAATTTGGTGTTGATCAATTCGCTTAACGCCAGTGATTTTTTATATGTTTTTACTTGTCATTTATAGAAAACATTATCCAATAAATTTCAGGAGAGTTTCGAGCCAGGCCTATAATGAGATTGAGGATGAATTCCAAGGTTTTTGCTTTATTTTTTGTTTACTAATAATGAACAAAGACATGTTTAGGCTCAAATCTTCTGTTCATTGCTGACTCTAGCTTCTCCAAAATTGATGTGAAGGAAATTGGTAGCAAGGGGATGGCTCAAGGGGTAGGGCTGCCTTTAATTTTTTGATTTTGATTTTTCTATTGTGTTAAATATAGCAGGTTTATTTCAGGTTTCTCAGCGTTCCAATTTGTGCCCGGCACCAACGATGATCTAGTGGTTGCGTTAAAATCTCAGGAAAAGGATGGAGTGGCTGTGGCTTCCTACCTCATTGTCTTCTCTGTGAGCACTGGTCGCGTTCTGCTGGATGAACAAGCCCTGAGTGGAGCACACAAGTTCGAGGGAATAGCCTTCGTCTAAAGAATTCCGCTCCCAAAATTTCACTTGCTTTTTTTCAGTAATTACTGTGGTTGTTGTAAAAGGGTAATATAAAGTTCTATTATTGTGTTGACTGTGATAGTAATAAGCGCCTAGGTCTTTGCTGGGGATAGTTTATGTTGTAAATAAAACGTTTCGCTTGCTCTTGGCTAGAATTAGTTTTCCTGTTTGGATTATTGATAAACGCAATAAATAATCCCTACTTAATGGCCTTGTGATATTTACTTTTTTCGTTGTTGTGGTGTTACAGGGTGCTTTTTCAAAACGGGGTAATAATTAGAAGTGACGGCTAAATTCTAGTATACACCCGTCACTCAAGTCTGGTATACACCCTTCAGTCAAATTAGCTTGGGGGACCAAGACAATTTTTTTTAAATTAAAAATTTAAAATTAAATAAATTAAAAATTTAAAAAAATTTCCTTGGTCCCCCAAGCTAAATTGACTGAAGGTGTATACCAGACTTGAGTGAAGGTGTATACTAGAACTGTTCCGAAGTGACTTATTGAGTTTACGTTCCACCGCAATTAGTAAGCTTGTTTAAGCATGCATAGTTTGATATCAAATCATGAGTTTTACCAGCTACTAAACTTTTCAAAAATAAAGGAGTTAGATTTTGTTTTTGAAGTATGGAGTATCGGTAGTGAGGGTTTAAGCGCTCGGTCAGTGGCCAGGCCTCAGCTATATTAAACTGGGCATGTGTCATAAGATGCTGATGGAATGCTATTTCAAACACAGGAAAGGTAAAATATCAATTGACCACCATTTTTTTTCGGAATATTTGAAACTTTTGATTAAAAATCGACAATTTTGACAGTAAAAGTTTTTTGGAAAGTCACCTCTAATACCAAAATCTCTTCCTGAATCCGAATCCGTTGAGATCAGGTCCGAAAAATTTCAGGAAGCTGAGATATCCTTTAAAGTAGGGAAGCGATCCAAATTTTCTGTGTGGTCTGCTCAAAATATCTCAGCTCCCTAAACTTTTTCGGACCTGATCTCAACGGATTCGAATTCAGGAAGAGATTTTGATATTAGAGGTGACTTTCCGGTAACTTTACTGTCAAAAACGTCGATTTTAATCAAAAGTTTCAAATATTCTGAAAAAATGGTGGTCATTTGATGCCCGTCCCACAGAAAACCGAATGTTGAAATTCAATTTGCAAGGACTGGTATAACTGGTATAGCATTGTAAAATTATCTTCATATACCCTGTAATTTTTCTTTTGTTGTGGTGGAATAATTATTCCTTTCTCTGTCTCTAATCCCGTTTCAAATTAGCGGTCAAGTAGGCGGCATATCGTAAAGGCATATGTAGATGTTTTTCTTCACAAATTCCCTCAAACTTTATAGATTGGTTAGTCTGTGGTTTTAATTGTGTATAGTATCAGCTTTTTATAAATAAAATTCAACTTTTAAAGTTTTGCATAAATTATCGTTTTTCTCAAGATTTGCATCCATAATTTTCAGTCGAGGCCAGGGTAGGTGTGTGTATAGAAATGGCCGGCCATGAAGATCATTCCCAGCATATGCATGCTCATCATGAGCCAAGCATTACTTCCAAGAATCTCACTGATCTGATAGCTAATTCTCCAGCTTTTTTGAATACTACTCTATCACCCGTGGACACTACCGCAACTCCTCTGACCACTACAGTTCAACATCGGGACATGCGCACCATGACCATCACAATAACCAACACCATGGTGTGGTCGAAAGTGGTCGACTGCTGGCTATTCGGCGTCGGATTCACATGGTAAAGTTTTGTAAATTAACAGCTTTTACTCTGATGAATTTCAGCAGGTCATGATGGTCACAACATGAAGATGTACTTCCATGGAGGTGGTTGACTAGGACGTGTAAGTTATATTGGTCAATGTTTGTTGCAGGATGTACGGAAGTGATTCTATTCGATTTGGCGCATAGACTCTTGCTTTGGTAAGACAAAACAAGTTCATGATTAGTGCTGTAAAGGCATTATTTACAATTAATGAGTGAGCATCGCGGGTGTCCTGGAACTTTCGGAAACATTTTGGAAGTCATTTTGGAACTTTTTTTCTGAAAAAGTAGTAAACATGATATCTACAACCTTATGCTCAAACTAACTCCAAGAAGCAGAGCTATATGTTGAATTTGGGTTGTATGGATCATTGTCCACAAAAGTTCCTAAAATTTTCGGTCATTCTGAGAAAAGTTGTATGTGATCATTTCCATTTGAGTTTCTGGAAAAAACATAACTTCTGAAATAGTTTCGGAAAGTTTCGGGACACTCCTGGTCAGTATCCACTGTAATGACGAATGCACAAAGTTATTTTGTCGATGTTGCCTGGTATATTTCGAACCTCGCTAATTCGCAATTCAATGGACTGGTCTATAGGTCGTGTATTACGGTTCGCGAGTTGGCAAAATTAGCGGTTCCGTGAGATTTATTCCTATGACGCTGTTTATGCTGGTCGTAGTGCCAATGCTGAAATATCAGCACAATGTACATGATCTAATATATTATATTTCAGGTCTATTGTTTTCTTGTGTTCTGATCTTTTTTATGGTAATACCTTTGCTCCACTTCAAGTTTTTTAGCACCTCACTGAATAAAATTTTCACTAATCCAGGCAGCCACTTACGAGGGCATCAAATGGTTCCGAGTCTACTTCCAGATGTGTCCAACAGCCAGCCAACCAACCAGCGTCCTATCCTATCCTCTCTTTGAACGATCTGAAGAACCGCAGTGTGAGGATGCCCTCATCCAAAAGACATCCAATGGTGGGGACAATGGTGGTCTAGCCAGCACTGATCAGGTGTATGCTCCCACGGTAACCCAGGAATAGGCAACAACCAGCAACATGCCATTTCACGGTTGGCTCACAAAAAGAGTTTTTCAAATTTTTATATTCGACGTGTTTCAGCCGTATGTTTGACTTCCTGAATAGCACTGTGAGCCGCACCTCCCACTAGTATCGTCCAGACTAATTGAGGCTTGCCTGTACTGCTTACAGTTGACTATTGCTTACTGGCTGATGTTGATCATCATGACCTACAATGTTTATTTGACGGGTAGGTGTATTGATCACGGCTACTAGACCGGGATTGTATATTGAATATCGAACCAAGCAAAGCAAGTTGGACCCAGAACCATAACTGTCTGTCGACTGGCTACTTGTTTGCCTGGTGTACTTCTTGCATTATGAGGAAGCCACCAACTTATCTACTTAAAGGGCCATTTATCCGACAACGGTTGTCTCCCCCAATTATTTTTTTTTTCTGTATCGTTGGATTACGTACAAATTTTTCAACTTGGTTTCTCACAAAAATATACCTAAAATTAAATTCTAGCCTTGTTTTGTTAGAAACCAAGTTGAAAAAATCTTTACAGAAGTTGAATGATTAGGCAAAGAAATTTGAATTGGCGGGGACAGTTCAAAACAGGTGGCAATGGCCCTTCAAGTTACTCCGAAAACTTAACTCCGAAAACTTCGCTCCCGCCTAGGGTCCGACATTTTTTCGCTTTAACTTTTAAAACTTATTCCTAATTTGATTCGTCCGTCTAGTCAGAAAAATGTAGGAATGCTGAATTTACAAGGTTATTTGAATTTTTTAAACCTTTTCTTTGAGCATATTTTTGTGATCGAATTTCAATATTCTGCCAACGTAAATCGACTCAGAATCGAAAAGAAATTTTTGATATATAATGTAAAAAACACGATTTTTGCTTGGCCAACCCCCCCCCCCCTGTGGTTTGGATCCTGGTCTCTGGTGTCCCTTGGATGGACAAGAAAAAAAATTGTGTTTTTGATATTATGTACCAGAAAATTTTCTCTTTAATTCTGAATCAATCTGCGTTTACAGAATTTCAAAATTCGATCATGAAAAAAAGTTATGCTTTGAGGAAAAGGCTTAAAATATTTAAATAGCCCTGTACTTGTCACTTTTTAGAGGCTACACAATTTCACCATTGAGACCCGTGGATCTCAATAGAGTGATACCCCATATTCCAAAGATGTTTACCACTACATAAACTAGACTGCACAGTTTTTTTTTAAATTTTAGCAACTTTCTAAATTAGTTAAAAACGGTTACCGTCTACGGCCACGTGTATTTCGTATTTGAAAAACACTTCGGAGTTAGAGAAGCTGCCCCCGCCAATTCAAACTATGAAACAGTCGTAGCCGTAGACGGTGATTGTCGATCCGTAAGGAGGTAATCAGTATTGACAATTTGATCTTTAGCTTACCACAGATAGCATTTAAAAAAAAATACGCGAGCCAATCGCGATCCCAAATAGATCGTGAGCAATATAGTTCGCGATTATCGAGAGCAAGGCTTATGCGAGCCGTTGATGAGCCTTTGGCTCATCAACGGCTCGCGAGGAATTTAATTGTTCTAAATCAGCGCGAGCTTCGCTCATAAAAGCCAGTTCATGCACTGAAACCGTAAAACTGATTAAGAGGATCAAAAAATTTTCGGGTTTTCGATTCATTGAAATTTCGATGCATCGACAACCTAGTTAAGGCTGAATTATCGAAAAACTTTAAAAGGCATAAACTGATTTGGTTTGCGAAAAGGCTAAATTATGCCACGAAAAAGATTATTTCTGCCACGAAAAACGACATACCACGAAAAAGCGGATATAAGCCACGAAAAAGCTGAAATGTACCACGAAAAAGCTGAAATGTGCCACGGAAAAAAATTATTTATGCCTTTTTGTGTCAAGACCAACCAAAATTTTGCAATATTTTTAAAAGAATTCAAATTTTTTAATCATGAAATAACTTGGACCCCTCAGAATCCCACCCCGGAATGGCCAGAACCCCTGAAAGTGGTTTTTTGGGGTTTACTAAAGGGGGATGAACTTTTGCGAAAATTCGATTGAGCGGATCAGAATCCCGTTTCCGATCGACTGAATCACTCAGAATTCCAGGTTTTGGTGGTTTTGAGTGGTTCAGGGTGGAATCTGAGTGATTCAAGCCGATCGGACCGGGATTCTATCCGCTCAATCGAATTTTCGCAAAAAGTTTACCCCCTTAGTAAACCCCAAAAAACCAACTTTCAGGGCTTCTGGCCATTCCGGTGGTGGGATTCTGAGGATCCAATTTATTTCATGACTTAAAAAATTTGAATTTTTGCAAAAATGCAAAATTTGGTTGTCTTGGACAGAAAAAGCATAAATAATTTTTTCGTGGTACATTTCAGCCTTTTTCGTGGCTTATATTCCGCTTTTTCGTGTGGTATGTCTTGGGGGGGGGGGGGGGCAAGTAAAGTTTACCATTTACCGATCTTCTGGCATAAGTTAAACCTGATTAAAAGGAGTTAACTCAGGTTTCGGTTTGCATGTACGTATCATACGGACTTCTCATGGAAATTTAGGTAGAAAAAGCGTATTATTTTTATTTTGACCAACTTTACTTTATTCATGCTAGCCAGATGGATATCGAGAGTACGCAATTACGCACTCCGGGTTTTGGATTTGGATAGAGAAAACGAGTAGGAAAATCCATTTTGCCAGTCCTATCAAAATGAATTGCTTGGTATGATAGCATGGATTGTTTGTTCATTACAAAAAATTATTTTTCAGGCCATCCAGGTGTATTAATCACACCATCCCAGGATACTCACATCTGGCTTTGGGATTTGAGGGGCAGAAATTGCAATTTAGTCTAATCAATCCTAATTCCTTACAGGATTTTACACATGATAGCATGGTTTGTTTTTGATTTTGAAAATTTTTAAATTTTTCAGGTCATCCAGGTGGATATCCACCAGGACCAGGCACCTACCCCTGATTTTGGAAGTTCGGGTGGATAAATCGAAGTTTTGGTCTTTTAAAACCCGATTCACCACACGATTATACATATGATGGCACAGTTTGTTTTCGATTTAAGACTTCTTTATATTTTTTCAGGTCATCCATGGATACCCACCTGGACCAGGTTACCCACCCTTCATTTTGTGTTCGGGTAAGCGAGAAAACACAATTTTGGTCTTATTTACCTGACTCTCTGCACGATTTAACATATGACAGCATGTTTATTTTAAAAATTGACTTTCTTTCTGTTTCAGGACATTGAGTTTGGATATCCGATCCACCTGACCAGTGGTATGCACCCTAAGTTTGGGTTTAGGTGGGTAAAATCGCACTTTCGGTACTGAACGAACTGGTTTTGCAATGCGACTTCAGTTCAAAATACGTGGTTTGTTTTTGATTTCAACTAAGTTTTATTTTTTAGGGCAGCTAGGTAGACGTCCACTTGACAGGGGCATACATATTTGAAATAAAATACGATAAAGAGTTATATTGCACTCAACACCGACCAACACAGGCAAATATTCATCGAATGAACAAAATATTGAGTATAAAACAGGTGAGTCTAACCGAAATAGACAAAAATTTCAGCTCGGAAGAACCAAAATCAAATTTTCAAACAGTCAAATTATTTCCCGCCCAATTGTCACAAAGCCGAGTTTTACTTGGGCCCAGTTGTCCTAAAAACGAATCGTGTTAAGACAATTTTTCTTTGTTCAAATTGTTTTTGGACCAATTTTGTACGCATGGTACTTTTCCTTGCATCAGATTACTTTTTTTTGCATCAGAAATACTTTTTTTTGCATCAGATATACTTTTTTTGCATCAGATTTATTTTGCATCAGATATACTTTTTTTTGCATCAGATATACTTTTTTTGCATCAGATTTACTATTCTTGCATCAGATCTGTTTTGCATCAGATATACTTCTTTTTGCATCAGATTCACTTGTTTCGCATCAGATATACAATTTTCTACAATACAGTTCTCAAACTATACAGTTATAAAACTATACAGTCAAACTATACAGCTATACAGTCTATACAGTTCTCAAACCATCTTAAACCACCCCAAACTACTGAAGATCGAGCAAGATATGTACTCAGTTGATCACCAGTTTCCCGTTAATTTTTTTACACGATTTTCACGGGTTCTTTACTGTTTACTCAACATTGTCTGCAATATATTTTTACCTAGGCAGGAGTACACAAGTGGAGTATCCAGTTGGTGTACCCAGGTGTGCGACTCAGATAGTGGTACCCAAGTCGGAGTATCCAGATGGTGATATTCACGATGGAGTTTGACTGCATTGACCTGCATTTATATGTCATTTTTGAAGTAAAATCATCGACAACCTTGTAGATGAATACACATTATCCGGACACATACGTAAACTTAGTCAAGTAAATTAACTACATTAACATACATCAAGCAAGATCGTCAAGGAAAATCTGCAAAATGCTCGATATGAGGCCACCTTCAGGGCAGTCCCTTGGAGTTGCCCAGGTGGCCTTATTTGAAGTTTGATTAAATGAGGAAAGCAAATTTTTTATTGACAACAAACAAAAATAAAATGGCGAAAATGAGACTTCTGTGAATTCATTATCTTGCATGTTTCTAGCTTTCTTTGGCCTTCCTACTTGTTTTCTTTGATCCATATTTTGACTTCGAAGCACTTGAGGCACCTGGATGCGCTTATCCAACACCATAGCTAAACACATAAATGGCACGGGTTTGTATAGCCCAATTCCGCTTCTGCTCAATGACCTGAAAAAAAGTAATTTTACTAATGAACCTTATGAAAAATTTCAGACCTTATCGACATATACAAAGGGCACTTCGGCATCCACTCCATCTGCAGAACTATGCATCGACTTTCTCTCAAAAATTCCAATAGCTAGTATGCAGGCCAACTGCTCATCGGAAAGACTTGTACTTGCTTCCACCAGGTGCCTGTCATCAAAGTTAACGGAGTCCAGCAGAGTATCATCAGTATTCTTGCAGTTGAAAGGCAGATCAGAATATTCAGTTTCTTGATGGCCAGACATCGAAGAACTTCCATTTGTAGAGGCGTTGATTGAAGTTGCCTGAATAATTGGTCAATTATAAATTGCATCAGAGAAAAGAAAGAAAGCAAATGAAATATCTTAGAATCAGGCAATTCAGAAGACAGGCTTTAAAAATGAGTAATGAATTCTTACTGATAGAGCGAGTTGTGCCATACTCCTGCACTGAAAATGAGTCCTTTGCCAAGAGCCCCATCCAATTCCAGTTTGATCCCGGCTGCTTCAGCTGCATTCTTCAAACTCAGCTGAGCTTTGCTTCTCTCGAAATATTCCAATTGGCAGGCCGCTCTCTCCAGATGGTATTGAACGATCAGACAAGGCGAGACATCGGCAGACTTAGCGTCCAATAGTAATTCCAACTGTTCAAACTAAAAATGATCAAGAATTTATGAGATCGTAACTTTAGAGCAGCACTTACAATAGCATCGATGATTTTCTTTAACTCAGGCGACTTTTCATCCAACACCACTGCAACCCTTTTCATAAGACGTGGAGTAGACCAGACAACGTGAAAGCTCAGCTTTTGCGGAGGCAATTCTAACACATGAAATCCGACGACGTAAACTTCATCCAGATCCACTGGAACACGGTTCATTCTCAGAGCGTATTGTTTGAGATCTTCAGCTGTCATCTTTTCCATCTCTGGATGCTGCTTTCTACGCTCTCGCCACAAAATATTCTCGACCTGCTTTTGAGTAGGAATAGTTTGCCACCTATCCTTAACAATAAAAATGTGATAAAAATGCTAAAAAACTAATCCTCTTACATTAGCCATCTTCTTTAATATTTGAAGTGCTGTCTGTTTGTTGGCCAGACCTTCTTGGATTCGAACTTTGACTTGCTCAGAAAGTGTACTGCCTTCTTCACCCTCTACGTCCCGATGTTCTCCAATAGACGTTTCAACCCTTACAGCCATTGAATCATTTTCGAAAATGACGTAGCATTTCATTGGAAAAAGGTAACCTTTCTAGCGGCTGAACTTGCAAATGTAAGTGTCCATCTTGACTGACTCATTTGGATGGCTCACAATACTGAACTTTAAATTTATATCTGAAAATTCTAAGCAAGAAAAAGTTACAGCTTCCACTTCGGTTTTCACCTTCAAACAAGTCAAAAACGATGCTTGGTCAGAGAAATTTTTGAGGAGCTTCCTTGGGACATTTTTGACGCCTCAGCGAGTGCGCTTCGGAGACGGAGATGCTTCTACTTCAGATTCAGCACTTATCAACGACCTTTGCTGAACAGAATGCATACTGGCATCATCCAAATTTGAAAAGTCCATATTGACACTGAAAAATGAGGCCATTATTGGAGAAACACTGCACAACAGCCTATCTGATGCAAAAAGAAGTAAATCTGATGCAAAAAGAAGTATTTCTGATCCAAAAACAGATCTGATGCAAGAATAAGTAAATCTGATGCAAAAGAAAGTATATCTGATGCAAAAAAAAGTATTTCTGATGCAAAAAAATCTGATGCAAAGAAAAGTATATCTGATGCAAAAAAATCTGATGCAAAAAAAGTATATCTGATGCAAAAAAAAGTATTTCTGATGCAAAAAAAAGTAAATCTGATGCAAGAAAAAGGATTTGCGATTTTGTACGATCTCAATTGTTTTTGTGCCAGCTGTCCGAATCTGAATTGTCATATCTCCGAATATCTTTCGAGATCAGTTGTCAAAAAGCCGAGTTGTACGTGTTCTCAGTTTTCAGGATCCGAGTCCGCAGCCACCCGTTCACACCCCTCCCGAAAAAAAGTTGCCTTGGTCTTCCCTGTTGATTTTTTCGCAAAATTTTTTAAAATTATTCTCAATTAACTCTGTTGTTTTTTTTTGCAATTTTTTCACTTCTTTTTGTTTTTTCATGTCTGTTGTCTTATTTGTGACCTTTTTCACATTGTCTACTTTTCGCCTGACAAAATTTTTTTGTTGTCCAGTAAAGATGAAGCTGAAAATACAATATATCCTGGTATTATCACTTTGCGTAACAAAGAATGACTAAACTTTGATGAAAATAACAAATTTTGAAGAATTTTTTACCTTTTACAAAAAAATTCTCATAAAAACAACAGGGAGGACCAAGGCAAATTTTAAAAAATTTTAAAAAACTTGTTGTTCCAAAATTCAGTTACAGCGATTTTATGAATGTCAGATTCTTAGTTTGGGTATTCTATTCTAGCGCCGAACCCAGCTGTAAACCAAGTTCAAGGATGGAAAGGTTTACAAACCCTTTTCGAAAAACGGATTTCCTCGGGAAAATCGATATTTATGTCAAAATAACCTTTTCGAGGCGCTATCTGGTTTTCTAGTAGCGCTCTCTCTCTTCTTGTAAGCTAACTGTTGCTGAAGTGTTCACAAGAATCAGGGTTTTGCCACGAAAAGCTGTTGTGGCCTTCCGTATATTTAGTTCAAGGCGGACTTATAAAACTTTATTCCGCCTTAACCGTTCCACCTCGTTTAGCTGAGTAGTCCACGTAACCAATCTCAGTCTGCTGATTCTAACCAGTTTTTTTGCAATAATATTATCTATAAATATCTCTATACTTCTTCGTATTGAGAATGTGAGTGCAGACATGTTGCTTAAATGCGCCATTCAAACAAGATATCTATTACTTTTTTTCTCAATTTATTTGATGAATTTCAGCCAAAACTCAGGTAGTAATGTCATCTTTTCATAAAACCACTGATTTATCATTTTAAGTATCCTGCAATTTGATATGTCGAAGTTGCGGTCACACGGTGACCACATCTGCAGCTCTTCGAAATAAGAAAAGCGACACAGTAAGAAGTATTTTCGCATGTTTATGATTTTAGGTGAATAATTATTCAGGCCCTTCAACACTATAATATGTCCATACTCGGCAAAGATACTCTAGTGCAAATATTCCAGAATCCAGTCCGTAAGAACCTTTGAAATTCAAAAATCGGAAGATCAGTCTGAGAAAATATCAAAATTAATGTTTTTGTCTAGGCACCTTGGTCATAGTCGGCATTGCAAAACCTTCAAAAAAATTCATCACTTAGAATAGTCAGGGAAGTAAAAACGGATACTATAGTCAACCCACAATCTTAACCGAACATTATAAACTAAAAGGGTAATTTAGCTAAAATAGAGACGTGGGGCCCACCACTTCCTCATATAATCTAAAAATTTATATCAGTATGCAAATATTCAAAAGCCACAATTCGAAAAACAATAACTTCTCAGAGAAGTTATGAACGGCAAATTTATTTATTACAGACAAGGCATACAAAATATTTTATTATTATGGCAACATCAGGAATATTTTCCTAGTGTCTCTTCGCAGACCTAATATTTCTGCTTGATTTCATGTTGCCCACAGAGTTGTCTCGGCTCACATAGTTCAGGAAGGATCGAAGAGCACCAAATTCAAGAGTAATCTGCTGTCCAGCCGCATCTTGACCATTTCCCTTCAGAGTATAGGTGCGACTATCCTGACTGACCGTATATTCAAGCACGGCACTTTCATCTGCAGAGCCAACCTCGCACTGAATTGTCCAAGAGTGCGACTTCGCCTAACCTAGAATCAACACTTTGATCACAAAAAACATTAACGGAAACGTTAGTCGGAATGTCACTTTATTCTTCTTTGGGCCGGTGACAGGGATCGAATACGACGGCGAAGCTGCTCCGTAGAAAAACAATCCACATTGTCGATCATCACCTCAGACCTTAAATATAACACATTAAACTAGCCAGCCGAGAGTTTCAAAATAGATGCAACGGACATAAATTTTTTCACAGGTTGCCTAAGAATATTTCCATAATTCGACTTGGTTAGTATTGAGCTCGTTAAACCACTGGAAATACTTGGCGATCATGTAAAAGGACACCCATGGTATGCTTTTATTTAATAACTTACTTGTCGCAATAAGGGTTAACCACTTGATTTGAATTCGGATCACGAGCTGCTGGCTTCGGAATCTTAGGAAGACAATTGGCATCGAATTTTTTCATGCGCCCATTTACATCCGGAACAAAGTCTATTGCGTTGATTTGCTTGCTCATTCGACCACCAGATTTATTGACTATTCCACGCTCCTGCAATTACAATTTTAACTTATGAGATATGCATCCCCAAATCTCACCAGCAGTTCAACGTCATCCATCGCACTGAATTATTCGATAAATTTTGTTTACGCACCGACACACAGGTAAAAAAGACTTACAGGAAGCAGCCATATTTTCAAGTTCAGGAGATGGTCGTCCATAAGTGCTTCGAGCGCAATTACGATCCACAATTTTCTCGGACAGAAGTGCGAATTCATCTTTTGGCCCAAAATAGAAAACATTTCAGAGTATGAAGCTTATCATAGAAAGTGAAATCATACGGTGATTTAGTCCAGGGCACACCATTGCTGTCCTGCCAACCTGCAAATATGAGATAATAACAGGCGAAATAAGCAAAATTTCCAGTGACCTTTCTTGCGAACGTAGCTGTCATTCATCATACTTAGCTGTGGACTAGTGACACTGGGCGAGTTAGCAGTAATAATTTCTGATTGCGAAGACATGTTGCTCAAAGAATCGTCACCAATGCAATACTGAATTCAATTCAGAATTCAAGATTAAAAATATTAACTCTGGTTTTCATAATACCTCGCTATGATGCTTGGAAGCTAACTGCACTCGGCGAGAAAGCTCTTTCTTATCGGAAACTTGATCTTTGGGACCTTTGCTTGATCGTTGTGAAGCTCGCATTTGAAGTAAGCACAATCGAAAAGAAGCAACTTATTCGGAGCGTGATTCTCCGTCAACTGATATCAATTCCTGGAAAATACCTATTTGAGTTTTTTTTTGTTAAAATTATTTTTGTCCTACAAATATGTTAAGATTTTTTTCAAATTTAAAATTTCAAGCCGGTACCATTCTCCAGAATTAGAATTCCTTGATTTCCCCTTTATAACTTTTAAAACCTCCTTGAGAAATTCTTTGGCCAATTTTTCAAAATTTTCGTTTCCCGGAGTATTATACAACCCTACAAAACTCAAATGTTGTAAAGTTAAAAAATGGACATACCTGAATTTCACAGCAAAATATCTTAATTTTGCAGCAAATTTTTGTTTTCCCTTTTTCTCTGAGAATTTTTGCCATTTCTTTAAGGTGATAACACTATTATGTAGCCCCACGATTCTAGTTTCTAGCAAAGTATAGATCAGTAGAAGATCTATAGAAAATTTATAACAAAAAAGTAAAAGTATGAACCAAATTATTTTTTTATTTGCTTCACACTTTTTTTACCTTTTTGTTTAAATTTTCTATAGATCTTCCACTAATCTATACCTTGCTAGAAACTAGAATCACAGGGCCACACGATTGTGTTATTATCTTGAAAATGAAAAAAAAAACTAATAGAAAAAGGCAAAACAAAAATTTGCTGCAAATTTAGATATTTTGCTGCGAAATTCAGGTATTCCCTTAAAAAATTTCAAGAGATTTATACTTTTCAAAGTACAGAACCACTCCTATTTTAGCAGAAACTTTCCATGTCATAACTGCCGATGGTGATATTTTCATTTTTAATTGCCACATTATTTCTCACGATAGAAACTTATTTGTAGGGCCGATCTAAAATTTTCTGGTAAATCTTACATGGAGGACACTTGGTTTCCAGGTATTTTTTAAGTTTTACCGCCAGGTATATTATAAAATTTATTAGGCATGAGGTGGACAGCTTGTGTTTGCACGTAATAGTTTTTTTAAACCAATATTTAGTCTAATAAATTAATTTTTTCTGTAGAAAATGTGGTTCTCACATGGGATGGTAAACATTTCTGTCGCAAATATATCCAAATTTTAACTTTGTGTTCACAATTAAGGTATTTTGAGTCCTCGAAAGATGATTTCGGTAATGTTATAAAAAGTTTGTTTATAATTTTTAACCAATCCAATTTCTAGTTGGCCTTGTGCTTGACTACCTTATCGGCTCTGAGTGTATGTGTAGTTTTTCAGAATTGTTTTACCATAAAAATATTTCAGATGCAGACACTTTGACTCTGGGTTATCGCCTATGATTGCCACACTCCATTCTGAATAGTCAATATGATATTTCCATGATTGCGTAAAATATTTATTGAAATTTTTGTGATATCTCATTGCCTTTTCTTGCACAATATCTTCTACCTACAAGTCAGATAAAAATTTCTCGCTCATCTAACTGTTAATACTCCACTTCAAACAGCTTAAATTTTCTTCCACATCCGATAATATTCCACCCTAAAAATCTCAAAACTTTCCACTGGTAGGATGCCTTGAAAGTGACAAGCGAAAGAGAAATATAACATACAGATGCCAAAATGAGAAAAAATCAAAAATCTTCGAAAGATCATCTTGCAATCAATGGTCTAAGTTTGATGGCTAAACATGTAATCAAATGTAGGATAATAGAAATTGGATATAAGTTTTTTCGAGTCGTTCCAGGTTTTACGGTACCAGCTAAAAGATGTCTTAGCCCTTCAGATTGGAGACGTATTTTGCTAAACCTAAATCCGTAACTGAGGAACTATCGAGTTGAAGCACCTAACGAGAACCGTAGACTCAAGCCTCGTACCAATGACTGAGAGTAAATCTCATGATTTTTAACGTGAAAAGGGCTGTAAACTTTTTCTTCTTCATAAAAAATTTTTTCTGTTGGTGTCATTTTGTAGCTGAGATTCAATGCTACCAATAAATTTTTCCCAGCCACAAATCTTTGAAAAAACTTTGATAAACTGCGATACTCTCACTCTGCCTTTCACTTTCCCTTTAGTCATTTGACTGAAAGGCAGAGTGAGAGAAATTAATAAATTAGACGTTGTTTGAAAATTTGAGATAAGCAATAAGAATCCGCCCAAGCGTCCGCGCTCAGAATTAGAATTAGGATTCTTAGACTGATTCTTGAAATTTTGTGTATGCCCTTTAAATGGGCATGCCCACGCTAGTAAGAGGTGGTGCCCGGGAATTCAAACATTTTTCCTAATTATTGAAGTTATATACAGATTTTTTAACTTGGTTTCTAACAAAACAAGGCATAGAATTTAATTTAGTTAGTTTAGTTAGAAACCAAGTTCGAAAATCCGTATAGAAGTTGAATGATAGGGAAAAAATTTGAATTGGCGAGCACCACTCTTTTTAGCGTGTGCATGCCCCTTTTTAAATCTCCCCAGGGGCTAAACTTCAGGCACCTGTTCCTGGCATTTATTAATATTGCCCAGCCCGGTGCCACGGATTATTAGGTAGCTCAGACATTGGCACCAGGCAAGGAATGAAAAATTGATCATTTAAACCTTTCTACATAGCGGCACCGGCCTGTCGCCGAAGAAATTTTCAAGAGATTTTTACGTCATAAATTCTTCGGCACCAGGCCGGTGCCGAAGAAACTTTAAATGATCTATTTTTTTATTTCTAGCCCGGTGCTGATGTCTGAGCTACCTAATAATCCGCAGCAATGGGCTGGATAATATTAATAAGTGCCAGGAACAGGTGCCTGAAGTTTAGATGGTGCCGAGATTTACAGCACTGGTCGAATCACCCAAAAAGTTCTTTCACGCCTAGGATTCAAAACTTTTATTACTCAAATTTTTATACTTTTCCTTTTGCTCCTTTTGATTTGAGTCTGATGTAAAAAATCGTAAAGATTCTTTTTACAGATGCTTAAAAATGAAATAATTTTGCCACTTAGACCCGCAACGCTCGATTTAACGACACCCCTTTTCTAAAATTAAGACCATCGAATCAGAACTAAAAACTGATCTTTGAAAATTAGGTTAAAAATGTGTTTGATCCTAGGCGGGAACGAATTTTTTGTCCTGACGTTAAATCAAAAGCCCACCCAAAAAGACCTAACAACCACTAAAAATATTTTTTCCTTGCTATCATAATAGAAATGTTATTCATTGTTACTTTCATGCAAAACCGATAATTTATAGTGATTAATGCAAAAATCAAGTTATCATTTATCCATCCACTAAACATACATCAGTCCGGGTCACCTCACCAAAAATATGATCAATGGGCTCGTGCTGCACATAATTTCACACTTGCTACACATCTCGAGACTAAATGGCGCTCAAGGAGTGTCAACTTTCTTTTTTTCTATTGGAATGCAGAAAGATAAGGAAGTGAGATGATGAACACTTGACCACTGTTATGCACTACCCACAGTAATACACACTTATTTATGCCAAGAATGACTGGCTTATACTTATCAGCCTTTGTTTTTATTTTGTTTGTATTGACATGTGCTCGCCCTATTAAACGCCGTTCTATTGAGCCGGGCAAATATCTGCAAAGGATCAATGTAAGCAGTTTTGTTATTTTGTTTTTAAAGGGGCATGCGCCCACGCTATCACATGTGGTGCCCAGGAATTCTAATTTTTTTCTGAATCATTGAACTTCTACATGGATTTTCCAATTTGGTTTCTAACAAAACAAGACCTAGAATTCAATTTTAGGTATGGTTTTGTGAAAAACCAAGTTGAAAAATCCGTACAAAAGCTGAATGGTTACGAAAAAAATTTGAATTGGCGGGCACCACCTGTAATAGCTTGGGCATGCTTTTATCAGAAATGGTGGTTTAGGCACCCTCCAAAAACTATTGGGGAGGGAATTCAGTAGTTTTTTCGGGAGGGGTATATTCCAGTAGCGTCCTTTTTTTTGACGTGAGCTCAAAAGGGTCTGCAGCGGCGTAGTTGCAATGTGTAATTTGGTTGTTGTCACCGGATTCCCATTCAGCGTAGTCGGTTTGCTTATAAACAGGGCCCCAAATTCTATGCATTAAAAACACGGAAAATATGGTCTATAGTAGGCCAAAAAAATCAAATTTTTATTTTAAGTTGTAGATTTTAGTACTCAAAATGACGGCTAGAATCTAGCAAACATTTTAGTAATAAAAAATTTCAAGTCTTTGTAAAAATAATTTAGAAATTAGCAGAAGTAAACCACGTGACAGCATGGTAATTTTCTTGAACTCCATACGTTTTTTCTTTTGCTAATTTCTAATATTTTTATGTAGACTTGAAATTTTTTCATCACTAATATGTTTGCTAGATCCTAGCCGTCATTTTGAGTACTAAATATCTACAACTTAAAATAAAAATTTGATTTTTTTGGCCTACTTTAGACCATATTTTCCGTGTTTTTAGTGCATAGAATTTAGGGCCCTGCTTATAAATCTTTACTTTAATATCAAACCCCCTGTCAATTCTGAATTCCACTCAAAACAAGAAATTGAACAGGACAAAGTTTCTTTTTATAGAAAATTATTGTGTCGAGAAGAATTTAGAATTGGAGTTTGATATTTGAAGGGCAGTTTAATAAGGAAATTTAATACGAAACTGAACATAAATTTAGTAACTAATAATTCGCCAAATAGTCTTTTGAACTTTTAAGTAATAACTACAGTCAAAATTCCTTATAACTTACCCTTCGTCATAACGTACCCTAGGCTCGGTCCCGGACTTGGAATGGATTCCAGTTTTTTGTTGCGCTTTTTTTTAAATCGAAAAATCGCATTCAATATCAAGTTGAAAAAAGTGTTCCTCCCCGGCGGGAATCGAACCCGGGTCTCGCACGTGACAGGCGCGGATACTTACCACTATACTACCGAGGACCATACTGAATTATTTTTATTTTATGGTGGTATTGTGCAGACTAGGGAGGCCTTGAGCAGATAGATTTTAAAAAATTAGACATAGGTAATTGCGCTAATAAAAAATGCGGGAATTCAAAAACGAGCTGATTTTTTATACTTTTTCAGTTGGGAAACACGTTTGATGAACTCATCCTAACATACCTTGCTGTTTACATTGTCTAACTCAACAGTGAGATGCTAGTCTGCTAGAAATTTTTACGGTCAACTGATCTAGGAGATAAAGTTGCACGAAGTATGTGAGTCGACTCTAACAAACGGCAATTTAATTTTCATCTCTTCGATTTTTCGCATTTGGATGCAATTGAGTAGATTTTTCGGGAGAAGAAGAGTGGACCAATGCATAATGGACGATTTGTCGACAACTTTTTCAATTATATTTCACTCAAAATCGTGGCCCAATTTGAAATTTGATGTTAAAGACAATGTTTTAACACAGGGATTCCGACTGTTACAACGGTTGACACGAGGGCTTCAGGACCTGCTGAGCAGACATATCAAAATCGAACCTCCTCATTAGAGTGAAATGCCCTCAAAAGCCAATTTTCGTGACGACACATCACGATGAGGTACGTTTTTTCTCTAGCCTGGTGAGCAGTGAATATATGTGAGTACAGCATGTTATTTATGCTCACAAAAAGCCCTTTTGTCTGCGCTTTCTAATGGTATGTCGTTTGCCCATATAAGAAAAGATTAGCATGAGTAAAAATGTAAAAGTATCGATTTAGGCTATTTTTTAACCTTAGATGTTTACGAAAAGAACAGAAAATTTGTGCACAGAGTCATGTCACCATTGAACGGACTAAAGATTAAGAATCAGCATAAAAAATGGCTCAATTGCAGTTTAGGCATCCTTAAAAAGTTTAGGCATCCAATGAATACTTTAGGCATCCATAAAAAATTCGACTTTTTTAGAAGTAGTCGAAAAGCATTTTAAAAGCAATTGTTTTGCTGTGAAAAAAACTTAAAAAGCAAATTCTATGGAACTTTGGGCTGTAATGGGATGGGAAGAAAATAATAAAAAGCCAATTATTTGAACCACTCTCTACTAGTTCTTGACAGTTTTACCATGTTTTTCAACTTGGACCGTGACTAAAATCAACTTTATATACATTTTATGATCAAGATGACTTCTCGGAATCATGTCTTTAGGTAAGTGAGTGCGCGCACTCACTTACCTAAAACATAATTCCGAGCAAAACTCTTGAACAAAATGCATTTAGAGACTATTTTTGCCCAGCTCCAGTGACCAAACATGATAAAACAGGTAAAAAGTCAAAATTTAAAAGTGTCCAAAACTCGATTTTTATTGACCAGAACTTAAAAGTGATGTCTTTTTTGAACTTCTGAGCCATTTTAGGTCGATATA